>JABUIW010000214.1:10923749-10951473 GCA_013363375.1 Menidia beryllina
CACACACACACACACACACACACACACACACACACACACACACACACATATATATACATATATATATATAAAGAGAGAGAGATGGTGTCATTGATGTGTGTATTTTTGTGGGGGTAAATTTAACCTCTGAATTGTGAGATTACCCAAGAGATTACCTCAATAGGATAGGAGGCAGGGAGAGATGTAAATGATGGGATTTTTTTGGGGACTGTAGAAGCTGGTGGGGTGTGTGTATTATAAATATACCAAATCAATAATAAATGACACAACATCTTACATATTTGGAGTCTGGCCTGGATTTCTCATGGGAGATTTATGAAAAAAGCAGACTGTCTCCTTCCCATCTTTCCCTAACACTTTGAAAAGGAAGGGGGGAAATAAGAGCACAGGGAGCCTTAAATAGCAGAAAAAAAAGACATGCTTCTCCCAACAAGTCTGAGCAGGCTTTTCCCCTCAGATATGCTTTTATGCCTTATGTGTGCATGTGCATGAATGTGTGCGTACATTACGAATCGGACGCCGAACATTACTTATTCATCAGCAATGTCTGCCTGGCTGCCACACTGTGTATTTCAGCATGCCTTGCAATCATTATGCCCCATGTATTATTTAAGGCCCACATGTGCACGCTGACTCTAATGTGGATAGCTCCACAAGCTATTCATCTCTGATAAAAACACTTATTGCCTGTTTCTCTTTAGCTGTTGCAAATCTTTTACTTGTAGCTATTGCCTCTTTTGTAAGGCTGTAAGGTTCCAGACAGAATTTTGTACTCTTTCTTCATGCTGACAAGCATTTATAGACTGTTCCCAGGTAACTTATAAGCTCTTGGTCCTAGCTTGAGGTTCTTAAACTCAATATTTTTAGACTGTACTGTCTGGTATAACCGAGCTGTTAACTGTTCAAACAAATGTCTTCTCCAAAGTTGTAATTGTATTAACTATACTGCACTTCGACTGTGCCTTCAGCTTTCTGTTGTAGGTATTGTGTTTAAAACACTTTGAAAACTATCCAAATGTGCCCCCACTTATTTTTACATGATACATGTCTTGCTCCCCACGACAGGTCTTTACTTGCCCGCCATGTCTATCTATTGATTTTCAGTACAAAGGTCATGAAGAATATCATTGCTCCGTTTCACAGTCTGGCCACTGCCTTTCCTTTTTGGGAGATTCTCCCTGTTCTAAAAATGAAAATGTGTTTGTGTCTGTGTTCTAATGCATGCCGCAGCGGTTTGGGATCAGGCATTAGCAGTTATCAGAGTCACGGCTGCATTGAGCTTTGCTAAGTCTTTGACGTCAACACTATACAACAAGCTGATAACACAGAGCTTTATCAGGGGCAGGTGTGTGGGTGTGTTGTCAGATCAAACAAAACTTGGCTTCCTGGATTCTACGCTGAACTTCAAAAATAGCTCCTGCAAACACACACAAGTATCAGACCATATAACTTGCACATACATGCAGAAAAATAGATTTAAGCAGACAAAAAATGCGTATTTGATCTAATTTCTGTTGTGTATCATACTAACTGCTCACTTTCTCATGAAATCAAGAGAAATATATTTTTAGAATTTGAGGCTCAGCACAGCCTATTCGATCAACCAATCCAATATATTTAATTAATGTAACACTTTTATACTAATTAAATGTATCACAAAGTGTTTTACAGTTCGAATGCAAAAGCATTTAAAAAATAAACAAATGGGCTAAATTAATCATTCAAATAAATTCTTTCCAACCCAGCTTTAGGTGCACTATTGAGCTATGTTGTCAATATGATTTAAGAACTCAGGAAATGTAGTCACATTTGATAGAAATAAATCTCTCAAATTAGTGTGCTAAAACTGTCATGTTCTTAAAAATAGATAAAGCTTGATGATGAGGTTTTGATTACAAGTTGTGTTGTTTCATTGGTGTTCTCCCTTTCTTTCTTATTGTTAAGAAAATTTAACCAACCAATGTAACACATTTAAATATTACAGAAAGAAATGGTTGGCCACCTATTGTTTCATGGGAAGAAATTCAGTACTCTTATCTCCTCACGGTATATAAACTGAAAGTCTGTGTCTTTCTCTATTTTGCTTGTATTTGTCTCTCACTGCAATTATTTTATGCATGTATTGCTAAAAATAAAGGGAACATTGAGTTTCAACATTCCAGTGAGGGTTTATCTCAAATTGGGGTTTTTCTATCAGATTAGTGAAATATGGTGAGAAATAATTCAACAATGTCGGTTTAACTGCAGCTCCATTGGTTCTTGCTTTTACATAATATTTCCACACTACTGATATAAGCTCTAAACGTAAATGTTTGGATGAGCTTAAAACCTAACTTTTTGTCCATCATCAGTCACACTAAAAATAAAGATTTGTGAGGTCCTCATTGTGTTCTTCTACCTGTCACGTCACAGCAGCCACAGGATACATGCTGTCAGGGTACTTCAGACTGTAATTTCCAACCAAAATTGGACCTAGTGACTCAAAGATATTGAAAATATTGATAAAGAAAGCAGGGCTCTGCATTGTGGACTGGACTATAGCTCACTAATTTAATTGTACAATGCTATTCAAGCTACTCAGCACAATGGACACACTGCACGAGATCTACACAACATTCTTTCGATTTACTGCACTATGTTTTTTTCCTGCCTAAAACACAATGGCATACATTTTTTACCTTCAATTTACCTGGATCTGGAAATATTTTATTTTTTAACTCATTTTAATTAAACTTAGCATTTTGTGTTGTTATGAGGAGGTGTAACTTAACTTAACTACCTTTTTCTTCATCATGATAATAAAATAATTAATAAATACAATTGGCTATTGATTTAGAATGTATGTGTATGTATCTCCCATTTTTATGTTGTGCACCTCCATTTGAGTACCTGAGTGTTTCTGCCAGAGGTTATGTGTGTATGACAAAGGAAGCCATTACTCTCAATAAGAAATACTGTAAAGTGTTTGCATTTTTATTTTTATTTCATTGCATCTTCACCAAGTGCATTTGAACTGGCTGAATATGAAGCTTTCCATTGCCAAGACAGTGAGACATATGTTAAGTGTCCCCCATATTCAGAGGAGCATCAGTTGCTAGCGTATAGATTCCACATGATAGCCAAGTCACTCAGTTTACATAATTGTTCCCATTTGTGCACTTCAAAAGTTATCATCATTCTGCTGCTCACATTCCACTTATTCATACATACTGCTAATCTATCGCTACTATGATTCAGCTTCTAATCCTGCCTCTTAGTCATGCCTTTCTTTGTCGAATAACTCACTTGAATGCTTTGCTGCAGCTCTCGTGTCATTTTATGTCAGGTTAGGTTGGTGAAATAAACAGTACAGCCTTTCTTTCTGAATTGATAAATTTGGGGTATCTGTTTGCATAGTAAATCTGGGGTGTGAATCTTCAATGAGTGTTTTAGTTGAGAGGCTAAACAGTACAACTCTGCTGCTGGATTCCTGCTGAACAGATAAAAAATACAACAGAAATATGTGTGTGCAACAAGTAGAATATCAAATATGGTTTAGCACTTTATTCAGTAATAACACGAAGAGGTTTTATACTAAAGCAGAAAGTTAGTCTATTAAGGAACGCAGTAACAAGCTGTTTGAGCCTCTTTGTTGGTTGCAGAACTGGGAGGTAAAGAGACAGTGACGCTTGTAAAATCCTTAACATGCCTGAGACTGCCCTCTGATGTCACTGGGAGAGGAAGGGGGAGTGGGAGGGGACCAGATGAACAGAGGAACAGAGAGAAGGTGGCAGCTGGAGGGCAGTGCGAAACACGTCTGTGAGAGAAGCAGAGAGGGCGATGGAGTGAGAGACGGAGACTGAAAGAGATTTGCTCTTACTAAGCAAACCGGCTCGGTCTGCTGTGTCCCCGCGCGGCTGTGGAATTTAAAGCTGTGCTGGCAGTCTTACTTTCAGCTTCAGGAAACCCGCACTTTTTCTGTCTTTGGCTCAGATATTTTGCTTCACACAGACACAAGCGTGCGGCAGCCGGACAACACAGCACAACTGATGGGTAAGAGCTCTTGTTATGCAAGCTTTACTGTTTACATAGCCTGAAGTGGAGGTCTGTATAATATCCTCACTCCGTTGTGCTGAGTTTGTTTGTTTTTGTTGCTATTTCTAAAAAACTGACAGCAGCTTTTAGAGTTTATTCGGAGTCATGTGTTGACTGTTAAAACTGCTCATTAGTCTGTTTATCAAAAAACCCTGATGTGTTTTATTGTATATACAGTACTCGCTTTCTTTCCGGATTTGTTACTGTGTATGGATGTTCGATTGAGGGGTGTGTAGTTTATAGACCTCTGTGTGTACACTAGTTGTGCAGCTCTGAGTAGTGACAGCATTTATTGAATGGTACTGATGTATGGAGACTTGCTCAGCTGCACTCAGTGAAGCCTTTAACTGAATGAAGCAGATGGCAGTGTGGCTGTGTCAGTCCCTCCTCTATTGTTATTGCTTCTGTGGATGAAGAAATACAAGACAAATGTATGAAATTAGGCTCAAGCCATTTGTGTTACATTTGTGCCTTACGAGAGACTTCACATTTCTGTAGCATGCCTGTTGTACCTGCATCCTACCTCATTTCACTCCAGTTTTATGGGGGGAATATGTGATACCTGATTTGTCATGGTTGGTAGAATCCGTAGAATCTCTGACTTGTGATCAGATAAACTGAAAAGAAAAATAGAAAAAAACAGTGGGTCACAGTTCCATCTCAGGCTTTAAAGTAATGCACAGAGCCATACAGCACATGCACACTGATTGCTGAATTGCTTGCAAGCCATTATTGGTTCACCCTTCATCTGTAACCACTCCCCCAACTCCCCTGTCCAACCAACCACTGGCCACAATCCCACCAGTCGCCATGGTGTTTGCCTCCCTCCTGAGCACCTGCATCTGTGGGGCCCGCAGAAGGCTGACATTATGTCAGCGATTACTATTCAGTCTTAATCTCTCAGATTTATGCTGATGTCACATATCTATGCTTGTGTGTGGCTTTGTTTTGATCACAAATGTGTTGTCTTTCGCCCCCTGTATATTTGAGTTGTGTTTACTCAGCTTCTCAATTTGTGATGAGTAGCTGTGGCGCAAGGATGCCCGGTGGGATGAGGAACTCCCCTGGGAATCCTAGTCTATAAATAACTCCTTCTGTGTGATCCATAATCTTTGCCTGAGGGGCTTGGGGGTAAGCGGGTGGAGGGGTGTTCCAGGAAGGTGGGGCTGAGTCATAGATGATGATAGATTAACTGAGACAGAAAAGGGAGATGAGGAGGAGGAAGGGCTGAATTTTTTCTTTTTTGGGGGCTTTTTTTGTTTTTGTTGTTGTCCTGACTGTCTGAGCCCAGTTAGATTTCACATCATTGTGCACGTTGTGGGGAAACCTCTCAAGTCAATGTGATTTTCTCAGAGTAAACACAGTTTCCTGTTCTGAAGATCAACAGAGTTTATCTCACATCCGCACTTCATTGCTCCAATAGTCCTGTAGCTGCTGAAGGTCCCAGCTCAAACACTTACAGAGGCCAGTGTTTGCATTTAGAAACAGTGTAGTGGGAATGACTTTTAGGAGAACGTCAATTGCATAGTTCTCATGTCATGATAGTCTTAGAGTTGTCAAAGTCATCATAGTTGGATGGAAATTGCTGTATCAGGATAGCCTGTCCTTTTTAGATATAAATGTCATCCACTATTCTGAAGTCATGCTAGGTGTTGTCATGGTGAGTAAGCTTGTGTAACTGCCTCTCTTCTTGCATTGGCACCACACCATAATCTCATATCACAGAGTACCATCCTTGTATTTGTACTAATTTACTCGCTAGTACCTTCCCCCTGTTGTCTGCTTTTTTCCCCCCTGTGTTTATCTCCTGCCATTGGCAGAGCTTTGTTTTCTGTAAATGTACGTCTTAAGATTGGTGTTCTATTATGGTATAATTACCACAGTATTCTGTCCCAGAAGGAGCTACATCGGCTTGCCAATGACACAAATGTTTCCTGTGTGCTGTCCTAACTTGACCAGTGCTGGAATTGTAAGGCAAACTGAGGAGAAACAGATTTAGAGACAACATCTTTACACTTCTCTTGTATTTCGCCAGTTTTCAGTGTCTCAAATTACCCTAAAGCCTTTTCTGGAAGTGGAATCGTAGAAGTATGAAACAACTACTGAAGCCATCAAAAGGATGTTCGATAGACGCCTTCTTTGTCTTTTTGATTCAAGCACTGGATGGAGTGTTGATACCTGGATATCAAGGTTCCCAGTGTGGGATAGCTGTTTGAGTGTTATGTTGGAGCAGTGATAACACCACCTTACTCCCTCCTCACATCTGTCTCTCTGTGCTGCCTGCATCAATATCCTCTGACTTGGAGTAACTGTAATTCTGTTTGTTGTTTTAGTCTCTTCTTCCTTGTCTTAGTCTTGCTGGCTGTCATTTATCACAGGATTGTGTGTGACCAGCAATGTTAAGTTAAAACAAGCTAAAGTGTACAGAGGAAAATTTCACCATTGTTCTTCCGTTTCATGCAATACAACACAAGATACACATGCTAAATAAACAGTGCTAGAAATTGTTCTTAAACTTGTACTTTTTGTAAACCTCCACACCAAGTGTTGTAGTGGGGGGGGTTCATATTTTGATCTGCAAATGAGATGATTAGAGTCTGTGTGTGGAATTATAACATCATAAAGATATGCCCTGAAATAATCTCTAGTATTGTACACTCTCATTGCTTGCTGATAATTCCAGTGGAATATTGCAAGAACTTCAGAAGGAGTCTGCAACTGAACCAATCAATGCGGCTTCAACTGTTTTAATGGTCTTAAAGTGAAGAAAAGAAAAGGTTAAAAATATCAGCTTTGATATAGACATAAGAATCCACAGAGTGCAATTTTTATGAGATTCTAACACTGTAATTCCTATTCCAACTATTGCCATCAAATGCATTAAGATGAAACACACAATTAAAATATGTAATTAACATTACCATGGCAAAAGAGTAGATTTTTTAGTTTAACTTTGAATGTGTCCACAGTTGGAGAAGAGAATTTTCCCGTCTATGTACAGCATGGCAGCTAAAGACATTTTACCCTGTTTGAGGTTCTACTAGCGAACAGCTACCTTAAGCTCAACTGTGTGCTCAGTTTTTATGGTTCTTGTTCTTGGACTCTGGCAGCAGGGTTCTCAATGAGCTGAAGCGTCTAACTGTTTTTTTTTTGGGAAGGCCAGAAACAGGGCATGACACAGCTAGAGAAGAAGGAATTTTTGAGTTTCTTAGCTCAGCTCTGCAAATAAGATCATTGTCTCTGGAGATTTGTTGGAGGTGGTGAAAATCTATCTTAGTAATAGCTTTGATGTGGCTACTAAAGTTCAGGTCAGAGTCTATTAAAACTCCAAGATTCTTACCATTGGATTTTGCCTTGAACCTTCTGGATTCAAGCCGAGCGATAACTTTCATATGGTCTGATCGATTTCATTTATGGGAAGCATGATTTTTCCAGCCGTTCACTTGCTCTGAGCACAGACAGAGGGAGTCTAATGGACCAGAGTCATTCGCTGAATGAGACATATAGAGTGAATTTCATCTGCATAGCCTTGATTGGCAACATTGCTGTATTGTATGATCTGACCTAGTGGAAGCACGTAGAGGTTTGACGATAGGCCCAAGAATTGACCCTTCAGAGGGTCGGATTAATTCTTACTAATGGAAAAAACAAAGCTCCTGCCTTCAATATGTGATCTGAACGATGAACTTGACAGGACCCCCCCAACCCCCCCTCCATCCAGTGTTCAAGTCTTTACAGAAGTATTTTGTGGTCAACAGTATCAAAGGCTGAACTTAGATCTAGTAGCACATGAACAGCTGTTTTATCTGCTTCAGTTTTCAGATAAATGTAATTTAAGACTTTAGTGACTGTTCAGTTGACTCAATGCAACTTTCTCAATATTTTTTCCAGTGAAAGGACAATCAGAGATCAGTCTGTAATTGATTGATTGAGAAGGATCTAACCTTGGGCTTGACAGATGCAGTCCAGAGATCTGGTACCTGGCAAGAGTGAAGCATAGATCGTTTTCTACAAATTCTTAGAGATTTTTTAAGTGTATTTAATATTCATTAGAACAGTTTGGATGTGATTACATGAAGATTTGTTTCTGTGAGAAATAAATAACTGGGAATTGGACTTAGACACCTTCCAAAAGTGCCACATTGTGTCGGATTGCACTTCATTTCAATTGGAATGATACAGCTGATGTAGATTTAATTTTTTTTTTGTCCGTGCTTGATGATTCTTGCCTACTAGATATGTGACTAATCAGTTGTTGGGCATGTTTGTGCAATACATGTATTCACAGCCAATGTGTGGTGTAGATTTAGTTTAGCATAGCTCACTGAGAATGACTGTCTTTGGACTGCATGCTTGGACTGTTTAGAGTGAAAAAAGAAAGAGCTCCTTCTTGGTTGGCTTTTTCATTTGGAAGTGGCAGACTGTTATAGTTTCATGGTCTGAGGTGTCATTATCCTTCCTCTTGCTGATTTTTGGCCTTTTTTGTAAACACAGAAATAAATGTTGGAGAACAAACCTTAAGTTGTGGAATTTTTTTCTACTTGTATGCAAGTCATTTTAAATTAATCTGCGCAGCATGATTTGGGAGAGTGGATTTTTCAAATGTCCACTTTTCTAACACGTTCCAACAAGTGCACTGACATGCATCAGTGAAGCACCAGCATGTCTGCCCTGACCACACCCTTTCTTCTCTCACTACTGTCCCGTTGGGTGGTGTCAAGTTCCCTCCCGCTCTGAAAACCTGCCCGGTACCAAACAGGTCATTGGCTGTCTCAGCAAATTCACTGCCACTCCATTCGCCACCTTATTGTTCACCAGGGATGCCAGAACATCCATGATAGGTCAGTAATGTTTTGCACTGGTTTCAGAGTATTGATCCTTGTCAGAGAGCTTGGCACAGGGCAAGGTGGATCTGTAAAGAGTTGATATTGATCCTAACAAATGATGCACAGGGGGTCAAGACTTTGTTTGACCGTATGAATTTGAAGAGTTTTATCTCTCTTTGTTCTTTTTTTTAACCCACAGCTTCCTTTAACAGTTAAATCATTAAATTCATTTTCACAGACCTTCTTATGCAGATATACATATATCAGTAACAATAGCAGATTTAGATGAAAAGGCTGTTGGGATTTGGGATGAAGTAGCGTGCAGACAAACCAAGGTTTTAAACTTTAATTTGTCTTGTTCTTCTAATATTGTGTGGGTTTGTGCAACTGTTTCTGGTAAGCTGCAGATTTACTTGCTCATTAAAGAGAAATAATCTTGCTGAACCAGTCCTAAATACTGTGTGTTGACAATTCCTCTCCTTTCCTTTGATTTTTTTTCTCTGTTATTTTCAGTGTTTCACTGGATTATTCTTATAAAGCAGATTAAATGTTATGGGTTTTATGATCCATAGGGAATGTACCACAAGCACGTCTGTGTTTTTTTGTTTTTTGGGGGGGTTTTGGGTCACGTTTTAACCCCAGTTTCACCCCAGCCAACTGATGGATTTGTACCAATTTTTGGTTTTCAAATTCTAAAGCAAAACTAACCTGAACTGTTTAAGTATTAATATTGGGTATGTCACTCTGTACAGTATATTCTTTTAAATTTCCTGCATTGGTAAGCAACTTGTCTAAAAAATACAGCTTGCTCGTGTATATAAGTGTCTATTGCCTCCTCTCTGCTGCATGGATACATGTATGTTTGTATGTATGTATGTGATATTTGCTGGCATCCTTCATACTTTTGTCCCAGTCCAACCTATATAGGCTCCAGCTCTTTCGTTCATTGCTCTCTATATCGCACTCATTTTATATGTTGGTGTTTTTATTGTTTATCCACCAAATTATAAAACAGACTTAAGTGCCAATCGAGCCAACAACACCATGATTACATACTGTATCCTATACTGAGCAGAGCTATCAGGACACTAACAACAAGTACAGCTGTTTAAGAATCAAATGAATATATTTAAATAGGGGGCTGTGCAAAAAAACAGTCTTGCTTCCAATGAGACGACTCCCTTGAGTCTTGATCAGACTTTCTTTTGAATCATTTGAATCATCCAAACATTAAAAAGAAAATGCGCAAAGACACAAATCATATTGCCATTTCTTTAATGGCATGTATAAGAAACCCATGACTTTGTTTCACAGATATTGATAATTTTTTGTGATGTTAACTAAAAAAATGTATTTACCCACTGCACTCAAAAGTGTGCTGTGTGCAACAGAAGAATTATAATTTTGGATAGGTGGAGATTAAATAAGAAATACCTTAAATTAAATGCTATCTCCAGAAGATGAATAGTATATGAAAGTCAAGACTGAGAAATTCATCTGGGTTGTTGCTCAAACCTCACCAGAAATATCCCATTGAAGCGTGGCTTTCAAGAGACAAAAGATTGAGCTGCTAAATGACACAAGAAGTGGACTAAATTCAGAGGCTACATGCGTGATGGAGGGATGAATTTTCATTTTGAATTGCTAAACTTTTTTAAAATCAATTTCCACTGAAGGAGGCTCAATATTTTTTTACTGATAACGGTACATACGTATAAGATAATCTACTTATGATTTCCATGTTTTATCTTCTCTTAGTGCCGTCGCAGGTGCCCCCCACTACAACATCCATCCTTCCCATGGACCTGCGTATAGTAGACCACCCTCACCACCATCAGCAGCAGCCTTCCTTTGGTCTGGTTTCCCAACCTCACCCCACACCAGTGCCCTCTACAGCTTGTTCCGGGTCATCTGAAGCAGGGCGTGGGCCTTTCATAAGTATTGATTTCGTCCCAGACTGTTTATCAACAAATGCAACACCGGTTGTAGGTTCCCTGAATGGTGCTCTTTTCGAAACTCCCTCAGACCACCAGGAGCAGCACTTGCAGCAGGAGCTGGTGGCTCTAAAGCACAAGCAGCAACTCCAGAGGCAGCTGCTGATCGCTGAGTTTCAGAGGCAACATGAACAGCTGTCAAGACAACACGAAGCCCAACTGCAGGAGCATATTAAGGTGAGGAGGCAGCGTGGGTAGGTTAAGGGACGATTCTGTCTGTGTATGAAGGTTGGACTGAGGTTCTCCTTAGATACTGCTTCGGCAGAACTACTCAGCACATTGTGAAGGGCAGGGGAGAAAAATTGCATGTGTACATTAAAGTGGGAGTGGTTGTGTAATTTGATCTGGAGGCAGCGTTTTGCTGCTCGGTTATCTCCATGGGAACCTTGGCCCCAGTAAACCCTGTGTGTGTGAGTTTTGTACATGATACTCTGCTAGAAAGCTTCACTCTGGAGTTTTTCTCACTACACGGCCAACTCAACTTCTAGGATGATCATTTTTTGCTAGAAAAATAACCAATTTTTGTCCCATACTGTTCTGTATCTGTGCACATTTCAACTCTGATATTTGTAAAAACCCGCTTCTTTTTTTTCTGCCCATTCCTTTATGTCTTTCCATTAGCACCAACAGGATTTACTGGCACTCAAGCATCAACAAGAGCTGTTGGAGCATCACAGAAAGGTGGAGTTGCAGCGTCGTGAACAGCAACTGGAGAAGCAGCAGAGAGAACAGAAGCTTCAGCAGCTGAAAAACAAAGAAAGGGGACAAGAGAGTGAGTAAAAATCACTGAAGAAAGCAAGCAATATCTAACAAGACTGAACACATTTACTGTATCTGTGAAGTACAATAATTGTAAGAAACATATAGGGCCCTTTTCTGCACAGGTTGGCAAAGGTTTCTAAGACACAACTGAAATGTCTGTGATATTCTTCAGTACTAAAAACTACATTACAAAAGTTTGTTTTTGGAAACATATTTTACAAATCTATTCTTACATCCTGTTGCTGGGAGGGAAGTGACCCACTTGGCCATTCCAAACTCTGTCGCAGCACCTGTGGTTACCGCACAGCAGTCAGAGCAGCCTGACCTCACACATTCGCCACAGGGAGTATCACAATGAGATGGTCACAACAAGGTTAGAGAATCCAGAAATTGAAGAGGCCCATGCTCTCTGTTTTACAATTTTGTTTTCCTTACTACTGTCATATTGATTTACAAAGAGAAACAAATTACGCTCGCTAAAGAATAACAATATTATACTTTGTCTCAGCAGTCACTGCCCCATGTATGATGACATAGTACTTACCTACCAATGTAGTTAGTTTCTGAAACAAAATAAAAGAGAAAAATCATATCCTGTCAAAGTTTACACACTTTTTTTTAACACTAATAATTTATTCTCCTCATTGTTTTCTGGAAAGGTTTTGTTCCCATGTCATGTGTTTAAAATTACTCCCAGATCTTGATAATATTTCAAGCCAAAATGAAACCAAAGTTATACTGGACATATGTATAGCAAGGATTTGTGGTGATCTAACTTTTATGGCGCTCCTGCTTTGCTCGAACTGACAAGTAAAACTCTGCTGATATTGTTATGTTGATACAATCTTTTTCTTCTCTTCTGGTTTGCTGTGTTTGGAAAGAACATTTAGTTACAAATGGAGGAAGCTTCATTAGGTACTACACTTAATTGCATAGAAGGCAGACTCATAAAAGCAAGCGTGCTGCAGTGGAAAATCCTTAGTATTGGGATGTCAGCACTTCTAACTACATTGTGATTTACTGGATGTATATTAGCTGTTGTCACTTTCACTTAAGTGAATTTGGCACTTCCTCTCTCAGGCTTGATGCATCCCACTCCTACTTTCATGCTTGAAAAAAAAAGCAGTTTTCCTGATTTGCGTTTTTGGATTTATTCCAGACCAAAATCTCTTTTCCCTGATTCTGTGTCTGCCTCCCTGGACAACTTGTTTTGATAGCTGTGAAATGAGGGTGGTAACTGAACACAGATCGGGCTGTAACTCCTGATGTGTGTCTTTGAATCAAGTTACATAGCACTCCAGCTGGAATTTAAATGATACTCTGATGCAAGACTCCATTCTATGTTTACAGATTTTAAACAGCCATTATCTCAGAGACTGAGCTCACCTTGCGCTCACTGTTCAGCTCTCTGTGTGACTGTGCAGGTGCAGTAGCTAGCACAGAGGTAAAGATGCGACTACAGGAATTTGTCCTGAACAAGAAGAAAGCCCTGGCTCAGCGAAACCTAAACCACTGTCTGCCCAGTGACCCACGCTACTGGTATGGGTGAGTGTCACCACTGCAAAATAACATATTGCTTCTTACAGTGAGAAAGGCACATTTCTCATACTCTAATGATCAGCATTACCTTATAGAGTTAGAAAAGTATTTTTTCTTTTTATGTCTGTAAAAAGCCTATTTCTAGTCTATCCAAATAAAATAAACAGCTATAGTTGGGAAAAACTAAAAGGGATTCTGTTCTTTTATGTACCTCTGCTTGCGTTTCAGTGATGATCTTTATTTACCTGTGGTCTACACATTTACAGTTCAAAAAGGTTAAATGAAACCTTTTTTTCCATGAAAAAATCAAGCTCTGAAAAAATGAGAAAATATTTTTTCACTCAGTTAATGCTCTGTGAATAGTATCATCAAACCAACCCCATCTCTACATTCAGCTTTTCATCAAATGAACTAATTAACAGACTATAAATTAAACATGTTAAAAAGCTTAGAATCTTCACTTTTATTGGATTACATTTTCAACATGTTTTTTTGTCTAGAAATCAAGAACATAAATTATAAAGATCTGAGAGTATAATTGCATAAGTAATTGCATCTTTTTTTAAATTACTTATCTCTTTTCCCTTTTATAGGATACTTTTTTCTCTCAGTTATGTCCCTCTAAACACACATTGCAACTAAGGAAAAATATAAAATGTAAAAATAAGACTTGACGAATAAAAAATTATTTAACTTCACAGCTTTTCAAGCTTAGCAAACAATGTGTTGTTACAAACTAGTGCGTGAGAATTTGTAACTAATGTGCCTTTGTATGCACGTCGAGTTTCCTATGTAAACATAAGATTCTCTTGAGTTTTGGCTACCAAGAAAGACTGGAACCAGTCAGAACTTCTTCTGTTTGTAATCCTTGATTGACAAGACCGATGTTTGATGTGTGTGTCTGTGTAGGTTTGATCTAGTCAGAAAAAAAGTAAAATTAAATTAAAACAATGGTTTATCTTCTGATGTTCACACTGCTGTGCCACTGTGGTAGTTTATGATTCAACTTTACAACTATCGTGTCTATAAGGTCACACCTTACTGTAAAATATTACTTAAGTCATATTGCAGATTATGTTGTGAATTTAATTCCTTTCATTTTTCTGTATGTCCAGAAAAACGCAACATAGCTCTTTGGACCAGAGCTCACCCCCCCAAACAGCACTCTCTGCATATAACCATCCACTGCTGGGCACATATGACTCAAAAGATGACTTCCCACTCCGCAAAACAGGTACAAAATTAAATACTTTTTTTTGTTTATGTTGGCAACCTGCATCCATATTCCTTTACTTCTTGCCTGCTGAGAATGGAGCTTTAATCTTCTTTGTTTCCTGCTGTAGCAACTGAAAAATCAAACTGGCGTATTATGATTAAGAGCCAGAACCCAGGAGTCAGCCACTTGAGGATCATCAGGAATCTTTAAAATAGTCTTAACTGAAGATACCAAAATAGCTTTAATGTAAATTAGGGAGGTGGGATAAGCCACTCCAAGTGCAGAATGATTAAACTTGACACAAGCAATACTTTTTAAAAAGGATATTCATTCTCCTGTTGAAAAATTAGATGTCTCTTTGGTTGATGAAAAGCTTTTGCAGAGTTTTTATTAGCAAAAAGACCACTAAAAATACTGATCAAAACCATGTTAGAAAATTATTTGCCTTTCAGTAAGACATTTTAGAAGGTATTTTTGCATCATGATAAGTTTCAGCATATTTTATTATGGAAAACTTTTTCTTATGAAATGCCGGTGGGCAGTGGCATGTTTTGAACTAAATCCCATTGATGTTGACTCACATTGGGCCTTGACTCATTCATGAACATCACATATTGTCAGCACCTTTGTGCCGTGGAAGGATGTGTTGGTCAGTTTCCATATGTCCATGTAAAGAACAACCAAACTGTTATTATTGCTAAGCATCAGTGACTACTTTGACTTTATCACTGAATGCTTTCACAGCTGGAGACCAAACTCTGTTTACTATACTCTATAAGCTATGATGGGATTGCTTTTTCCTGGCATATTGGTTTAGACTATGGATTTAAACGTTCAGGGACACTCTAATTCAGGTGATTTCTTTTCTTGGGAAAGTATCTTGGAAATTCAAGATTCATGATTCTTAGTAAGGCTTAGCTTCAAGTCATACAAAATACATATCACAGTGCACATGAATTTTAAAGTCTTTAGCTCATTAGTTTTGAGAGGCTGAGAAAGAATGCCAACTGCACACTGGCAAACACATAAAGACACACAACTATTAAATTGTTGTGCCAGTAGGGAGCAGACACAGGTCAGATTAGACCAGCTCACAGAGAGATGAACTGTGCTCAAGAGGAAATTAGTGACAGTGACACAGTCACCACAGTAGTGCGCTCTTCTGACGTCATGCCTGACTTTTTTTCTCCCCGTTGGTCTTTCATCCTTATAAATTTTAAATGCACATTACATATTCTATTTCTGTGCAGTGAGTTGATGCTTACAAAGTATTACAACAGGGTTCATTGTCCCAGTGTGAGGGACTTTTATGATAATGGCTTTTAGAGCACAGAGGGCCATTTTGAGTACTGTGACAGGAAGTCTGCTTGGCCTTTGTACCAGAGGCAGACTTAACACGTTGACTTCCTTCTTTCTATTATACACTATAGCACACAGACAATCCCATATCATATTTTGCAGTGAATACATCCAACAATCATTTAGGAAACCCTTACTCATGGAGAAACATGTTTCTTGTTCCTCTAATCTCCTCTGATTGGTGAACGTGTGAACGCACAGGCTTCAAAATACTCCAAAATTCGCAACGTCAAACCAGGTCGCCTTAATGGCACAAGTGCCAATACTTGCAATTGAAAGTATTGGCATTAAAAGTGTGAACCAGTCTCACTTTGTTGGTATGACTTACGGCCAATCCTCAGTTAGTTAAAATTATTTTTACAATTTATAATTGTTTTTATAATTGTTTGACACTGAATATTTAATAATCTGCCCATAAATGGTATCAATTGCCTGCTATTATGAAAAAAACTAGACATCTGATCCTGCTACGGTGTACGGTGGTCACCACTGAAGAATCTACTACAGCCAGCCACTGTTTTGTGTAACAAGATAGCGAGAAACATGGCTGTTGCATTTGAGTGAGCTGTGAAGTTTTTCCCATAGCACTCAGTTTTAAAGTTTATGTGTTCATGTCAACAAAGCTTGAAGGCATCTATGATTGTCTAAAAATTTGAATGACAAATTTTTGTCACAAATGTCGTACATGAAGTCATTAATATTCAAAACTTTTGAGGCAGAACTGTCTGACTTTGTTGTTTGCAAGATTGATAGATGTTTATGGATAATGACAAGTTCATGTATTGTTTTTTAAAAACGTCACTATCTGGTCTCTCGCCCACCTTCCAACCACACTGATTTTAATAAACTCATGACACTTCCTGGAGAGGGCCTCATAAGCTGAAGAGGAAAATATCAGCGAGCTCTTTTTTAAGGAAAACAGTTTAATAGGTTTATGTTAGAAAATTGTGTTATAAAAGAGATTCATTAGATTAGGGGATTTGAATCACAATACCCTGTTATACAGAAATCCATCCAAAAGTACACTTTTTGTTAATTTCTGCAGGAAACATGCTAATCAAATAAATCCATCTGTTTATAAAGATGTCACTGCCTGTTTCTGTCCATCTAATCTATTTATCTAATGTATCTCCCATGTACATTGCTTCTCGGAAGCTCTGTTGATGAGCTTCAGCAAACGACCCTATTGATCTCCATACAGTAAATCGGCCTCCCTCCCTTTCATTTGCAGTGCAGCACAGCTTTTCCCAACATGAAAATGAACATATATCTTATTGGAAAATCAGTTGCCCCCATCATCTTTCCTTCATATATGTTTAGGCTGGGTTCTAGCTAATTTAATTACATAATTTATCATTGAAAATTTCCAGGACGATTTTGGTACTTTGAGAAATCTTACAGATGAAAACTAAATAAGATTCAAAGCTGCAATTTTTAAGACAATATTTTCTATACATTTTTTTAAACTAGTCTTGATTCAGGTAAGTTTTTGTCATCACATAATTTAAGGCCCATTTCAAGTTTGTCCTGTTCATCATCACAACTGTATTATAACAGAAGAAGAAAGGAAGTTTAAAAAATTCTACATTTTTTGTATCACAGATGTGGGAAATACAGGATTGTTACCTTGGCAATAATAAAAAAATGCTTTTATATGCTAATAATTATTCCCCGAACACCCATAACTATTAAAGGAGGAAGGAGATAATTCCACACAAAAAAGACAGAAACAGGGGAAAGGAAAAAGGTTAAAAAAAAAAGGAGGGCACGGATGGAGGTGAAGGGGAGGGAAAGGGCTACAGTGAAATGCCAGCATCAGCAGGAAAACCAGTCTGGGCCCTCTGCAGCGTTCATGTTTGGACAAGTGCACACTGGTGAGCTTTTGCCCAGTCGGCATTAACACCCTTCAAAGTCACTGCGTCCTGAGATGAACACTCCTGTGGCGACTGTTGACCAGCAAACTCACAGCGTTCCCTCACCCTCCAGCTCCTTCACAATCCCCCTATCGCTTATTTAATTTAAATCTCTCTTTTTATCTACCTTTTGTGTCTCCTTCTTCCTGTCATAAGTTTATGCCATACTGAGTGAGGATGCACAAACATTCATATAAGGTACCAGCTTAAACTGCATTGTTAAGGGAAGCATTTCAAGGGAAATATTTTTTGTCTAAACAATCATAATGAATGATATGGCAATTGGTGGTAATGTTGAAGTGTCAAAATAATACAATTGTACTTCAGTGGATTTCAATGAAACATTTGTGCATTTTGCTTTGTCTCTCATGGATCCAGTTCATCTAATGCGCAGCACTTTACCTTTCCTGACCTTGTCCTACTTAACACATATACTTTGGAACAGCGCCATCCTCTTAGAGGAAATCCTGCTTCAAATAATTGAACTTCATAAGTTCAGCAGCATTGTTCAACCTTAAACTGACAGCACAATTGGAAAAATACTTGAATGAGATTCACAGAAGGATTTCTGATTCCATCTCACATCAACATATGATGAGAACTTGCACCTCTTTGAAGTACAAAAGGAAGCACTCTGAATCTAATGATACAGCATAATTGTAATACTGAATAAATCGCCACTCCACACAAAGAATAATTTACTCCCTCTTGGCTGTACCGAAATGCCTTGCTGCCTGCTCTGAGGCTAATGAACATTGCATAGTCTGTTTGATATGAGGTCATGGGATGAGTAATGGGTCAGCTGTGGGTCATCCATCTAGCTTTAACTGATTGAGCTGAGGGAAACCCATTTTTAGAGGAGATAGAGCTGCCTGTGTTTGCTGTTGTCCGGCAAAGGGACACCGCAGGAAAAATGGTCAGGACCTGTCCCATTCACTATTCCCAGAATATACTATATGCTTGCTTTGCCTTCATTCTGGATGCATGTCATTCTTACCACAGCAAATCACAAATTGGAACATCTCAAGCTTTGACAAAGAAATGTGAGGTGACTGTGATCTTACTAAAGGCACTCCAAAACCATCTATTTCGTATTTGAACATTTATTGAACTGGCGATGTTCATTAGCAGAGTATGTGTGCTGCATCATTAAGCAGTGGGTCAAAAAAGCTGCCAGTTGGCTGTCTCCCATGTCACTGTGGTCTTGTCCTCTGTCCTGTCACAGGAAGATGGTTAACCTCTGCTCCTCATTCTGTCGGCCAGCACATACACAGTGGCCTATAGGGACAAGCTCATTAGTACCAGTAAATGCTAACAAACAAGTTCCCTCTTGTGTGACTCAACAGTCTCACACCAATCTGAGCTGCAGTGTTTGGATGGGCACTAATTTTTAAATTATTCATTGGGTACCAGTAACACCTTCATAGTTTGAGAATTAATGTCTCAGTTGAAAATTAAGTGCTTAATCTGGAACAGCTTAGCTCTGCCAACCTTTTTATCTGAAGTGAAGGTCTGTGAGCTGCACTTTTTGTTCTCCCAAAGTAATTGACTGCATTTCTTGCAGATTTTAAGTTTATCAAGCATAAAATGTTGATTTTTGCATACCTGTTCCGCAGCTTCTGAGCCGAACCTGAAGCTTCGTTCACGGCTAAAGCAGAAGGTGACAGAGCGCCGCAGCAGTCCTCTGCTTCGCAGGAAAGATGGACCCATCACCACTGCCAAGAAACGATCCTTAGATGTAGCTGGTGAGTACACCCATTACAGAATTTGATTACGCAGCAAAGTCTTGGGTTGAAAAAGGAGGCATGCAAAAAACTGTACATTTCGTTAGCTTTTTTTTATTTATTTGTAATTGAAAACTTGAGCTATTTTTTCTTTTTATGAGCTCTTAAGTCTTTGTATTGTTTATTCTCATAAGGTAATGATGTGCTGCAAAAGTTTTGCTACCTAATACCAATCTAACAGCAGATACTTATGCCAAATTTTTTACTGACAAAGTGGCAGCTATAAGCAAACAGTTTACCAAACTGCCAACACCTGGACCATCTCAAAGCATATATGTCACTAAGTTATCACGCATATGTACTAATGCATCATTTACTTAGTTGACCCTTCTCACTGAGAGCGGTATGTCTAAACTCCTTGCATGTAGCCAACACAGTACATGCCTGCTAGACCCTGTTCCTACTAATTAGTTTCAGTCCGTGGCTCATACAGTAACTGCAGCAATCACACATGGGATTAATGCTTTGCTGACGTCGGGTACATTTTCTACCTCATACAGTACAAGCAAGCACGGTTTACACCGCTGCTTTAAGAAACCCTCTCTCACTCAGATGGAGATCATCTTTAAGCAGGTACCAGAATACCCCCCCTAAATTCTCACTTCACTGAAAGAGCTTGGCTGGCTGAGACAGAAGCCTTTAAAGGAGCCAGACCAACAGCTAGCTCCTCAATACTCATGCTACTCAACTTGTCAGCTCCATTTGGCACAGTCAATCATGACATTCCTCTGTCCATACCCTCAAACATGGACATCATGGGGAAAACACAATCCTGGTTTGAATCGGTCGGCCATTCAAAATTACCTGGCTCAGTCACACTTCAGCGGGGCACCACCTCACCAAAGGGGTCCCCCAAGGTTAAGTACTGGGACCTTTTCTCTTTGCCACACACACCACCTCAGTGTGCCAAATCATGTGTTCACATGGCTTCTCATACCACTGCTATGCTGACGATACCCAGCTCTATCTGTATTTCCCACTTTACAACCATACCATCTCAGCATGTATCTCAGTCTGTCTCCTATGTATCAAAGTGGATGAAAGCCCATAACCTTCAACTAAAACTCTCTAAAACTGATGTGTTTTTCTTCACAGCTAAACCAACCATACACCACAGTATTCTTATCCAACTGAATCACTATCTCTTGATCCATCAAAGATCAACTTTGATATCATGATTGATGACCAGTTTACCTTTAAAGATGACGTTTATCATCATCTTTAAAGAACTTTAAAGAGCATTACTAGGCTTAACAATCAATAATTCTACATGGCACTTAGCTTCTGGTACAGTCTATAGCTATTTCTCGTCTTGACTAATGTTACACTCTCCTGATTGGTCTCCCAGCCTGTTCTGCAAATCGTGTCTGGTCTTCAGTTAGCCTAAACAATCCCAGTTCACCCTTCTATTCATTGAGCTTATGACTGACTAGGCTACCCCTAGTCAGTCAAACATCAGATTCAAGTCATTATTATAGCCTATAAATTGCTTAAGGGTACAACTCCCATCTACTTGAATACTTTGGCAGTGCCTACACCATGCTTTATGTTTACGCATTTAGCAGACGTTTTTATTTAAAGCGACTTAAAAAGTAGACACAATGTTACAGTTAACATCAATCTGACAATGAGCTCTCAAGAGGAAAATGCCTAGTCAGTCATGGGTTCCAGCAAAGAGATAGAGGGAAGTACAGAAAAAGTAATAGAGGGGGTATAGAGGTATGGGTAAGAGTTAGGATAGGAGATGCTCTTTGAAGAGGTGGGTCTTTAAGATATTTTTGAAGATAGACATGGATGCTGCTGTTCTTGTAGCACTTGGTAGGTCATTCCAGCATCTTGGAACAACACATGAAAATAGTCTGGATTGTCTTAAGCATGGTGTAGGCACTGCTAAATGACAATCCATTGATGACCGGAGTGACCGAGTTGTGACTTGCTTAAGACATTCCAAGCTATTTTCATGGTTCACTACAAGAACAGGAGCGTCCTTGTCTATCATCAAGAAACTATTTAAGACACAGCTTTTCAAAGAGCATATCCTACCCTAACAATTAACCTGTACAGCCCAACTCCATCTACTACTTTTTCTGTACGTCCCTCAATCTTTAAACTGGCACCACTATAACCTCTAACAGAATCTAACTAATGATTTCCTTTTGTTTAGATTTGTATCTGCATTGTAAGTCACTTTGGATACAACTATCTGCTGATTACATAAACATATATATAAAATTGTTTGCACATTATGATAGGCTGTACATCAATCTCAAAAAAGGCGCATTTTTTTACCGAGTAGAGGGTTGAGGAAGAGGCAAGTAAGTCTCTCTATGCTAAAACTGGCTTATATTAACAGAGATGATAACTCAAATCATGAATTAAGTTATGACCAGAATTGTGTAATAATTAAGTAGCACCTGAGAGCTGTGATCACTACCAAACTGACAGTTTAATGTCCACAGGAGCTCAGCCTCATTCATACTACAGAATGATGAGTCATGTGTTCCATCAATCTTTTGATTATTACAGTTAAATAGGTTTCTTTTTTTCAGACGTCACAGCCATTTCATTGCAAAACACTAATTAGTTGATTTTAGCAGATAGACACATGTTAACATATAGTATGTTTTTATTTGTTTTTCTGTTTTTGTCTATTGCTTTTCTTTGTTTTTGTGACTAGTTCCTGTGTTTTGTGTGTTACAGAGTCTGCATGCAACAGTGCACCTGGATCAGGTCCCAGTTCTCCTAACAACAGCTCCAGTAACATCCCTAGTGAGAATGGGATCCTCATGTCTAGCAGCCCAGGGGAGGTAAATAACATGGCTACACACATGTGCATGTGTATTACAGTATACGTCCCTGGATCTGTTGGTGTTTTCTCTTCGATGCCTACTTGTGACCATAGGATACCTTTATCAATTTATTTTGATTAAGGTCACAAATAATGCGTCTTCTTTGGTTTTGTCTATGAAATAGCAGGCAAGGTCATTTGTCTGTGAATGAAAACATGTACAACTTGTGACTATTCTCTGTGAGTTTTTACTGCAATGTCATCATGGATGTGTTCAGGCCTCTCTGCTTCAAAGGATGGCTGTGACAGAAGGTTCAGTTAGTCAGCTGTCTCTTTATACCTCACCTTCTCTGCCCAACATTACCTTAGGACTACCAGCTTCCAGCCCAGCTAGCACTGTAAGTATAACTAATACACGATGTTAGACAAACATACAATAAACACTTACTGATAAAGTATGTATAACTTGAAGAAATTTTGATATCCACCAATAATGGCATTTATTTGTTATTTATTTGTAAACCGACACTGATTAAAATCATTAACTGTTTACTGGTACATGTAAGGAATGACAAATGAGTGAAACAGACTCTTAAGTTTAATTTTTAAGTTAAAAAAAGATTATGGAGTTTCTTATGCTTTTTCTCTCTGGTTTTTCTCCCTCCCTTTGTCTCAATCTCTTTGTTTTTAGGTGGTGTCAGGGCATCAAGATGGTGATAGTCATTTGGCACTGCCTGCGTTACAGCAGGGCATTCCACTGACCCCTCCTTTTTTTCCCTCTGCCCACCTGCCTTCCTACTTGGCATCTTCAACACTGGACAGGGAGGGGGTTGGCGGGGGCACAGCTGGTCACAACCCTGTCCTTCAACACATGATACTAATGGAGCAGAGCCACAGTCCAATGGGTCAGTAGTCCCAACATTTTCTTTTGATCTAGTTTGATTGTATTTGGAAAGCAATGCAGCCCATCTTTATGAAAGACTGAGAATTAATCTAACTTGTTTTGCAAAGGCCATTTAATTTTATGAACAGCACAGTTGTGTCTATGTGGGTTTTCTTTGCTTGATCCAGATTCTTCCTATAATGCAAAGATATATGCACTAAGTTAACTGGGAATTCCAAACCATCAATAGATGTATAAGTTTATGACTACTATGGCCTTGTGATTGACCAATGATGTGTTCAGTAACCACTATAGAAAGCAGGCACAACAAACATATGGATTAATGGTTTTGACTTCATCTTGTCAGAATTTATCAAAATATAGTTTGCTATATTACCAGGTCTGCCTACTTCCACCTATGAAACATCAACCTCCTCTGCCCCTCTCCCACCCCCAACACCGCTGCTATCCTCATCCACAGCCTCGTCACTTCCTGTCTGGATTATTGCAATTCTCTCTTCTTCAGTCTCCCTCACAAATCCCTCCATAAACTTCAATTGGTCCAGAATTCAGCTGCCCGCATCATAACTCTAACCCCCTCAATCCACCACACCACTCCTGTCCTCCAACAGCTCCAAATATATGTACATTTATGTACAATACAAATTGAAATGACTTTTTCGGTCCTATTTCCAATTGTGCACCAATGGGTACACATTTAGTGTTGTGATGGTGAACAAAAGGGGTTGTGTTGATTATGTAAATTAATCTAATTCAGAAAAAAAATGGAAATGGTGTTACAATTGTTAGATATAAGGTCTCATAAGGGTTCCGTTATAATGGAAATAAGGGATTCAGATTAATGTGAAAAAGAGAGACTAAGAATAACGTTGAGATGTCTTATTAATTATAAGTTATTACTGCTTTACTGTTATTATTGATTTTATTTTAGCTGGTTTAGGCGGCCTTCCACTACAGTCACCCACCATCTCCAAACTAGTGCGGGGCCACCGTCCCCTGGGGAGAACCCAGTCGGCCCCTCTTCCTCAGCAGCCCTGCGGACAGGCTCAGGCCCTGCAACAGTTAGTTGTCCAGCAGCAGCACCAGCAGTTTCTGGAGAAGCACAAACAACTATTCCAACAGCAACAGCAGCAGCAGCAGCACATCATCAACAAGGTATCATAGTATGGTTGTGTGCAATGTCAAAAGTAATATTTGAACATCTTTTGCAGATCACCTAGTAGTATGTGTACATAATATTATTTTTGCTTTTGTCCATCTATGCAGAAATAATTTTGTTAACTTTAATTTTATATGCTCTTGAAGAGCAGGATGAATCAGCAAGCCTTTTAGCCTGGTTTAATTGTCTATATTCACATGTCCATACTACCTCCTGTCACCCTGGCAACTGTACATGAGAAGAAGCTGCTTTTCTATATGATCACACTGGAACTCATTGTTTCACCATCTGTGTGGTGGTGCTAGATGGTGTGGTACTTGCTTTGTTATGAGGCCATTCTAAAGAGAGAGATGGTAGATTGTTTTCAATCAGGATTTTTTTCCCCAATTTTTTATTGCATTTCCTAAAGGCATAAAGAAATTAACTTTTTTTTGCCAAAAATGTGTTTATTAAATGTATTATACACGTGTCCACTCAAGTGGATAACATACTTTCTAAGATAGAAAGTTAAATAATGCATGTTATTATGTGAAAATATTTTAACATTTTTTTAAATAATGCATAAATACATAGAACTTTGCATGCAACTCTCATCCTATTTTAATTTAATCTCATCCCTTTCTAACTCCCTCTCATTCAACCCTTTTTATTTTATTTAGTCTATCTCTGCTCCTCTTTAACTGTGTAAAATTGTGGATATTTTTTATAATTATTGGATGATGCATCAGTGTCCACTTCTGTGGCCGATGTGCATTTTAAATGTAAAAACACATATATACACAAACAAATGGTACTGGTACATGACACAATATGAGGTACTGTTGAAAGATGGAAGATAGGTGAAAGACAGTGGGCATTTTGTATAACTTAAAGAGCTCAGTTGTCTTGAATTAAAGGTTCTACTTAATCCTATCATGTTTGAACATCATACCCAGTAATTTCAAGATCACACCTCAAAATGCCACTTGGTAATTCAAAACAAACTGATAGTTACGCACTAATGGAAAATGTCTTTATTTCTAATGATCTCTTATATATTTGACTGTGTTGTTTCCTGCACACTTTAAATGACAGTCTGTCAATGCTAATCCATTACTTCACATCATTCCTTTCTCATGGCATTACAATGAGAAACAGAGGGGGGAGGGAGGAGGAGCACTTCTACTTTGAGTCCCTCCTGGATGACCGAACTTCTCACCCTATCTCTAAGGGAGAGCTGGGCCACCACACGGAGAAAGCTATTTTAGCCGTTTTTATCCATGATCTCATTCTTTTGGTCACTACCCACATAGAACATAGAACATAGATTGACCACAAAATCAGCTCCTTTTTTACCACCACAGACTGATGCAGAGTCTGCATCACTGCAGACACTGCACAGATCCATCTATCAATCTCTCCCTCCATCGTTACCTCACTCATGAAGAGGACACTAGAACTCCTCCACCCAGGACAGGATCTCATTCATGACCCAAAGAGGACACCCACGCTCTGCTTCCCAATCAGAAGGTCGGATTGAGGAGGTATTTAAAGTATTCCCCCCACCGCCCTACAATGTCTCGAGTCGAGGTCAGCAGTTCCCCCTCCTAAGCAACCGGATGGTTGACCAGAATCTCTTATGAGCCATCTGGAAGTCATTATCCATTTCCTCTCTGAACTCCTCCCATTTGCCTCAGCATGCCCCGTAGGATTCTGCTCGGACTACCGATACCTGTCAGCTGCCTCCAGAGACCCACAAGCCAAAAAGGCCCGATATAACTCCGTCTTCAGCTTGAGGGCATTCCTCACTGCTGGTGTCCACCACCAAGATCTGGCATTACCGCCATGACAGGAACCAATGACTTTGCGTCCACAACAAAGGAACATAGCCCACTCGGACTCGATATCCCCGCCTTTAAGAACATGGTTAAAGTTCTGTCTGGGATGGGAGTTGAAACTCTTTCGGATAGGGTACTCTACCAGATGCTCTTGGCATGTTTGGGCCTGCTGGGCTTAACCACCAATTTACCCAACCATCTGAGCCAACTCACCACCTGGTGGTGATCAGTTGATAGCCCTTCTCTTCCCCTGAGTATCCAAGATATAAGTCCGATGTTACGACTACAAAGTTGATCATTGTCAGAGTGTCTTGATACCAGGCGTGCATGTGGACCCTCTTATATCCAAACATGGTGTTCATTATGGACAACCTGTGATGAGCACAACAATCCAACAACAAACTACCACTTGGGATCAGATCAGGGGGGCTGTCCCTCCCAATCATCCCTCTCCAGGTGACATTGTCATTGCCCACGTGAACATTGAAGTCTCCCGACAGACCGAGGGAGTCACCAGGAGAAGTGCTCTCCAACACTCCATCCAGGGTCTCCAAAAAAGGTTGGGTACTCTGAACTCAGTCAGGACCTGTTCCACTAATCGGACTCGGAGGAAGGCTATCCTTTTATTCACGGGGGCAAACCCCAATAGAGGGGCACCAAGTTAGGGGCAATAAGTGTGCCTAGACCCGCTCACAACTCCAGACCTTCTTCAAGAGTAGAACAGGGTCCAGCCTTCTCGAGGACTCTTGTTCCAGAACTCAGGCTGTGTGTTGTGGTGAGTCCGACTATGTCTAGCCGGAACTGCTCAAGTCCCCGTCCTCAGTTACCTTCCAGCTCATACTGCACCCAACCCCTATGGCCCCTCCTGCAGGTGGTAAGTCCACTGGGAGGGGGGGCCCCATGTCAACCTTTCGGGCTGAGCCCGACTGGGCCCCAGGGGCAAAAGCCCGGCCACCGGGTGCTCACTGCCATGAGCCGAGACTCCAGAGGGGGGGCCCGGTGACGCGCGTCTGGGCACAGGAAACTGCGCCCCAGTGTTGTTTCGGTCCATATGTATATTAAATTTTATTGGATTTTGAATTGTACTCAAAAATAACAAGTAACCAAACAGCAACCCCAAGATAAACAATAATGAAATGACAACAACACAGGGAAAAAATAAATAAAGTAAGTTTAAATAAAAAAAAACAAGATGAAATATGAAAATAAGAAATATTATGGAAAAAATAAACAAAAATAAAAAAAATAAGATAAAATAAATTGATATCGACAGTAGAGTTGCCGAGCCTGTGATTATGTCCCAGTGTTTCCAGCAGGGGTTTGTAAGTTAAAACAATTTAAAAATGGTTGCCAGACCCTATAAAACCTCTGGGTTGATCTTGTGCTTCATGTTCCCAAGTTTGAAGTGTGCCGTTACGTCCTCAACCCAGCACCTGTGTGTGGGGGGCATCTCTGACTTCCAATTACGCAAAATAAGAAGTCTGGCCAATGGAAATGAAAACGCAATGGCATTTGATTGAAGTTTCAGTCCATAGAGGTTTGTAGATAGATAGATAGATAGATAGATAGATAGATAGATAGATAGATAG
>JABUIW010000214.1:10951483-10970568 GCA_013363375.1 Menidia beryllina
GATAGATAGATAGATAGATAGATAGATAGATAGATAGATAGATAGATTCCACCTTTTGCAAAATGACTCAGCAGCAGTGCCCTTTTATCAGTCTTGTTTTAGTCAAGTCAGTAGAGACAGGGCTTCCTTCCTAGAAATGTAAAATTGGGCTTAAGCTGTCAAATTGCCAGCAGGCAAAGGTCCAGCCTGTGTCTTTTTTCTACTTATAATTACCAGAGAAAGCCAATGAAATATTGTGAAACACTGAAATAGTGTTATGACTCGTCTCTGTATGCAAGAGAGGGGCACATACAGTAAGTGAACAAGAGTTTACCTTCTCTTTTCACTGTATGCTACAGGCTTATTTAGGGCCTAGTCCACCTCATGGTTCATATCCCCACAGCTATTTCCTTTTTAAAAGAAGGGGTAGAGAGAAGGAAAGGGAACAAAACATGAAAGAAGAGTGAGAATCAGTGCAGCAGGATTGGTTGGGTGTTTTGCGTTTGTTTGGAGAAGAGGGACTGGGATGAGGCAAGACCTTGTTCTCTGACGTCAATGGACTGTTCCCTGGGCAATATGCCAGCCAAGTGTGTGTGAGTAGGATCTATGCATAAGCATTGGTCTAGTAGAATCATGACCTGCACATCAAGGTTGAGGTCTTTGACGACAGCGGCAGAGACAGCTGCCACAACAAGATTACAAAAGTCATCCCTCCATAATTTCTTCAGTCTTTTACCTCATGATTAGTTTTTCTTTTCTCTTACAACTTTAGGCAGGTTGACCTTAGCTTGATAATTTATGGAGAATCTGTCTAGACTCCTAAAGCCAAAAAAAGAATACTCAGTCCAGAAGTACATAAATTTAATCATACATTTGTATGAGCTGACTCATATTTTTAAGTTGATCTAATGTTCATGTTCTCAGAAACTAGTGCTAAATGTACACAAGCTGCAATATGCATGTGACCACTAGAGGCACTGTTGGTGACCTAATGTTTAAAATCCCTTGCTTTTGGGAACCTTAAAACCATGTATGATATCCCAGCTGTCACTTTCCCTGCTGAATTCTTAACAACGTGTATCTTAGTTTCCTCTGTTGTTGCCATATTCATTTCTTTACCTCCTATAGACCTGAGTCCCACAGTGTGCCCCCAGACACTCCGAGGAAAGTCATAGTACACAATATTGCCCACAATGGACCCAGTTGTCTACCTCACTTTGTGGTTCAACAGAAAGTGTATTTCTGGCCTCAGAGTTCAGAATATTGATTAGGTTTATCTCTGTGTGTACAAGACGTAAGAAGAACCGGTCAATGTTAGTTTTTGTTTGGTTAAACCTGAGGTCTTTTACACTGTTTTTGTTTGGTTTTTTTTACCTGGCCTGCTCAGTTGGTTATTTTTGGAATGAAAACATCTTTAGTTAAAACATAGTTGTTACAGAGAGGTAAGTTACCTCACCTCATATGGTGCTGCCTCAGTTTTACTGTAATGTTTCTTTGTTCTTATTAAAGATTGTTTTCTTATTTCAGTCAGTGGAGCGATTACCTCTTTGATTTTATTAAATCAATTATTTCAGATCATCCTAATATTTTTCTAGCAAGTTTTTCTCTGCACCATATTTGATCTGAAAAGTATTTAACATAATTTGTTTTTGTTTTCCTTCAGATCATTTCCAAGCCCAGTGATCAGGTCTCAGCTGCAGGTTCATGTGCATCTGTGGCAGGCAGGCAGCATCAGAGTCACCCAGAAGAGACAGAAGAGGAGCTCAGGGAGCACCAGGCACTCTCCTCATCGTCGTCATCATCCTCCTCCACTTCTGCCCAGGAGGCTGGTTTGCTCCGGGGCTTGGTCATCAAGCAGGAACCTCTAGACCCTCAACAGCAGGAAGACAGGGAACAGAGGGACAGACAAGCAGAGCAGGACCTTCTGTTCAAACAGGTAAGGGAAATAACGATATTTGACAGGTATGGGAAGTACATAAGGGACAGGTGCACATCAGAATGTGGTAGATCAACATGTTAATAACCAAGGAAAAAACAGAAGGTATGGAAAACGTGCCTTGATAACAACATCCTATGATGGCAGCTGTGGGGCAGTTTTCAGCGACACAACAGTCAACAGTGAGAACACAGGAAGAGCAAGGTGCTAGATCTTCTACCAAGTGTTTTTTTAAAAGAGTTTTGTATGGTATGTATGTAGTCTTTCTACGTTCACTTTCTATAGCCAAACTCAGATACAGATGCAGAACAATAAACTATACAGAACAATGTGTTTAAATAGGAAAGGTGAATAGATAAATAATGACAGATGGAAATTGGAGACTGACTTGGCATAAAGTCTGAATCTATTATAAAACAAGTTCAATTTGAATTTGACACGGCAGTATAAAATGAACACGATGGCGGAGGAACATCCTGCTTTAATTCTTTTATATTCATTTCAGGGTAGCATCCAGTTCAACTATGTATCATTATCTCATCATGTATCACTATGCATGACGGTGAAAATTGAGAGTGACTAGTTATTTTTGTGGATCGTTTTGCACCAGAAAATCCTTACAGGGACAATTGTAGTAACTGTAGTGGTGACAGATGGAGCTGTTAGTTATTGGCTGGAACAGTGCACTCTTCATTCCATCTGTCCGTCTTCCCAACAATCTGATCAGCCCACTTTCCAACATAATTATAGCTACATGTTTTTTTCCATGCAATACAAAACATACTAACAGAGCACTATTGAAGAGTTCAGCATTAGTTGAGGACACATACTTCCTTGAAGATAATATCTAGCAGAACTTTAGAAATTACTCAATATAAGTATTGTTCACCTACACTTTTTTTCTTCTAAAACAATCAGGTTCTAGAAAAAAATGTGTTATATGTTCATGGAAAAATACAATGTGCATACGTAATTTCAATGTTGCCCACATGATTTGTGGACATATTAATCCACTGTCAGGACACTGTGTCTGCTCATCCAAATTCAATCAGCCATTCCTGTCACAGTCACCATGGTGCCCATACAACCTTTTCTTTTTTTCTGTCTTTTGTTATAAACATGAGGTCACAATTGTCAAGTGATTTAGGTATCTTCTTTTGTTGTCACACAAGACAGTCGATATGAAGTGAAATTGAAAATAAGGGGACTGATTAAAAGCATTCTGTAAAATTCTAAAGTGGTTAACTAAAGACGAAAATTAAGAACTCATACTCTTTTCTTTTGAAATGCTTCGCCTTCAGAACAGAAATTAATACCAGCTAAAACACCCACTGTGTTTACTTTCTAATTTTGTACAACACTTTTTGAAATCAAAGCGTTTGGTGCCATCTTCTGGCGTGATTGTTTTTCTGCAGTCCAGATGTTTTGCTGCATAGATTGTTGTGTGTTTGTGCGAGAGCAGCAGGCGCTGTTGTTGGAGCAGCAGCGACTCCACCAGTTGAGAAACTACAGAGCGTCGTTGGAAGCAGCAGGGTTAAATGTCAGTGTTGCTGGTCACCGTCCTCTGTCCAGGGCTCAGTCATCCCCAGCCTCTGCCTCCTTCCCCATGGTTAATCAGGAGCCTCCAGCCTTACATAGATTTACCACAGGTCTGTTAACTTTCATATTCATACCTAAAATATTATATTTATTATTTTATTTACTGCTGCATGATATTAAATTGTATTTTAGAAAAACTACATACATTCACCATATCTGTCTGCATCCAACTTGTTTGTACATTGGCTTTTTCCCTGTTGTCAGCCATTTAAAATGACCCATTTTGTGAATTATGCAGGTCTAGTGTATGACTCTTTGATGCAGAAGCACCAGTGTATCTGTGGTAACACCACTTGTCATCCGGAGCACGCTGGCCGCATTCAGAGTATCTGGTCCCGACTGCAGGAAACGGGCCTGAGGTCACACTGCGAGGTACGGTCAAAGTAATGAAAGAGCATGACAAAAATTTTTAAAAAATTGCTGTTTCTCTTTTAATTTGAAATAAAACAAGAATACTTAATATTTTAGAAGAATTCAAATACCTCCTGATCAATAATCTCACAAGCTGTATGTACACACAAATGGCAACAATGAAGCAAGGCATAGAGTGAGTTTGCCCAACCACCCTGATAACATCGGAGTTCATGCAGTATGAGAGCGCACACACACACACCAGTGACCAACCACAACAGTAAGAAAACAGTTATGATATAGATTTCCTAACATTTGTTTTTTAACCTGATCTTGGAGTTTTATCTTGAGCACATCCTACTGATTTATTATGGTGACGGTAAATTAATTAAGTTTTATGCCATCTCTTTATCATGTGAGCCAAACAAATCCTAGAATTATCAGTTTGGAACATACATATATAACATTTTGAAAAGAGAAATTCATTTATAGAAAAAAAAGTTTCTAATAAAAGTGGTCAGTTGACCTAATTTTTGGGGTCCATGACATTGTTGAGCCTAGACCTGACAAGTTAAATCAAATTCAAATTATAATACTCAGCTCATATGTCTGAGTTGGCATGACATATGCGCTACCTTATCAGCTCTTAACAGTGAAATTCATTTTCTATCTTCAAACTTCAATGCATTTAGCATTGAGCTGTAGGAAAAAAGGAAAACAATTCAATTGTCAGTTGTAGGCAGAAATAAAAACATTTTAAGATAAGAAGGGCTGCACTGTATTGTGGATGTTAGCACACTCACTACAAGTTGGTGGTTCAAATCCTGGCTCTAGGGCTTAGTGTTTTGCATCTTTTCCTCATGTTTGTACAGGTTCTCTTCATTTCTTCCAGCATCCTCCTACTGTCCAAAAACATGCAGGTTAGGTTAAGCCATTAGCCCCTGTGTGGCTATGTGAATGACTGGTGACCTGTACAGAGTGAATCCTGCCCCTCACCAAATGAAAGCTGGGATATCCCCCCTCCCACCGTGACTCTACTTAAATAAGGGGGTTGAGAAGAAAGGTGGTTGGAAATCAATAATTGGCTACACGTTAAAGGTGCAGGTTTTAGAAATAACCACAAGAGGGCAGTGGCGATCCATTTCAAACTTGTATGATAATATATCAAAAGTGTCAATATATTATGTTACTCTGACATCTAGATATTTTGGACTTTTTACATGGTGGTGGGGGGGGGGCTTGCACTGGTTTGGTGTCCTGACATTCACACACTGTAACCTTTGCCACCCTTAACATACACCTGAGAAGTTCTGATTGTTGTTGTTTTTTGTTTTTTCATTGTAGTGTGTTCGAGGAAGGAAGGCTACACTGGAGGAGTTACAAACAGTCCACTCTGAGACCCACGTCTTACTGTATGGAACTAACCCACTACGGCAGAAATTAGACTGTAAGACATGCTTCATACCTTATACCTACCCTCAGATGTACACTAATGGGGGGACTAACTGGGGACGTTTTAATATTAAAACAAATTAGTGTTAATCTCACTGTTGTGGCAGCATTTGTTTGACATATACTGTAGTGCTTGAAATTATTTAGGACAGGCTCAGTTTACATGTAGTTGTGGAACATTATTTCCACGGAAACTGTCAAATTAGGAGGGCTAACATCAGTAGCCTGATGTGTAAAAGCCATGAATCGTAGCATATGTTAAAAGTATCTGCTCTAATGCTTAGACCATGTTGTAACAAAAGATCCAATCTAATAAAACCGTGGATGTCTTATGATAAGTCAAAGAACTGCTGAAACTGTTGAACCAGAAGTCACTTTGGCTGCGTCACTTGAATATGGCATTTAAATGCAAGTGTAGAAAAGATAATCTGTTTTGAGTGTAAGTGAGTGCACACTGTGTTATTGTAGATTCTTAGTTATCCAGGTCATGGTAATCCTAAACACTTGAGTAAACAAGCTCTTAGGAGTTAACAGTTTATAATAAATTGTAAAAATAAATATTATAGCGATACACCAAACCATAGTTGCGAGAACACATATTTAATGTCTTGTAGTCAGGCCTTCCGAATTTTACAGGAGAGTTATCAGATTGTCTTTTCTAAGGTGAAATGTACAGATGGGACTACATGCAATATAAATGATGAAATTGCAGAAGTATTTAAATCTACATCTGAGCTAATATTTGTTGACTCATTTAAATTTTCAGTGACTGAACAGAACCATCTCTAAACTAAAATTGTGCTCCTCCCTAAGGATACGCTTGATTGTGAGGTCAATCAGGGCCTTTCTTTTTTTCTTTGCTTAGCCAAATTAAACCATCCCCCCTGTGTACTTTTGCAGTTAGATAAGGTCAGAAAGTCAAATGCTCATTTTAAGGGGTCGTGTTCTGATTTGGCACATCAAATCAACAAAGTTACCCTTTCACTCTGTAGCCCTTCATTCTTATTTTGTCATTAAATGATTCTGATTTCTCAAATGGTTTACTTTTGTCCACAGGTTCAGTGAATCCTATGTTTGTGAGGTTACCCTGTGGAGGCATAGGGGTAAGTTAATCCCATATATCCACTGCATAAGTAAAGTTTGTTTGCATGATTCCTCTTGAGCACCTCCATTGTTAGTCACTGTACTTGATTAAGTAGAAACTGATGTAACAGAATAGAATTTTAACAACATTGTTATAATCTAATCAATACTCTACTGGAACTGCAAAAAATTTATTATGGAGTATAGTTTCTGTATCATCAAATAGTAGTGTACAAACCATGTAGGATGCTTTTTCTCTGCCCCTTCCCTCTGTAATGCTTCCATTTGTTCTTGTTCTACCAAACAAACACACACAAACACCACCCCGAAAGGACCAGAGGCAACAAAAGCTGTTGCTTGCCTTTCCGGTGTGTTCATAATTATAACCAGATGTACCAAGCTCTGTTGTTGTGTGTGCCACAGGGTATGATTGTGTTTGTGTGCATTGCAGTGCGTTTGGGGATGTTTGTTAATATCAATGGCTACTTACATTTGGGAGTGTAATCTTTTCAAAGGTGTAGCCTCTCACTTGTAATGTTCCTGCCTTATTGTCTTTTCCCCAATGTTAAGAGTTTGAGAAGGTTCATTAGGCCTCCTCATACCTCTCCTGACACCCCCTCCTCCCTCCTATGGGAGAAAAGGGGGTAACGGGAGGAGCTTGAGCCCTGCATTGCTCTGCTCTTTATAATGGCAAATGGGACCAAATTGTTGTCTTCCTGTCATACACTCACATACAAGTCATGTGCACACAAAAATGCACACGAAGAGAGTAACAGGGCTGAAATTAGGCTGTCAGCCTGCGGAAAACTATCATTCTATCATACCAGCACATTCCCGCTCTTTTCTGCATTTAACACACATATACAAATGCACACGACTCCCCTTTCACTTTTCCTTCCTGACTACTGTAGCTTGTGTCCAATTCCCAGCTGAAACGACATCGACAGGGGAAACAATACACTTCTCAGCATCCTCATCAAGTTTAGGAAACACCATCTGTTTGTGCTCATTAATCTAACTTGATATGATTCAGTTTCTCATTCACTTAGTTACTCACTTGCTTGATGAGTCATTTATTGGGATACTATGTTATTATATCTTCAACCACCTCCCTGTTTCATTGTTTTCAGCTTTATTAGTCAATAATCAGCTGTCATTCTGCCGTACCTGTTCCTTTTTAAGTTTCTTTAGTTTTTTAGGTCCAGTTTAATTTAATGATGAACTCTTAGTTGGCCCAGCTAAAAAGAAAACTTTTTCTTCATCGTCCAGACATGATGCATTTCATTGCTAAAGACAAGAAGGAAGCAGATTGGCTGGCTGAAACATGGCTGACTGACAAGTTGTGGGGCAGAGAACACTGACTGGGTAGCTAATGTTGATGGTCCTCTCAGCCAGCCGACTGACCCACAGGTCATCAGCGTGGATGAAAGGCTGTCTGACAGGCAGTGACTGGCAGGTTGAAGTTACTATACTGGAACAAGAAAAGCCCAAGGTTTACATCAGAAAACCTTACCAGATCTCTGGCATTGGCCGCTCCGCACATGTGTGCAAAGTTCAAACACACTGACACACAGACCTTCCTTTTTCCTCTTTTCCCCTGCCAGCGTCTTCTCTCTGTGTTTATCATGCGCTCCATCTGCCTAGAGTATCTGCCATGCCTGATGGAGGGTGTGTATATTATCCTGTACACGGCCCTGTGTACAATCAATCAAAGAGAATATTGTGGTCTGTTTGACTTGAATGTGTGTGTGTACACGTGTGTGGATGTACTGTTGTGATTGGGACTAAGGGCCAGCCGTGCCTCAGCATTAATCAGACTTCACCGCTGAATTGTTTCTTTGTGGCTGAGCATATTCAAGTACCATACATACAACCAACCTGAGAACCTTTTGTTGCTGAATAGTGTGAGCTAGTAAATACACAGTTTTTAGGGTGTTTTTACGATGTTGCTCAATTATGAAATAACTGTAAGTGACGAAAAATAATGTGTTGTGGATGCTATCTTATCCAACTTTCTATGTCTGTTTATCGACTTTGAAATGTGAGGTTATGATTTTGTGGATTTGAAACAGTTCATTCATGGGCAGAATGTGCATGATTAAGCCTCTAAATATGCCTCCCTGCTTCATTGCAGTAATCTCCATTGTTTTCTTTATGTGAATGAATTTTTCCCAGCCCTTCATACCCCTGAGTAGACCCAGTTTGACCCTTTAAAATGACACAAGCCAAATTATTTAAACGGTTACTGAAATACTGTGACTACTCTTTTCAAATATTCCTTATTTCATAAAAAAAGAAGGAAAAAAAAACACAAAACATTTTTTTTTTAATTCTGTCCATAATTCTGCATAAACAATCTGTGACTACTTTTGTGCTTGTGTGTGTTGGCAGGTGGACAACGACACCATTTGGAATGAAGTTCATTCATCGAGTGCAGCTCGTCTGGCCGTCGGCTCTGTGGTGGAGCTGGTTTTCAAAGTAGCATCAGGAGAGCTGAAGGTTGGTTTGGAATCTCCGAGCTAAATTAGTGTTGGCTGTTTGTTAGGGCTACAGCATATTTTCAGCAATCAGATCCAATGAAGATATTTAAGTTTGTCGTGTCTGAGTGTGAGGAAATATGTGCATTACTTAAATCCATAGCCAGATCTCTGGGAGGTTTGGATTCAGTCTGCTTGTCAGTTCTATCCATCTACACAAATTATCCTGCGAGATTAGGCACAGTGAAGGTTCTGTGCAAGTGGTTTAAAATGTATCTTGTTTGGCTTGTTTTAACAATCATGATATATGCTGTCCAATACCTAATGAAAGAGATAATCTCCTTCCATTATCAACACCTTGCAGAAAGAAATCTCCACCCCCACCCCACTACCCCCAGCCAACCTTCATCTGTCTGTGGCAACAACTGCACACTGTAACCCAGGCAGGAAGCTTGCTGCACAGGCACTGCAAATGCCAGCAGGCTACACTAACAGGCCTCCTTTTATTAGTATTACACCAAAGCCACCTGCAGAGCAGCTGACACAGAGAGCGTTAATTTAGCACCAACATGCCGCAGACTAATGACATTCCTTAAAGAGAGAGGGGAGCACACCACACGGGTACCCGCAAAATTTTTGGTTGGGGTTTCCACATAATTTAGGTATGATCTGTTTTTATACACAGCCTTTTGAGCGTTTGGTAATATCAGCAACATCAGGCAAATGCATCAGACATATACAGTCTTTGTTGCAGTTAAATTAAACATGAACAGGTATGGCCTTGACTTAATGTTAATGTATAGCCTCCATTCAAATATGTGCAAATGGTCATGTTAGTTAACTCAGTTAACTGGTTACATATACAGTATGCAACAACCTCTGCTGATCCTAACAGCCAACTGACCAAAATCCACCTGCAACGGCAACTCTTTGAACTCAACTTATACTCATAAATCCACTCAAAACACACCATCACACACTCACTTTTTCGATACATACATATCCCTCCATCTGTTGGTCTTTTTTTCCCTCCTTTTAATTTCTTATGTTTCCTTCATGTACAAAAGCAATCCAGCTCATCCTTGCCTTCTTCACTCATATATACAGACAGCATAATGCAGAGTTTTTTAAGTGTCCTCAAACCAGCTTCGGCAGTTGTCGCTACAGTAATATTCAAACTGACTGCTAATCCAAAGCAGCTAACCCAACATCAGTGTCTGTTGCTGCATATTTATACTGTCTGAGCAGTTTTCAGATGCCACTGAGGAAAGATTCGGTGACCCTTTTAAAAGTCAGTGAATACGTTTTTATTTTGTATGTAATCTTGTGTAAATTAAGAGATTACCTTTATCACATCTTTGTTTGTCTTCCCCCATAGAATGGTTTTGCTATAGTTAGACCACCTGGACACCACGCAGAGGAGAGCTCACCTATGTAAGTATCATTGGATATTTAACTTTTTTTTAACAGACATTCAAGTAAATAAGCATAACAGACAATCATCAGCTGACAGACTTTAATTTGTTTTTCATTTTGCAGGGGTTTCTGTTACTTTAACTCAGTTGCCATAGCAGCAAAGCTACTACAGCAAAGGCTTAATGTCAGTAAAATCCTCATTGTCGACTGGGTGAGTTTACCTGTCAACACAGTTGGTTCATTATGATGTCTGTATGGTGTTTGATAACATATTTCAATCTGTAAAACAGGCTTTGTGAAATACACTATAATTAAATCACACCAGCCTGTCTACTGTTGAGTAATTTTTGTTTGTATCAAAAAACACCCAAGAATGGTGGTAACAACTTTTCCATGTGCTCGAGAAGATTACAGAACTACTTTGTTTCGGACATTCCTCTTTTCCTCATAGCATTTTATGGTTTGTGTACACCCTCAAACTTAATCAAAATAATAACCAAATACAATTTGTGATAATATCCTCAATCTGACAAGAAAATGAACAAGTCCAAAGAGTTTTATCTAATTCTTTAGCAATTTTGTGAACTCTTTTATGGAATGAAAAAATATAGAAATGTAAAAGTGCAGAAATATCAAAATATCGTTTTGAACCTAGCAGCTTCTAAGTGACTAGTCTCTGCTAGTCATGTCAGACTCTGTGTCCATTATTTTTATTTATGGTATGACAAAGCCCAAAGTGCTCCTCACTAGCATCCCTGGTTGATCTTGGCCATTTCCAAAAACCTTTGAAGGGCTTTTTAATTTCCTCTCTGTCTGTCACACATGACGCATTGTCATGTAGCTTGCCTCCAGCTAATAGGGACATTTTTAGGATTTGTGTTTTAAAGCATTCCTTGAATATAGAAATGAGATCATTTAATTGATGTCATGTTGTTGGCAAACATGAACATCTATTTAAGTGTGTGAGTGTTTTATTGGATCCTGTTGTCCATTGTTTTGCAACGGGCTGCAGCTGATATACAGGCTGAGTGTCTGGTCTGTGTATCATTCAGCTGGTCTTAGTGCACTTGGGTTGATCTCCAATAAACAGAACAGCTTCAGTTATAACCAGAGTCCTTTGATTGTATTCACCAAAGAAAATAACATTGAAGAAATTCTTCCATGCTCATTTACTAATAACATTGTCACTTTAATCAAATCGGTGCTCTTATTTCCAGGATGTCCACCATGGTAATGGCACGCAGCAGGCTTTCTACGGTGACCCCAAAGTTCTCTATCTGTCTCTGCATCGCTATGACGACGGGAACTTCTTCCCAGGCAGTGGAGCACCTGATGAGGTGAGAGCCTCCACCAGTCTGTCTTTTCCTCCTGCCGACCTTGTGGTTTCTTTGAATATTAAACACGTCAAATTATGTATTTATCTACTGTAGGTGGGCAGCGGACCAGGAGTGGGCTTTAACGTTAACATGGCCTTTACTGGAGGACTGGAACCTCCCATGGGTGATGCAGAGTATCTCGCAGCATTCAGGTGAGATGGTGATTACCTGCTGATTTGTGGTCACTTTGTAAATGTAGTTACATTTCACGTTGAATGTCTTTGAGATGTCTCAAAGAAAATGTTTTTTAGAAAAAATTGCTGGCAGTATGATTATTTTACCTCATGACTTGCACAAAAAAATTAACAAAAAGGTATAACACATGGTCTATTGAGATCTGTTAAGTATGTATGAACCGGTAATTTCAGCTATACATCTCACACATACAGGAATGTCTCCGTGCAGACATGAATGTGTCACTTTCACATTTTGAATTCATACAGCTGGAAAGGGTCAGGTCTGGATTTGTTCCAGGGCTCTTTGAAGATGAATCCGTGTTTGAAACTGTGTGTCTATCTGGCCTTTGCCTGACACATCAAACACGCCACTATCTTAACACAGCTTTTGACACGCAACCTCCAGGAAGCACACCTTGATCTGTTAATGCACCCCAGAACACTTTTTGCTCCCACTGGCCTTGTCTCCTCTTTATTCTTCACTTTCACCCTCAGCCTCCTCTTTGTACCCTTTTGTACACACGTCATTTAAAATCCACCACTAAAAATACGAGTTGCGTGGTTCATTCATGTCACGTTGGTCCATGACAGAAGTAATTATTCATTGCAATTGTTACCAACTCTTATTGGAGCATATTTTGTGGTTAATAATTCGAGTTTAGAAAATTATATTCTAAGATATTCCAGTATTTAACAAAAGTGTTTGGAAGGAATGCACAACAAGCTTTTGAAATAATGGTCACATTTACCTGTACCAACATAAAACCTGATATTACAATGTTTTCTTAGGAAAACCTTACTCATATTATCCACATTAGTAAGGACCAAAGACACTTGACATTCTTCAACACAAGCACTCAAACTTGTCAGGTTTACTCCTCATGGCTCAATGATTCAGTTTTATTTGGAATGAAATCAAAGGTGACAGCACATGTTATTATTTATGGCCATTTATATTAAACAGGATACTTAGTCACTAATGTATTTGTAAGTTAAAAAATATTCATTAGTCGCAGGTTGAGCTATGCCTGAAAGCATCATCCTGATACACATTTTTGTGTGTGTGTGTGTTTGGTTGGGGGTTATGTATGTTATGGCTTGTCTAGTGGGAGAGCTACTCTTATCGTTTGTTAAAAATTAAGAAGAAAACAAAATTTGCTTGCATTAGGGGAGTATTTGATGGTTTATCACCTCATATCCTTGTGTTGTTTAGCCCTCTGACTCTTTGGCTGAACACCAGAAAACTTTTTTAACAGATCAATGATCACACATATACCCATGTAAAAATATATTAATATGTGTGTTCAAAAGGTACGGACGCTGGATCATTATGTCCTCCCAATAGTTATGTTTGTCACAAAGTTAATAAAAAAAACACTTTTAAACATTTATAATCATACACAACAATACAAGTGTAAATGCTCACACATACACCTTGAACAGTCCATCACTGTCGACCACATGCACTACCATAAACAGACACCTGATACACACAGGCCTTGTTTATCTGTGGATTGTAGTGGCCTGCTCCCTCCCTATCTGTAGGAGACTGATGCGTGCTTTGCAGCCAGCACTTTCTCATTTCTCTGCTGGCTTGTGCCACGTTGCATTTGCAGGGGATCAAGTCTGAGCCTCAAGAAAGCACGCAGAAAAAAGATAAGAAAATTGGCCCTAATGAAAACCAGAAGCACAGTCTCTCTTTCTCTCTCTCTCCCTTCTTGCCATGAACTTGGAAAGAAGAGAGAGGAGGAGAATTAAATTTAATTCAAACCAGCTCTCTGCAGTGCCAGATGACAGGGCTTTGAAGTGTAAGTGTGCGTGTGTGAGTTTTACGCTCTCTTATTCTTCCTCTTCTCCTGCTTTCCCCTTTTTTTTATGAACAAGGGGGGAAACCTTCAAGCTTTGCAGGTTAACCTTTGGTTTGCTGGTTAGATGAGCACTGCTCTCTCTAAAGGACCTTTATATTTCCTACATCCGTCCATTTTAGATATAGAGGAGGCTGAATGTTTCTGATGTCAACAGCTTTAAATCTTACATAGGAATAAATCAAATCGCAATCAAAGACCATGGAAAATACCAGTTAGCCATTGGAATTGGCTCATGATGTAGTGACGTTGATCTAAGCTTGGCGACCTGGGATGTGGAAGATCCAGTGTTTGTGCACCTGTTGCTGGGTAAACCAAACAATACCAAACAAAAGATAGCTCTAAATAACTGAAACATAAGTTAATTAGCAGTAAAACCAGAACTGTCAGCCAACAGTTCCTAAGAATGTTAACCACTTTGCTCAGGATGTCCCATGCCCTACGGCTCAGTCTTAAACTCTCCCCACCCTTAATTACCAATCCGTCTTTTTCATCTGTGCATACATAGCCTATGATTCACTTCCGTTTATTCCATTTAAAAAACACTTGCATCCCTCTTTGCCAGCGTCACAACAAGATCTGTCTTTTGTGTTCAATGTATGAGGAGGGAGAATGGTAGGTTGATTGGATGAGGTATCAAACATCTCCCTCTGCATCCTGTGTCATCCCATAATGGGACTGTGGTCAACAGCCTATGTTTAATATAGATTATTGACTTCCCAAATGTTAATAAGCCAAGGCTGTGGATTTACACAGGCGGAAAATTCTACATAACTTGAGCTTGTCTCATGAACTAGTGTTGCCAACAGTTATTTCTTCTTTTCTCAATGCTAGTTATGTTCTCTCCAAAGATTCTGTCTCGCTCAATGAAACTTCTAGATCAATTTCGCATGACGTTTTTCCTTGTAATGTGGCCAGATGCACAGAGACGCAGGCACTTCATGTATCCTTGTAGGCTGGAACTCCCAAAAACCTCTTAGTGCTCTCCCTTAGACAGCTGTGTGTACATTGGAGTGTTGTTTTGTGATGCTGTGGGTTGGGGTGCACGCAGCTCAGGGGTATAATCTGGTGGTGAGCAAGAGATGGAAAAGGTCTTTGGCTTATAAAGTTCAGGCCAGCTGTTTGCCCACAACCAGCAAACAGCATCGTCTTCCTGTGGTCAGGGAAGTGCAGTGGACCTACAACAGAACCTTGCAGTGCCACCATCACTCACAGACCTCACCAAAACACGACTTACCTAAATAGACCTGAGATCTTGTGAACAGTCCATCATAATACAATTTGGCTGTTTGGAAACTCAACTGGTTTCTTTATACAAAACACTGAAAGTTTCTAGAGAGTTGCATTGCCAAATGTTTTCAAACTGACCCAGCATTTATTTTTTTTCAGCTTCGCCTTAAATGAGAGTGATGATGCAGAGTTAAAGCTGGTCCAATCTTGTTTTATCTAATCTTTCTGTGGAAAATGTTCCTAAAATGAAATGCACATCCTGTGTACCCCTTGTTCCCCAAAAGGGAACACCATATAAACCACATTGGATTTTCCAACCGCAGCTTGCAGTGAATCATCGCATAGTGTGTCGTCCTGTTGATTCGATTTTTGTGTGTTTCACATTGCACACAAGTCTTCACCAGTTGTGTGTCAAATGAAGGATACACACAAACATCCCTGTTTCACCACACCCATCCAGTGTTAGAATTTGCCTCTATACTCAACACACATACATACATGCAATTATATCTTTCCTTCCACTCCTCCTTTTCACTTAAGAACCATGAAATTTAATACTGGCTCCAAATGTCCAAACTTTCCACTTCAAAAGTATTTGTGGTCATAATCTTTGGCACATACGCATGCTGTACAATTCCTTAATGGATACTTGCCCTGAAAAACTTGAAAGAGAGAGACAAATAGAAAAATTCGAAGGGCAGTTACTCATATACTGTAGAGGTTTTTTGTCAAATATGAAAGTTGTACGTCTGTAATTGGCTTTAATAGCTACAGTGGTTCTGGTAAATTCAGTATTGTATGTACATTTATTAACTCTACACAGTTTTTCCGCAGCAGAGAATATATGTTCTTAAAAAAGGTGGTAGGTCACAGGGTTGAGTGTTGGGGTGTGACCATATTTTCAGGAATGCATAGTTGTGCTAAAACTATTTTCAATATGGTCAAATTTGATGGAGGTAGAGAAAGTCGAATTTAAAAAAGAAAAAAAATGTTTTCCAGCAAAGAAAGATAAAAGAGCCTTGATCCTCTCACATGACTCATCACTGATCCCAGCACATCAAATTGGCTCAGATTCCCATATATTTCAAACTAACTTTGTCCTTTGCAAAGTTCCAAATCCAAAGAAGAATTTAAACTCCTTTGATTTTTTTTTAAATAAGTAATTTTACTATGTATTTAAAGTGCTTAAAGAGCTGACAGATAGATAATTTCCAGTTACATACTACCCTCCTTTTCCCCTTGTTATACTTGAAAGTAAACCAGTTATACCAAATTTAAGTCCATGTAGCTCTCGGTTCATTGCAAGAACTAATTATTTTAAGTTGCTCTAATGTTATAAATAAAACAAAATCTGTTGAAGGGTATTTTACTTAACATGCCAAGTACAAATATAAGGCAAATGTATTAAGCGTTTTGCTGTGATGAGTAGAGCTGAACTGAGTTGAAATTTCCATTGGCTGTTCCACAGTATGTGTAAATTCTGAAGTTAGTATTCAGTGTCTCTCCATTAAGAATAGAGCCTAAGTTTCCTTTTTATGGTAAATAAGCAAATTAAGTTACCAAAACTCAATGTAACATAATGCCAGCTTCACATAGTCTGTAGGAAGTGTCGTCATGGGAAAAAAAAAACAATTGTTTATGTTCCCATGGAATGGTTTCCAAAAATGTTATCAAAGTCTTTGAACTCAGTAAAGAGTTTTTAATCCCACTTATCACTCATCATAATGAAAATGTGTGTGCATACACAAATTGGATCTCATTGGATCTCGTATTTCAGCTCTTCTTATGTATAGCAGCAAGCATTTATTACATTCACTTGTTTTCTTCCATAAGTTATTTTATAATTTTAAATGCAGAAAATTTAGAAGCAAGAATTATTTTTCATTAAAGTTTGCTCTGTTTGTAGAACTGTGGTAATGCCTATCGCCAATGAATTTGCCCCAGACATGGTTTTGGTCTCTTCTGGCTTCGATGCCGTAGAAGGACATGCCCCACCCCTGGGAGGATACCAAGTCTCTGCCAAATGTAAGTACTGAATACACCCATCCATCCATCCAGGCACCTCAAAAGCACCTCAGAATCTAAACAGACAACAATATATTTATGAAATCATTCATATTTTTGCATATATGAATGTGTGAATATGTAGACATCTCTAGATATCTACATATTCACATCTCTAGACCCTTAAGAGGCACTCCATGAAACAAAGATGTTGATTGATTGTTGATGTTGTATTAAGGTCATTGTATTGTATTGTATTTCAGAAACCATGCAATCCGCAAATGTAACTTAACACTATTACAATAAAAATAAATCATCAAATATATCAGGAAATTGTATGTTAAATAGAATACATAAGACCCAGGATTACTGAGCAACAAGATTCTTAAATAAAGTAAAAATGTAAAATATTCCATTCCTAAAGGTCCAACAGCTATTTAATTCCCAGATGTTTACACACTGATATTAAAAGAAAAGCCAATCATACACAATGGTAAACATGTGTCTCCCTCAACTTGTTAAATTCATCATGTTTTTGTTTATTTGATTCCTGAATTACTCTGTGTTAAATTTCTCAAATCAGTGTAATGTCCTTACAAAAATCTGATCATTTACATCACTTGTCATGTACATTTTGTAGTGTGACATTAAAATCTGGTGGCGGAAAAGGCTGCATACCCATGAGCACTCTCTGCCTCAAACTCTGTATTCAGATGGAGACATTTGCGTGCCAGGTTCTAGCTTTTCTAAAACCACTCTGCTGATCCCAAATAAGAGCAGGGGTCTTTGTTGTCAAAGCAGCCGATATGGTGGTTTAGAGAGGATTGCGGGAAGAAGAGATGGGGGCAGAATTTTGGAAGGAATAAAGCATGGCTGAATGCATATATTAGAATTCCCCTCCTCCTGAAAGGTAAACATCAAATGCTGTTACCAAGACTGAATAGAAAGCCGTATTTATTGTAATTAATCCTGCCTCATTTTATCACTTGTTTTTTGGCCCCCTAGCAAAACCACAGTCCACATTAAACTTACCTTTTTCCTCCCTCTGATGCAGTCACTCCTTCCTATCTCCATTCTGAACCCCTATTTCTTTTTATTTGTTTGTTTTGGTTTTCTTGTCTTTTAACTTTGATCGGTATCCAAAAAGGAAGCCAGAGGCTCAACAGCAGCTCTCACCCACTTCATTCTTTTTGCTCTCGCCCTTCCATCCCTCTCTTTTCTATCATTTCCTGTGTGCCCAGGCTTTGGCTACCTGACCAGGCAGCTGATGGGTCTGGCAGGCGGTCGCGTGGTGCTTGCCTTGGAGGGGGGTCATGACCTCACGGCCATATGTGATGCTTCAGAAGCCTGCATCTCTGCTCTTCTTGGCAATGAGGTAAAAAGGGTGAGGGATTATTTACTTTGAAAAATATCGCCTAAAAGGATTGTTTAAAGCAGTGTCAGAACGCACTAATTGAAATGATTTGGTTTTAACTCATTAAACCTTAAAGGTTATTGATTTGATTCAATGCTTCTAGAACATATCCTAGATTTAGAGTTAAAATCCTCATCAGACACTGCAGTGAGCAATGACCCCGCCATACATTGATGCAACAACAGTTCTGTATGAGTCAACTCTATCTCTCTTTTTGTCTTTTCTTCATCTTTCCTACCACTAAAAAACAACATCAGCTCTTTCACACATTACACACAATCACGTCAGAAGCAAAAGATTTCCAGTCAGAAGGGTCATTGCGGGAGTGTGTGGGCCATGCTGTAAAACTCAACAAATATGGGTGCTGTGTGATTTGTGGCTCACAGCAGAGCAGCTCCTCCTTTTCAGCCCACTCATCTGCAGTCAATTTTGAGGGTAAAGTCTGTTTCGGAACTAATTTGTCCAAATTACTAAATGAGACATGAGCGTGAAATTATTTATCTTTGATTTATTTATTTTTTATCGTTGGTGATATGTAGTGCACATTAGTACCACATTCTGGTGGTCATTTATACAAAGGACTTATTCTGTTTTCTTTCATTTAATGTAGTATGTGAAGAGCATTCACACCTTAAATCAGGTTTTGGTAAAAAGATGAACTTTTCAAAGGATTTAACAACCACGTGCATCAACACCACACTAGCTTTATAAGTCGAACTATATAAAT
>JABUIW010000214.1:10970968-11007839 GCA_013363375.1 Menidia beryllina
TAAATAGTTTTCAATAGTGTCAGTGACAATGGAACCATTACTGGAACATCGATCAACTGTTTTTTTACACAAGGAAAGATTGTTTCCTAGACCTAGCAATATGTGACTTAGAAGGACCCATCCTGTCATGGAACCATCCTTGAGTCTATGAAACACTATTTGATTCTGTCTACCTGTGCAGACCACAACATCTGGTAAGACTTCAGGAAGTCAAGGACACCTTGAAGGTGGATGCTTTAAGCTATCAGAGAGGTTTGTGTGCTGCACTTCAAGTTAAAGTTACTCTCCTAACTTACAGCACCCCCATAGACCCAAATGATTAAGTAAACCAGAAGCTTTGCTCCTTGTGTTTCAGCAGCCTGCTGGGCACCCCTGCTGGTAGGGTTTTGGAGGAGGTACTTGGTTGGGTGCCATAGGGAACTGAGAATTTGAAAATAGGCAGGAGGTAAGGGGCGTGAATTGCCTCAGCTCTGCAGGGCACTCCTCTTACCCAGGGCCCCACCACTGATACTCATCTGAAAACACTTACCCTTACACCTCTTTCAAGCAGGGTTAGCCAATGTCTAGGGATCAGATAGTAAAAGGAGATGGAGAAATCATTTGAAGTTGGAATGGAGGAAAATGTTGTTGAGCACCTTTACTAGCTAATGTACCTGTACAGCAGCTAGTCATAGTTAGAATAAGTTTGGAATAAATTGTAAAAAAAAAAAATAGTTAAGAACTGGCATGAAATAGTTTGGATTGCTTTGATACATTTGTAAGTAATACAAAAGTATTGTAAAGTATAGTATTGAGGTAAGCTCTCATAGTTTGACTGGCTGGTTCTTTGGCAGCAAATAATTACAGCTGTTTGAACAAAAGCAGATTTTTCACTTGTTTGGTGCTTTGATAGCTGATGGCAATGAGGGAAAAGAGGCTAAAATGTTCTTAATCAGATAAAAGCAACAGGAAGAAAGGGTTTTATCAAAATCTCAGCAAAGGTCTCTGTAACAGACATGGAATGTTGCTGGAATACGTCAGTGGGGACTGATCTAGAGGGGACAAGAACAAAGTCTAGTCTTTTTTGTTTTGCTTAACCTCTGCCCAAATTTTGCAGAGGCCTCAAACAGCAAAAAAAACAAAAAAAAAACAAGTGCATACTCACAAACCTCTTGCCAGGTTGAGCAGTAGAGCTGTTTGGGCCATTTCTGCATAGTCCAGTTTGAATGTGTATACTGAGTGACTTTTCCCAAGAGAGATTTAGTTGCACATTTCCACATGTGTGCATATGTATGTGTTGACTGACCCAGGCTTTAGATCACAGCTGGATTTGCTTGTCAGTTATGCTTTTGTTTATACTACTTCAAACTGTCCGAGGATTTGCACAGCCCAGCACAATATTGGAAATATCTGTTCCAATTATAATATGTAGAATCATTTAAATTAGAAGCAATTTTATAAAGATAGGCCTTCTCTAGGTTGTCTTAGTGTCAATAGTTTTAGGGATTTCATTACAAATATACAGTACATCTTGCTGCAACATTTACATTTGAAAACTTATATTACTGACGTATGATTGATCAATTATAAATTATCAAATCTGTTGTAATTGTCTTCTTTTTTTAGACTAAAAGCTATTTTTGGCATGTTGTGTTCTGGAGCCATATTCTCTCTAAACTTTCTGTTAACATGTGTGAAATATAGCTCTTTTCTTTTTATTACCAGCCACCAAGGATAAAGTCTTCTATATTAAGCTTTAGATTTATTCAGAAAAAAATCTCAAACTTTCTCTTTTATCACCCTTCATCCTTTACTGCATGATAATGAAGTCCCTCTTGTTAAATAGTTCATGAATGATTCATTCACAACTTGACTAGTCAACTCTGAACTCAGGCCTGTTTGATGATTGCTTACAGGCAGATGTTGGCCAAGTCTGAACTGCTGTTGTTAGCAATTATTTGATAAACAACTGGCTAATATGCTAATTGTTAGCAGCTGTCATTGAAGCTATTGTGTGTGTTTACATTCTGGTTACAGTAAGACGCTTGACTTCACCTTTTCCCCTTTGGGCATAACTGTTCCCCACTACTCCAGCTATGAGGAAAATATCCACCCTTATCTGAAAAGGTCACCTGTTTTGCACAAAGCACACCATTACCTTGTTCAGTTAGCATAACGTAATCAACCGATTTTCGCGACTGCCAACATATACGCAGGGACAAAACTGTAAACAATGAATGCCTTGTTCACTTTTCTTTTGCTGAACAAGTGGAATTCCTCCTTCTTCCACTGTTTTGGTTTGAGCCTCCCTTAGGAATGTTTTTTACCGGGGCACATTCCTCACTCTCAGCTCGTGGTTTTCTACAGTGTCTCTGTTTAGTTAGTCGTGTGCTTTGGACAGCTGTGTCACACACGCAGAAGGACGGCTTCTCCACGACAGTCAAAACCATCATAAAGAACATAGTTTGATTCGACCGTCGTAAGGAACTAAAGGCTTTGTCAGAAAAACAAACACAAAACTAAATGTTGCTAAGGATGATATTATAGACAGTGTTTTCTTGCAAATAGTTAAGTTTTATATCTATGTTTTTACATGTGTGTGTTTGCTATACCTGCTGGGTGGGGCCCCGAGGGTACCATGACAAGAGCCATTAAAGTTTATAAGTGTGAGGCCCGTCTGTCAATCATACTGACAAGTTGCCCCTGTCCAACTTTGCTCTGAGTTGAACTCAGTGAAACTCCAGAGAACCCCTGACCTTGCTTTGAATGGGATTCAGGCAAGCCGGATTAGCTCAGGTTGGTTCAAACTAGGCTGGGACAGACTTAATTATTCAGACTTGGGGGTTTTGGAACAGAGTAATGTTAAAATTCTGCTGTTCCCTTCAGCCGTAACCATTTACCCTCTGGGATAAGTCATCCGCGTGGGTACATTTTTGGACACTGTTGGACTGAATTGATTGAAAGTGGTATTCTTGAGCCCATGCAACTATATTGATTTTGAATGTTTCTAATGGTCCAAACGGGCTTGGAGGTAAAGTATAATTTCTCTCATGACCTGTGCGTATTGAAAATTCTTCAGATTTCCTGAATCTTTATATAATTATATTATTATATCTATTAAATTCTGTGGGTGTTTTGATCTACCAAATATTTGCAATATTGCACTCACTTTAGTACTTACTGATAATTATCTGACAGAGTATCATGCCAAGTAATAACATTGTGGCTTGGGAAAAAAAAGTTATGATTAATGATGCTCCTTTTATACAAACCCTGACACTATCCTGTCACAAATGAATCAGTAGATTGTACATTTTCTCATAGTGGTGTTACTTTGTTTGCCTCTCTTATTTTTCAATTAATAAATTGCCCTTGTCAAACATTATCTGCCATGTTTGTTAAGCGGACTGTTCCATCTGTCACTTGAACTTGGTGAGAGTCCATCAGTATTACAGATGTAATACTGTAGCTTAAACTGTATGTGCGTATGCACCTCAGTCTGTTTCTGAGTGTTTGATGTAGCTTTCCGTGCCACAGTTGGATTAAAGTATCCATCTCTCCAGAGTGCCTTTTTCACTTGCCCCTTTAAACCTCTCCCACACACTATTTGTTTTAATTAAAAAAGAAATGTTCAGCCTGGCCAGCTCAGATCAACGAATACTGATTTTTGTTTTTCCTATTTGAAAGAAATATTCTCTGTCCCTCTTTACATGTTATGATGTGATACAAAAGAGATGCATCTTGTCTGATGTGGTCCATACAGCCGAAGGAGATGAGGAAAAAAAGAGTTGTATGAGCTGTAAGCCGAATGGGGAAATTGAATCATTCCGGGCAGGGAAGGCTCTTTTGGGGAAATGTTATGCTTTACCTGAATTGTGGCTTTGAAAATTTCATAGACTTAGACTGAGGTCTGTGTGTGTGTGTGTGTGTAGCTACATGTGTTTATATGAACAAGTAGTTTCCAAGTGCATTCATCTGTGCGAACTCACACGTGTCCTTCAAGTAGGACGCAGAACAAAGCACACACTGTAGTTTGTGCCGAAGAATAGCAAAGCTGTCAGTGAGTGGGAGGAGGTCTGCAGTGTGCATCTGCACGCATATTTTTTTTTATTGTGTCAGCAGCTCAAGATTGTTCCCAAGCTCTGGACAGACTTAACAGTGGGTTGTGGTCTACATTTCAGAAAAGATTTTTCAGACCAGGAGGGACCAACGCGAGGTCAAATGAGGCTTGGGAGAAACTTCTCTTAACACCTGTCTGAGATGTTCACAGAAATACTCATTTAGCTGCGCATTTGTGTCCTTAAAAGAGTTCACTGTGAAATTTGATGCATTTAACTGATGCTTCCAACACACATTTGCACTTTACCACTCTCAGCAGTGTAAAAGTACTATAGTTACGTATAACATACTGTACGTCTTTCCAAGACTGTTAGATTTGTGTTCATTTTGTTTTGGGGTTTTGTTTTTTTTTGTTCTATCTTTTTCTTCCTTACAGGTATTGTGCTGAAACTATAGAAATAATGGAATTAGATCTTGAGTTCCCTCGCAACCCCACTAGGTATTAGCTGTATGGATAATGCATAGATGGTTGGATGGATCCTGATTTAAACTGTAAAAAATTTGCAATACCTTCAATGTTGGAATTGTTTCAGATGGCCCCAATTCCTGACGAAGTGCTTCAGCAGAGGCCAAATGCCAACTCTGTGCACTCGATGGAGAAAGTAATCGAAGCTCACAGTGAGTCAAATATTTACACCTCCAGTAGATACATCAGCTGATGACATGTCACGCAAAACTGTGGTCCGCCTCTATCACTTACACTTTGAGCACTTGTTGTGGCCTTTATAAAGCATTGTTTAAACGTGTAGGAGTTGAATTACCAACAGCTTAAAGGTTTTATACCTGAAAATATATGCAAACAATTGATAAGCCAATATTTCTCCTCAACTTTTGCAGCTTGTTGTTCATCAGTTTTTTTTTAAAGGACATTGATATCATTGGAAATTCTCTTATGTACATCAATATTAATGGAGAATCACCTCAGATACCCTGATAAAGCCGCAAAAACATGTCACATTCAGCTTTGGTTGGATCATATAAAGTTTAGCTTAGGTAAAATGTCCGTTTTAACAACAATAATAGTTTCAAATAGTAAGCCGTTGACCTGTGTGACATGTGTGTCTATTTCAAGCCTGGTGAGAATCATAGGTCACATCAAAACTTTGGCATCCTTTATCTTTTGAAGGTAAATACTGGCGCTCACTGCAACGCTCCGCCTCCACTCTGGGTTGTTCACTGAGTGAAGCCCTCCAACATGATGCTGATGAGGCTGAGACTGTTTCTGCCATGGCCTCATTGTCTTTCGCTAACAACAACATTGGGAAGAGGTTTGTGGTGTTTTCATCATTGACTAAACTGATCATCCTCTGGTTTTATGTCGTAAAAAAAATGTTTAGCATTAAGAGTGGTTGCTTTCTTGCTCTAGAGCAAGTAAAGCCAGATTGGATTTTAAAAAAATCTCTGTCTGAAAGTAATGGAAAACACTTAGCTAACTCCCAGGTATTTACAACAATTGTATTAAACTCCCTTCCTTTAATGTGGTAGGATGACTGACAGTGATGATTCTGTGAATAATAGTGCCAAACCAGTAGTATGGGCTGGAAGATACCAAACTACCAAAATCATGAAAAGTGCTGAATATCTAAAACAGCTTAAACTGTTGTTTTGTTGATTTGGTGTGTTTGCCTATATCACTGTATATAGTGATATAGACTATATACAGCCTATATCACTATATTTTTTATTTATTTATAGAAAATAAATCAAACTAAAAAAGCCTGTTTAACCCTCTACGGCTCATTGCTCCCCTCAGGCAAGTCCCAGGCCTAGTATGTGTGAATTTAAGTAATGCCATGTGAGAGACTCTACCAATCATACATAAAGGTGTGCATTCCTTTTCTTGTCTAAAAAGGCAATATTTGAAATGACAAAAAATGTAAATTAAACAAATCTGTGTGTTTGAAGATTTAGAGAAGGTTTTTAACAGGTGATAAGGCCTATTTTCTGTTTTGCAAGTTCAGAAGCCAATTTTTCTATTTTGTTGCACCAGGACAACTTTGTGCAATGAGGGTTACATCTTGAGGTCATTTATAATTTCATGTATTGCACAAAATAGCTGTAAAAGCAACACTGCCTTCATCCTTTATTTCTTCTTTTAACATACAAAATGTACAAAAAATGTTTAACCTAATGTAGTTCTGGTACATAATCACTGTATGAAACATTTTAATAATTTAGGGTTCAAAAATATGAAATATATTAATATTAACAATAGAATTACCCACAGTGAATTGGAAAATTCCAATAACAAGTTTTCAGCATGTGCCACCAAGGTGTGTGCAGTAAATGTTTTAACATCCAACCCTCTCATAGTGTACTATAAAAGCATTGGCTGTTGGTTGTCTATATTTTGTTTCATACATTATGATTATTTCTATTTTGACTTGGAATTGTTGTTTCCTAAGTGAATGACTTTCTTACTTTGTTTATGATGTTATCTTTTTCATAGGGCTGAAGAGGAACCAATGGAAGAAGAAGCTCCAATGTAAAGGAACATGCTCAGCCTTTGACCACTCAGAGGAATGTTCTCCTTTGACTACAGTTTATACAGCCCATCACATCTGATTTCTGGTAGAATCCTCTCCCACGTTTTACCTCTGCCATACCATAATGGAAGCTTTTTTTTGACAGGCAACAGACTGAGCTAAAAAATGCGGTCCTCAGAGAAAGCGGATGATATGATTGATGCTGTCAGCAACGAGCGATGCTTTGCTGATCAGCTGTGCCCTTGGTCACAGTCAGCATAATGTATAGTAATTAATGATATTAGACATGTGAAGATTGAGGCAATATTCCCTCAGTGACAGCCTTTTAGTGCCAGTTCTCTTAAAACACTAGAGATGTCCTTTTTGACTGCCGGTCTTGACCACACGCAAATGTTCTGCTGTCCGCTTCTTTTCATATAATTTTGTCTTTCTGTGCTTTATCTTAAACTCCTTACCTTCATCAATACCACCAGAGCTATTGGGATTTTTACACTGCAACGAGAAAGGAAACAAAGCTGTCATATTTTCTGTATTTTTCCCAGATTTTTTAATAGTTGAAATGTCAGCAAGTTTCCAGGATTCCATAATTACTGTCAATGAAAGACTGAGCCTTCGTGCCTTTTCCCACTTTTTTCTCTGTGTTTTCTTAATAAAAGAAAATCACCTGGTGGATTATATGTTGAAATCCACTTAAAGAGCTTTGCCTTAAATATACATGTTGGTTCAAGGCCTCCTCTCTCCTGCCCCTAAAACACTTCTATCATGACGAGACATCAGCTGCCTGTAAATTGTTGCCACATAAACTGGAGAAACTTGACATGTCTACCTAAACTTTTCTTCAAGTGGTTGACTGTCTTTCTCTCCATTTTTTTTTTTTTTTTAATATTGCCCCCTTTTCAACATGGAAGGTAGTTCACAACCACAATTTGGAAATGTTTCAGTCGATAAAAAAGTTATTGTCGGGATTTTTATGTTTCTGTGGATCACATGAACATAAATTTTCCTCAGTTAAAAGAAGTTAAGTTCCAAGCATTATACAGTATAAGCAGGACATATAAAAACTAGAATACTCTATATCTGGTAATGGTTAAGTCAAAATATTGAAGATTATCCTCATGTTTCCCCACATGCGGAGGAGCAAAGATCAGCAACAATAATATCGGTGTCACTTTTTGCAGATGATTTAAAGAAATAATTAATGACATATCGGCCAAATTCGTTAACTTGCCTGCCTTAAAAAAAAACTGTTTCGAATGGTAAAACATAGCAAAGACAAAGATTAAGCAGCAACAGTAATATCGGTGTCACTTTCTGCAGATTATTCAAAGATATAATTAACGACATATCGGCCAAGTCGTTTAACAAGTCTGCCTTAAGAAAAACCCGATTCGAATGGTATTAATGCCGATACGCCCTGGATTTTTCCAGAGGCTCTCACTGCTGGTTTAACATCTTTAAACCCTTGCTAAGCACAGCTGCTCTCCAAATGGCAGGTGCTTTGAAACAGGTGCATGGATATGTCGTTCTGTGCACGCTGTGCTCAGTGAACAAAAGTTAAAAGTGGCTTTCCATTTCAAATATTACTTTTTGACTTACCAGTAGGGAATTTTTAGCTTCTTAATTTTCTGCTCTGTAAAGTCAGATTATCTTTATTGTAGAATCCAACAGAAATTACAATTGTTTTACTTACTTAAACCAGCTTTTTTTATATTTACAGATTTGTTGGCTCCTCCTGCCACCATGTTGCTACAGTAAACAAGTTTAGCCAAACATTGTCTTCCTGTCACACTTTTAGAGACCAAATCTAGTTTAATCTCCATGCTTGGAAACAATAATGGGGTTTCATTTGTTGCAATTTGCAATTTCCAGGTTCACCGCCAAATGTAAACAAAAAAACTGACACAGGATCTCAGACATTGGAGAATCAAGAAGGTGAAGGTAGTGTCTAATCTGAGCATAAAATAGAAAAATAAAAATGTTTAAACTAGGAATGCACAGATAGATTAACATTAACTGATGGCAGTCATTTGTCTGTTTTGTCCTGGTTGTATCACATCTTCTTTGACACAATTGACGTGATTGATACTGTTAGCAAAAGTAATTAGTTAAGCAACAAACTGTAAAGTGACTTACCCTTAGTTTAAGCAGTCTTTTTAAAACACTAATTTCTTTCTAGAAATATATTTATGTAAAGGTTTATCATGAAGATTTTTTTTTTGTGTATTTGTATGCAATAATTTGCGCTTATTCAAAGAAGTGCAAATTGATTAAATATTGGTTTATGCTTTATATCTAATTTCTTTTACTCCAGCATGTCCCTTGCATCGAAGGGAAAATAAATGAACAAATGACTGTTGACAGAATTATATTTAACATTTCCATCAGTATTGGCCTAGCATTTCTCAAAAGGTGCACTCTTAGTTTATACTAAAATAAAATGCAAGCTTTATTTTTGTGGTTGGGTAAAAAAAGTCTCAGTGAGGGATGGGGGGGTCAGACTGTGAGCGCTGCGGCCAGTGTGCAAACTTCCAGTCTGTAACCCTCTTTTCTACTTGTGCTCAGTCCTCCATGTTACTACCTTTACTTCATGTTATTTTCCAGTGAACTGAGGACATAGCACTGTGGTGTTTACTGTTGTTTACTGTGCATATCACAATGATCTCCTGAGGATTCCTGCCACATACATCACAGACTAATTAATTCTTTCCATTGTTGAACTTCCGTTTGTTGCCCTTCTAAAGACTCTGATGACTTACTTTCTTAAATGTGTTTGTGTTTTTTGTACATGCTGTCCACTCTGCCCTGCAGTTACATTGTAAAGCTGACATACTTCACAAGAGGATATCACCAGGGATGTTTTTCTTATGTGCACATCACCTGGATATTTCTCTGCTTTTAGGATTTCTGTGGAAGCGTAGGGATGACAATGTTTCCACTTTGTAAAATGATGGATAACTGTGTATTTACTGTTTGTTCATAGCAGATTTATATATTAAAGAAATTAGTATGTTAAGTGTATATATACACACATGCATCATGAAATGCTTTGACTTTGGTACTGAAGTTGGTATTGAAAAATTATACTTTTCATGGGTCAAACACGCCCCTGTGAGGGTGTAAACTGACGGCACCATTTGTTGTTTTCAGTTACAATTGTCTTTAGCAGATTCTTTTCACACTGTCTTGTATCTTTTGACGGCGATGACATTATTTGTCCCACTGGTACCACAGCACTGTTACAGGAGGGATGCAGTTGCCCTCATGTCTGCCACACAAATCCATGCACATATCTACCATTCCATACATTTTAATGTTGTATGTCTAGCTGTAAAAAAATACTGATCTTGGGCAGCAGCACTTGGCTTTAAACGTTTTAGAGATTGTCAGCTCAGAATTAAAATTTCATAATTTTGTTTTTTCTTCCTTCAAGGTTTAAAAAGTCAAGGCAGTAACAGCCTTGAAAGAGTGAAGGAGAGTTGAGTTTAAATTATTATAACGTCACATGAAATCACTTAACTCTGATCCAAAATTATTTAGTTTTCATTTGAATCAGTTTTTCTTGTATAGTCATGTATAATCCTCTGTAGCATGTGAGCAATGCTTCTGGGACTTCAGAGTGGCCTCTGGTTTAACAGGACTTTGCCTGCATTTTAGAGAAAGACTAACTGTTTCAGACAGCATCACATCAATATTTTTCTCAAATGACACTAACATTCTGTTGCTAGCTTTTATTTCAAGTGGAAAGTTTTGTAAAAAAAAAAAAAGACAAATGCCTATTGTGAATATGATTACATATCATGTGCTGATATTTGATGATTGTTTTTTTCCAAGAAATACCAGCCCTGAACCTTTGTGTAGCACTGCCAGTCTGGCTTTCCTACTGTTAAATGCTTTGATTTCTCAAATGCAGCCAAAACTATCAGAGTGAAGCTATTTTGGCCATCTGTCTTCACAGTTAGTCTTAAAACAATGTCCAGTTACCAAAAAAAAGAGAAAAAAGGCAACATTCCATTATATTAGAATTTCCATTTATTAGAAGCCTGGACTGCTTTTGTAAACCCTCATAGCTCCAAGAGCTGTTGGTTTCTTTGGGTGGCCTAGTCTTCACTCCACTCCTCTTTTCTTTCTGCATGGTCTGTATGTTTGCATGCACTGCCTGTCTGTGTGTCTGTCCCTTGCCCCGTACCAGCAGGAGGGATGGAGCACTGAAGGACATTATAACATTTATTGTAATCCTGAATGTCTTATTCACTGCGGTTCAGTTTCTCGGTTGGTGGGGCTTGGATGTTCTCCATTTTGTTCTTTTATTTGTAGCATATTGAATTATCAAATCTAGAAGACAAGGTGCATATTCTAGAAAAAATAATTATCTAGCACAAATAAGAGATTTTATCGTATTTATGTAGACAAGCAAACTGTACAAGTAGGGTGCTTTGTAAACTGCAGCAAAAGAAAGGGCATTGTTTTCATTCTGAGCAAGATGGAACTGTTTTTGGGAAGACATTTTCATTCCTTGTTACATACTTATAAGGGCTCCATCCAGATGCAGGGTCATTGTGACGGCAGTCCATTCCAGTAAATAAGCCAGTTTTCTCTAAGACCACTGTGGTTAAAGTAAACAAACAGCTTTAGGTTTACATATGTATTAAATGCATACTCTTTTTTTTAAACAGCTATGTTTTTGACTTATTCTGGCAATGTTACTGAAATGATACATTTTTCTCTGGAAAATTTTGCTCTAACATGTTGTCTTTGACATGTACAGTATAAAGTATTGTTTTGGAAAAATAGTGTCTGCACTCTTTCATTTTATGTCTATCATATTGGTTACTGGGAAAAGTGTGTCAGCGTTAGGTCTAAATGAGGAAGATGCACATGGTGAGCTTTTTTCCGGCATAATATCCATAATACCTTACCCCTAATATTGAGATTTTAAGCTTTTTCATGTCATCTTAGCTAGCTGACTTTGTTTTATTTTGTTCATGAATTGTAGAATACAGGATCAATTTGAAATACAGTTATGAAAATAGTTTGATTAACAAAATAAGATACGTTTGTTTAATGTCTAAATTATTACAATTTTAATTAATGCACTATGGTGATATCTAGATGATTTCATATTTTCTTTTTGAACACAAAGTAGTTTTATTTCTTGTTTGTGTGTCTCTGTATTTGTACAGTATTTGTGAGGCAGCCCGGTGAGTTGAAATAGCAAACAAAAGTAAAAGTCATATAGTCAGTTTTCATCAAACCAAAACTCAAAGTAAATAAAAAGACTCAAGTGCCTTCAAAGAGTAGTTTTATAAAGAATCTATTTTTAAAAATAGACTTTAATCAAAATGTTTCTTAGAGCTGTCATCAGGAGAAACAATCGAAGATCAGACATGGACTGGCAGGCACACAGTTTTGAATAAGTATTTATTTTTTTATTAATTACGCCTTCATTTAACTAGATAAGTATATCTAGAATTAAATTCTCATTTACAATGATCACCTGAAGACTTTTATCAGTGTCATGAGACATTGAGTTTTTTTCTTATTCAGAGTCTTTAGGACTGCCTTTTTTTTAGATATATAGAAAGCAGTCTTAGTTTTGTTAAATGGTAGGTTCAGTAGTTCTCAGTCTGCAAAGAACATCAGAAACACTGTTTATATGTTGGGTGACATTGGACTGCACAGGAGACAGGAGCACACTATGCTCATTAGAAGTACGTTTCATGTGTAAGGATAACCCCACAGACTGTTGTTTTAAGGATTAGGACTGCTAGTCTTGTTACAGTCCACAGTAGATAGAGGAGAAAGATTATGATAAACAATCGCAAAGTTAAACCAAAACCATTCTTACTTTAGATTATGTAAATTTTAATGTTTATTAGATGCCATGTTTTTTAACAAGGTGTTTTTATAAAAAACTAAAAGCCAAGGAATTACTGGACCACAGTTGTTCCTTTTTATACGATGGCATAATTTGCTTCATAACTTCACGTAAACAAATCAAAGACGAGATCAGATGCTAAAAAAAAAAATTATATTGTTTTCTTTACATGTCAACACTTAGAAATGCTACAACTAGGTAGAGAGACGCAAATTACAGATGAAATCTCTCATTTGAAAGTTTGACACTGCATGACTTAGTGGATTCACTTTCCAGTTTCTGGAAGACATTTCCATCAAGCAGCGCTACAGGAAGAATTCTGCAGTATAACCAAAGGTGATAGGCTATATCTCATCACATGCATCTGAAAGTCCTACCCTTTGACTGTCATCAAAGACCTCAGAGATGATGGAATAACAGCCTGGCAACCCTCCTCACCTGACTTAAATCTTACTGAAGACTTATGGAGCTCTTCTCAAATTTGACATTTATTGTGAGGAAAGATATTTCAAAGCTTTGAGAAGCATTTGGGAGGCTGTGCTTGCAGCTTCAGTAAATGTTGATCATGAGCAGATGATTAAACTGACAGTATGCATAGATGGAACACTCATATGAGCACAAAAGTGTGTATCCTGGTACCCGATTGATTTTATCTCATTTAAAGGGCAAAAAGTATGCTTTCTTGTTTTGTGTTGATGTGTTCAAGTCAAATCCAACTTTAACGTCAGAAAATGTCTTTTCTTAATACTTTTGTTTAGTTTCTATGAAATATGGACATGGAGCATAGCACACCCACTTTTATTTGTAACGTAAGGACACATGATGTAATGAAAAAATACTATTGTCTTTGCCATATCTTAATATTGGGTTAATACAAGCTCAAATACAAGCTCAGTTGAATTACATCACACATTGTGCTACAATATGTCAGGCAGATACAAAAGGAAAAGCCAAGTACATTATAAGCTTATAAATGTACCAGAACTTCATTCCAGTTTCATTGTGGATCATGTTTTCTGTCAGAATGAACTTTAGAAAGTACAGATATAAAGAGTATTCTTTAATTTGTTCAGTCACGTAGCTAGCAGAACAAGCCAAATCATCAACTCTCCCACCCACGTGATCGACAATAGATTTGGGGTGTGTGCTGATGTGCAGCTGAACATTATTCCAGAAGTCTTGTGGTTTGTTCAGATTCAGCTTTACAGATCAAAGCAATGCTGCAATGTCCATTTTAGAGGGAGAAAAGGTTTTTTCCTTTACATACATCCATTTTCTCAACCACTCTGAACCCAAATGGGGTCGCGGGGGGACTGGAGCCTATCCCAGTAGTCAATGAGCGAGAGGCGGGGTACACCCTGGATGGTCTGCCAGTCCATGGTAGGGCCACACAGAGACACACAAGATGAACAACCACGCACACCCACTCCTAAGCGCAATTTGCAGTGTCCAATTAACCTAACATGCAGGTTTTTGGACGATGGGAGGAAGCCGAAGAACCCGGAGAGAACCCAGGTTAAAAGCCTAGAAAATGTGGCGAGAGCCTTGTGGTGTTTTTGTGTGTGTGTGTGTGTGTGTCTGTGATGGTAGTGGGAGGACACTGCTCACTTCCTAGTAGTGTATGCCTGTTGCTTATATACAATCCTTTCCAGGTTAATGGACAGCCCCAATTGCTCTATGGCATTGTGTTAAAACAACTGATTGTATCAAAGCAGCTATCTGAGCAAACCCTTTTTTTCTGCTTTTTTACACCCTCACTGATGATCAGTTAGGTCAAGGTAATCTGATTAGCAGTGACTGGTTAATTTTATTACCAAGAAGGCAAAAGGGAAGTAATTAGTTTTTTACTAATTTCTTCTGCGTTTTTCCTTAATTTTCTTGAATAAACAAAAATAGAAAAGTGTGTTGTGTGTCTTTCTTCTGATGCTATATTGACCTTATTTAAAAATGGAAGGACATGGTTGAAAATACATTTCCTGTTTAAAGCACTGTTCAGGGTAGTCGAGGACACTTACAAATTAGAGCAAAACAAATTACATAAGAATGAAAAATATACCACAACATACAGTTAATCTAACATTAAAAGAACAGATTTGTTTTACTTGATCTAACCAGGCTTGAAGTCAATACCACAGAAGTACAGATCTTTATCACTTATATTCTCAACTCCTATAATCTGAATCAATTGATAATTAAGTTGTTAAAAGTTGATATAACTTGGTATGAAAAAAATCATCAAGACCTGTAAACAGCTGTTTGACTAAAAGTGGAGTGTTTTTCTTCTGAAGTTCAGAAATTATTTGCAAGAAGGAACAAGGGTCCCACAGTAGTTTTGACCTGGATTAGCCACCCATTTGGAGAGGTCAGAGGTCTGGCCTTGTGTCCAAATAAACAGAAGTGAATCCTTGTCGGAGGTAGAGCTACTGCTGAGACAACAATCCAAATGTAAACAAAACCGATCCTGTCTTTTCTCCGCACAAATAAATACACTACTCTCTGCAATCAGTTAAACAATTCATTTAGTGTATTATAACAGTGTCATAAACTGCCACAAATCTTGTATGCTTGTTATAATCTGTGAATCATGAAGCTTTAGGACACTGCGTGGTGTCAAAGGGCCGTAGAGAAGTTCCCATCTTCAGTTTGCTGCGGCAACAAGTGCCAAAAACAGACATGAGAGATGGGATATACCATCTTATGCCTGAAAGACCGCTGAGGGCTAAAAAAAAAAAAAATACTGGACTGTATCTGATGGGCCTATTGTATTGTTCCTCTCAGGCTGATCTAGACCGTCTTTCTGCTTGGCCGTAATTTGTAATGGAAAACCACCTAAACCGCGTAGAGCCATGCCAGGCCGAACCGTATCGGGCTGATTAGGCACTAATGAAAAAATGCCATAATTTCACTGTATCTCTGCCTCACCCCTGAGGCCTCAGTCAGGTCAGGTCACAGAAGAGGTGGAGTCCTGGGTGATAAAATTGAATCCCCCTCCTTGGAATCCAACCCACAAAATGGCTGCCTCATCTCCACAACAAAGAGCTGAAATGTCTATTTTATTTTTCCTATCACCACAGTGACATTCTGGTCTGCGGGAGCTCTTCTGCCCTGCTCATCCTCTCGCAGCGTCAGTCGTTATCAGTTTGGTCTGTTATTACCAAGCCACCCGCGTGCTTAAAAATGCCTCATCCTCCCAGCTGTGCTCATCACCACACTTCTTAATTGCAGGTTCAAGTAACTCCAAATAGGCGACGAGGCTTTGGCCAGCTGCTTGAATGACAAGCCAAACTAATTATAGAAGAGCTATTAGAATTAAATTTAGATAATCAACACACAGAGACATGTGTAAACAGAAACATTTGGAATAAACATCTATATTGGGGGTGCAGCTCAGCAAAGGCTATGAACTCAGTTTTGCATAAGTCCAGCAAAACTGAGAACAAATACAAACTGTTTTATTTTTAATGTTGCTTAAAAAACAATGGAAATGTACATTAGAGCAGTTTGCTGTTTCTTACACTATATGTTTCACTGGTCAGTTGGCACTTCTGATCCGTATTTGAAAAGTTCACTTTGATTTCTGTGTCTTACCACTATACATAGGTCTACTGGTCAGTGTGCTCAGACAGGAAAATGGCAAAGGAAGACCAGAAAATCCAGCACGAGTGTGTCAAACATATATTATACATACTGTATATGTATTTCTACATTTATGTATTACAACAGTTTGTTTCTGTATGGCCCTGTGATGGACCAGCGACTGGGAATAAATGGTATAAAAACTCAATGGATGTATTACACCAGGTGTAATTATGATTGAATACTCATACTCTGCGACTAGGGAGGTTTTATCACCTCGCATGCACCAGATGTGTGGGTTATGTTTGATTAAACAATGGGTGCCCTCCTTAAATGCCTCACACTGCCCTCTGGCTCACATACAGCATTTGTCTTTCCACCAGTTAAAAGTAAGTTTTTCTCTAGTGTAATCCACTCACTGTGGGTACATTTAATTTTTTCTATCTGACTAAGACCATGAGTAAAGTAGAACTTTCATGTTCTCAATTTTGGAAGTTTAGGTAATGTGACCCAGAGATATCTCCTGACGCCAACGTCATCACTTGGGCCTATGATGAATAAAGGCTGAAGGGGAGGTATGCTGGCATGTTACCTTAGAAAGAAACACCTTCCATCCTGGAGAGAAATTCAGTTTAAGGTGAGATGACAAGTATTCTGGAACCGAACAGAGGTCTAGGTGCTACTCATAGTTTACCTTGTGCTGCAGGCAGCTTCTGCATTTTATTTCATCATAATAGGCTCCAGTTCCCCCCGCGACCCATCAGGGAATAAACGGTATTGATAATGGATGGATGGATAATTGAACTGCGTTCCATTAATAGAGAGCAAAAGTCACATTATTATCCGCCAAAACTCAAGGTGAGGCAAGAACACATAAGGCTGCAATGGCTTTTGCAATTTGTTTACGTGTGAACACTGTAAACAGGAATGCTTACGAATAATTCCATAGGAATTAACATCGTTCATTGTCTTTTCGTCTATACCAATAGAAATAGCTTTATTTATAGTGTTGTCAACAACACTGATGCTTTATCAAATGTTCATAATCTATGCGTTATGACATTTGATAAATGTGTCTCAAACAAACACATCTTCCATTCTTCCTTTGTCCAAACTACCTATTTCTAGTAGGGTCGCAGGACAAACATATTAATACAAACGTAATCAAAAAATGAATGCATTGTTTTTTAAATGTCAATTAACAATATGTTTATTCAAATATCATGTACAACAAAGAAAAAAATGGAACAGATCAACAAAAGGTCAGAAAAATGGTTAAAAATATGGAACTAGGGAACCTATTGCATCTCTTAGGTTTAATTGGCAACAAGTCAGTCACATGAATGGCTATGAAGAGAATACATTAGAGAGGTGAAGTTTTAGCAATCTGCAAAAAAACCATCTAAATTTTGGGGAGCTTTCCAGAATTTCTGACTGATGCTTCTGAGTGTAAAAATATGTAGACTTTGAACATTCAGGCATCCACAGTGAATACGATCACTAGGTTCTGTGAATCTGGAGAAATTTCTATGTGCATCCATTTTCTGTTAACGTTTTACAGTTTCCCAAATGTTTCATTTAGGGCATGTTGTTCGTAGGACAAATGTAGTAATGTTGAATCCACAGACTAAAGTGAAACATTCAGCATTCTTCTCTCTCTTTATCTCACGCACATGCACTCATGCTTGGCCTAGTGGGAATACTTTTACAACTATATCATCTAGCCCCATCCAAAATCCTCAACGATCCCCCAATGAGCTGTCACATTAAAGAGTGAGTATCTGGTGACGGGAGGATGATGATTAATACAGCTTTATTTTTAAAGATTTTTTAAAATAACTTTTTCTTGGGTGAGCATTAATACTAACACTCATTTGTTGTTGCTGTAAATCCATATGTTGAAAAAATCCTTTTGCATGATAACTGACACCAACATCAACAAGAAAGACAAAATGAGTGCATAAGTAGAAGCCTCTGGTACATCATCGCGGACTTTCATAATATTCTTGAAGATATAATCACAATAATATCTGTTTAGGCGACAGGGGTTTAATCAAGGTCTTCCTGAAACTATAATATACTAAGTATAAATTATTCATTTTTAAGCTAAATGTGGTATTACAATAAGCAGTGTCCTAAGCAAAATTGGCTATTGTTAACACATGCATGTTCATTCAGTTGTGTGTCTGTCTGTAATCTTAATATATTTGCTGTGAAGGCCTTGACCCAGATTAAACAGTCAGTCAGTCAGTAAAACATTGGATCATTAAATGATTTGTAATGCAATTCAAGTGAAAAGAAAAAGAAACACATGATTTCTAAGGAATAAAACTGTTTTTTTTATTTAGTTGAATGTTTAAAACTAAATGTGCCCAAACAACAAGACATAGTGTTTTAATTTGCTGTCCTTGACTTTAATTTAATTTTTTTTTCTATTCTTCAGGAATAAAGCATGACCTTCACTATAAGCACACTAACATAAGAAATTATTATGACTTTGTGAAAATGTAAAATAATCTTAAAACAAACTAATTTAATCTTTAACAAGTACTTGATCACACAATCCTCTCCTGTTAAAGGCAAGAAAATCCACTGGAGGAATCCCTAGGATTTGTGTGTTGGTGGTGGACACAGCTGACTTTCAACTCTGCCAGCACAACACACAAACAAATGCAGTCACCAAAAAAGTTCAGTCAAACTGAGGTTAGCCTGCAAAGTGGTACAAGCTTAACCTTTGGATTTTTTTTCACCACACCAGATGAACACAGAATACCGTTGGAGGAGCTCAGAATATAAACCTTTACTTTATTCCCTTTTTTACTGCAAATTAAAGTTTTGTAGCTTTTTCCGTCTGATTTTACAGGAAACATCTGGATCTCTTGCACCACTGGAGCAAAGGCCCCGGGTGATTCTGTGCTACTCAGCTGTGAGGGCCCAGGATAATGAGCAGGTATCAAACGGGCCCCTATGGATAGGCAAGCCTTGTTAGGAAGGGCTGCCCAGCAACACTCAAGACCACCATGCCATAAGTGACTGTACACAGTTATTGTGAAAGATTTCAAGGAATTGTTTTACTGATATTGCACAAACTCTAAGAAATTTTATTCAAACAGACACTGATTACAAAGTAAAGTGGATTTTAAGCCATGATCTGTTGTCATGACCCTTGTCTTCACCTTCCTTAGGATACGCCTTATTATGTGTGAACTCACATTTATGTCACTCCTGAAGCAATAAGGTCCATATTAGTTTGAAATCACACCACTTTCTGTCCAATAAATAAATCCAGTTATAGCAAACTTGAAGCAGTCAGCAATCAGCACTCTGGGATTGCTGCTTCGCAAAACCTGCAAGCTGGCTCCCATTCAGTTTTTATCCGTATCATAAAAGGGTGGATAATGTGAGGTGAGTGCATCAGCATCCACACAAAAGCAGCAGGAGGATAAAGCCACTGTGGTTGCAGGTGTTTCCCCTCAGACCGCATTCGCGGACCGTTAAAAGAAATCAGACAGACCACTACCGAAGAAGATGTTGAGCTCATGTAGCCTACATAACGAATAACTTTGGATCGTATATATGTCATCATGTGAGTAATCATGACCTGGAAACTGAAGGTTATTTTTAACTATTCCAAGACAAAAAATTGACTACTGTATTCTAAACTGGTTTGCTGTTGGGAACATTTTAACAATATATTTCGGTAGTAGACTCAGAATAATGTATCAAAGGTCAGACTTAAATTTGCTGTAACAGCACCCGTTGACAATGGGCTCAAATAACTGTTTAGATTGTACCTAGCCACGTCTGGGAAAGCGAAATGTAAACAGTTTGAATGTATTAAGAGTAAGTAGGAGAGATTCAAAGGAATTCCTCCAGTCGCCCACTTGGGGTCCTTTTATTTTAACAATTCGGGTGGAGTCTTTGTCCTTATCCGTGACTCCATTCGTTGTTATAGATTATTTCAGATCTGAATATCTCCTTAATAAGACTGACGTTTGTTTTCATGGCCTGTTTTTTAGCCAATTTTTTCTCTCCATCACACACACATATAAATAGATATCATACTTATTTTCTTGTACATTGATCTAAGTAGGCTATTTGGCTTTATTGTTTTGTTTATTTGAAACGAACTCGTGCTCGTGTAAAATAAAAAAGAGAAGCATATTTAGTTAAAAAAATACCTGTTTAATAAATAAGCAAAACAAACAATGTCAGCTGGACGGAGCTCTGATGGAGACTTGCTAAAGAAATAAAAATCCATGCAGCGAATCACTCTAAAATTGCATTGGTCCCTTTACAGATATTGTTACACAAGTACAACATGTATTTATTTATTTATATATCTATGCATATATATTTATACTTTGTTTTAAAGTCTTTGAAAAACTAAAAAACTGTGGAAGGAGGGCTTTACTGAAGGAAAAGGCCGTAAATGCGCGCTCTCTGTCCTCATCTGTGCCACAAACAGCTCCAAACTGTCAGAAGAACTGGGATAAATCTGCACTCACACATACACGCGCGCACACACACTCCACACGAATTTTGTAGTTGTGGGGTCACAATTATGCATCTCCACCATGCCGCTGAGGTCGATGGGTTCTTCAAAAATCCACTGCTTGTCCAAACTTTGAAGAAGTAAACAGTCTGTAGCATGAAAAGAAGAGCATAGACATAGGACATTTTTATTAATAAATCATGTACCGTTTTTTTTGTGTGATGAAGGTGGTGTTTTTCTGTATCGTTATGCACGCGGGGGGGTCATTAATTAATCAATTACCAGCCACAGAGCAGAGTAATACCACATGCTGAAACCAAATAGAGTTAGACACTTTTTTTCCTTCTGGCCTTTGGTTTGACGCACCTGAGTAAATTCATTTTCATTTGGCTTTGGATATGTGAACAAGCCTAAAACAATAAAACAAAAAAAATCTACCTCCTTGGGGAACGATAAAGCCCAAGAGTAAACCACCTTGGCCACGATTTGAATAATATCCTGTTTTACTATTCTTGAATCCACGCGATAACCTTTCTAATCCACAACGCGTTAGTGTTTTGTTTCTGTAAGAAAATAAAGAAAATAACCGTGTTAAAGGTTGTAAGCCTGTTGGGCCTCACACTTCACACCTCACGGACTTGTTATTTTCTTCCATGGTTTGGTGGGGAGCTGTTAAATACGGCTGAATTTCACTATGAAACTGAATGGGATTTAAAGAAATATACCTGTAATTAAATGTGTTCGTCTACAGCAGCGGGGATGGTTTTAAAAATGCACAGTTACTGGGCGGTCTGTTTAAGACGGACCAGAGAGAACTAAACAAACCCCAATTCTAGTTATTTTGACCTACAAGTATAACTTACTGCCATCTGCTTCTTGGATAGCTGCTGTGGGACTGTTATTTAAAGTCGCTTAAAAATAAACAGCCTATGTGATAGCCTGCTCTCTTTTCTCAAACACCGGTGGTTTGTCACAACACAGCGTGAGCCCAGTTAGGGGATCTGTCAAATAATCCAGGACGACTCAGTATGGCTGAGTCCTGTTGCCTCTTACTTGATAGGACTTTGGTGTTTTGCATGTCGTTTTAATTGGACTCCTTAAATGTAAAGACATAAAAACCTGCAAAACGAAGAGCAATAGCCTTGTTCTGGTTTGAACTTTCATGTTCTGCTGAGCTGCCCATTCCTGCGGTCTGCGCGCAGGAAAGAGCTCTATTGTGGATAAAAAACTACCCGTGGTGTCACCACAGCTGCGTTTTCGGGTCTGGTCCAGTACTCCCAAACGTATAACCAACCCCACTCATTTCAAATGCTACTAAGACAGGCTGGGCTGCACTGGTGGCTCATTTACTGCTTTTCTCGGCCAAAAAAAGGGGGAGAGAGAAAGAACAGGACCCTGTATACTGTAGATATTGTGCATATTAATCCACCCACCTCCCTTGGTTTTGTATCTTTCACATGAGTCCTGAACTATACGCGGTTGTTTGGCTTGTGGGCTGAAAGGTCCTCATGTGCAAAAGCCCGAACGAAAACACACGCCTTCACAGCTTTGAGATTCCTCTTAGCTCATGCTTTAAAATGCTGTTGTGCAGCTTATGTGCAAGGACGTTTTGGGAATTGTATCAGCATCTGCCTACATCCTCCCTCCAAATCCCAACCCTCCCCCTTACCACCAAAACTTCTTTTAAAAAAAAGATAAATAAATTGTGGAAGCCTTATTAGAATAATATGAATGATGTGTCTTCACTCTGCATTGCCTGTTGTGTTTTTTTTCCAATTCGTGGTACCCACCGCTTTGGCATTGTGAAGGAAGGTCTCTGAGTGCTAGTGAGATGCTGACATAGACCAGGCACCCTCCATCCTCCACACGGAGAACGCGTAACTGAGTCTTTCGTGCGCTACGTAGCTGCAGCTGGACATCTTACTGTCCATCTCGTCGCTTTGCAGCACCTGACAGAGAAAGTCTATGTATCTGGAGGCCAGCTTCAGCGTCTGTATCTTGCTGAGTTTGTCCGAGGGCAGCGTGGGGATGATTTTGCGCAAAGACGCAAAGGCCTCGTTCAGAGACTGAGTCCGTTGCCTTTCCCGGACGTTGGCCAGAACCCGCTGGTTCTGCAGCTCCTCGTAAGACTGAGTGCTGCTTGGACTCTGCTTTTTCCCCCTCTTCACCGGACCCGGGCTGCTCCCGCTGCTGTCCTCACTGGACTTTTTACTGTGCCTCCTCTTCCTCGCGAAGCGTTTCTGCTGTCGGTCCAGCTCCTCCTCGCTGGTCACCAGACTATCCACAGGGGAGACCGGAGAGCTGGAGCCCTCTTCCATTTCTTTCTTGAAGAAATGCAGAGATAGAGAGGAGAAAACGTTTTCCACCTTTGAAGCCGTGGTTACAAAATATATGGATATCCTTAGAGGCAAAGGGGGGAAAAAATCAAGATCTCTGCGCTTTTTTTGGGAAAACGACTCACACTGGAGATTGGCACACTTCTTCTCTCGCAGGAAGTTTTTCCCTTAAATTTTGGGGAATCTTTATCCCAGTTTCAGATGCTAAATAGTTTTGAGAGTGAGAGGGGAGTGGTTCGGAGGGCGGAGGGGGAGTCAGGGCTCCTCTAATAAGCATGAGGGAGCAGCCTTGGTTTCATGTGTCTGAGTGACTGAAACAGGGCTCTCGTTTAGCCTACTGTGGGCAGTGGATACTTGCTATTTGGTTTCATTTTTCTCTTTTAGTTGAATCAGACATAAACAAGAAATTATAAATGTTCTTTTGTGCTAACAAACTGCATGAGAAGTTATCCAAACTATTCTGGAACATTGTCCCCGTACATTTAATTAAAAAAATTTTTTAAATCTGAAATATTTGTAATATATGAATAAGTATTTTAAACGTAGGCGTTTAAAGATTACTCCCACTCGTAAAACAGCAATTTGCGTTTTATTGATCTGCAAAATTGCCTTATCTTTTTAAGTTTTTTACGCAGCCGTCTAGTCAGTGTTATAGTTATACATTCATCACTCATGGTCACATGAAAATATAGTTTAAAGTCACTGTCAACTGTGAAGGATTTAACACCGAATTCATTGACCTGAGGATTTCGATCACGACGGCCTGTGAGCTCCCACCGTTTCAGTGTTATTGAAGTCAAATAGGAAGGAAGCTTAAATTGACCCTCTGTCCAGCATGCTGTCCACCTTCTCATCCGTAACACTGTTTTTTCTCTTCACAGAGCTGCGCACAGGTGGCTCACATTAAAGGGTCAAGGATGCGATCCAGCGCTGAAACGCTGCGTCTTCCATTCAAATCAGCTGATTAGAGATTCTTCTTCTGCTCTCTGTAGCTGTGTTTTGTTTTTCATTAAAAGAATAATGAATATAAAAACAAGTTATCTTGCTTTCATGAGCTAGAAAAATATAAAAATGTTAATGAGAATTAGTTTTATGTGAAAACTAATAATCCACGAATAAGTCATAATCATTCAGTAAATTCTGTTCAAATGTATCAAGTGAAATACAAATTTCTCACCTTTCACGTGAATAAATGTTTGATCACTTTTAAGAAATGTAACATATAGTCTCCTATAAAACATATCAAATGCAAACAAGTTTGTTTTATTCTGTCATAATGAAAATCTGAATAAGGCTCACGTTTTTAGATCATAAGTCACATATTTTATTGTTCATTTAAACTTCGAAAATCAAGGCATGTGAAGATCAAGGCATAGACTGTAAAGCGAGAAAAACAGACTTACTCGATTCAATGCTGTGCCCAAGATTTTTCTGATGGTAGTTTGTCAGGCTGGTCAGAGGTTATAAGGGTTGAGCAAAAATGTAGAAAAAACAAAATGTGGACAAAGACTTAATGCATGCTTTTTCAACCGACAGATGCACCTATTGCACCATCCAAATTGTTTAATATTTCCAGTATTTCAAAATGTTTGAAATACTGGAAATATAAGCACATTCTTGTTGTCTGGCTAAATTGTAAGCAATCTATTTTGGCAAATGCAAGCATTTTTTTTTATGAATGAGGCTTAGAATTGTTTGACTTTAGTTTTTAAAATGATGCCTCACGCATGTTTTACTAGGTCATTATTGTAAAGAAATGTGTCTTTATTTTCCTGCTTGATTAAAGATAAATTAAATAATACATAGCACTAATATACACTGGAGGGCTTTACATCAACAGAAATCTCTGAATATGACCATGCAGTGCTGTGTGTTCTACAAGTCCACAGAGACTGTAAATGAAGTGGAACTCTGCACCATTTGATTGATGTGAAAAGCAGTTTTAATCCACCAGCGCTCTCATGGTGCCGGTCCACAGGAAACCTCATCTGCTTTGTGTTTTGTGCTCCACTTACTGTCACACTATTTTCATGTGGTGCCAGAGCTGTAAATCAGGCACGCCTCAGCTTCGGTCTAGAGGATATCACCTCTGAAAAAGGAAAGGCAAGGTTCCGCGCATGCAAATATGAAAAACAATGCTTAGATATGTGAGCACATATCACATTAAAGAAGGAATGTTCACATACATCATTAAACACAACCTTTTCCTGATTATGACCCTTGAACCTGAGCTCCATGGCTCAGCTGGGGGAGGCCTCTACACCCAGGGGAGAAGGTTCTGACTGTGATCCTCTGCAGCATCTGTGAGGTAAGTTCCACACACTTCAGACATACAAAGAAAAGAGAGAGATGGGGCCGTGGTCAGAACTTTCCCCTCAACTTTATATGCTTTAAGCAAGAAGCTATGACGTAAAGAAACAACTCATGAATGCAACAGGCAAACCGATGATATTCTGCACACAACACACATAATAAATTAAAATAAACCTTTAAAAAATGTCTTATTTACGTTCATTTTTAAATTTTGTATAAAAACAAGAAGAAATTTTGAATTCTGTTAAATAAGTGTCATTTACCAGTTTATTACTTTAGTAGTTGAGTTAGAAATACTTAGATGCAGAAATACTGTTGTATACAAAGGAGATCTTTATTCCCCTGTGGATGTTGGAAAACCCAGTCTTTCTTGGCCTTGAGATGACTTCTTGGTTGCTGTGGCTTTCATAGTAGCACCCTGAGAGGGATGGTGGGGGATAAAAAGAATGGTTTATGCTGCAGAATGAGGTGAGACAGAAAGAGGATGACCTGCCTCTCAGATCAAAGATGAGCCGAAACTCAGAAGAGCGGTACTTCTGTCTTGTCTGACGCCCTTGTTTCCAGCTCCACATGGGTTCAGGGCACAGCTTCGGTAAACTCATATAGTTTCTGCTGACACAGCAGGAAAAATGTATCCTTGTCACACACACTGCTTTTGACCTCCAAATCAGCCCAATCACTAACGACGGATTGAGTGGTGACAAGCGAGACAAAAATGTGATGAGAGACAGAAAACAGTTTCATCAGGAAGAGGACAAGGAGCCAAAATGTATGGATATGCGATTCACAAAAGGCTTTGATCTGACACCGAAAGCTGAGGGCGTGTGTGAGGATTTATGGTAGAGATTATTTGTTGTAGGTTGTGATGAGTGAAACTCTACTGTCCATGTGTATGCCAGGATTGGTTACCTATATATTAACCACCACGTCTACCGACCCCAAACACTTGTGAGGTTCACCCCAAATGATCCTGGGAAAAGGAACTGAAGTCCAGGGCGGTGTGCGTGCCTCAATTTCACATGCAGTGGTCATTATCACCTGATTATCACATACATCAGTGTATCTACATGCCTTTTTATGTATGCATGTGTGTGGATGTGTGTGCCTGCAAGCCAGTTTGAGAAAAAGTGATTCAAGATGAACTAAAGATGTTCAGCAGAGAAAAGTCCAGCTGGTTTTCATTGCACAAAATACTCTGTCTATTACCAGCAGCTCAATCGCTTTTAAAGCTACTTGTAACCCCATAGCTTATATTAGAGTTGCCATTAAAGTATTTGTACATTTCATTACTTTGATAAACTGGCGAAACAAAACCTGATGAGAAGAATTCTTGATATTGTTTTATATTCAATAAAGTGCGACTGATCTGTTTCTGTAAAAGTACAGTAACAGTTAAAAATTGTCAATTTTGGAAACAGACAGTATTTATGACAGGTATTCATTTGAATTAATCATACTGGGATGAAATATGGACATTTTGAAATGAGTTCCTTTACGGCAGAAAACTAACTAGATAAAACATATAACTGTTGATTGATGGAAAACTGGAGAAAAAAAAATGCCTTTTTTGTTTCTCTGACTAAAGGCCCAGTCTTTTGTAGGTAGTGGTTTGGTGCCAGGAGTTTAAGGAAAACATGTATGCTTGTTTTACAGTGCAGATCTTTTCCAGTAAGTTTCGAATATGACTCAACCATCAGCTCTGAATGAGAATCTTTCATTGTTGGATTCAAAAAGGAACCACATTGGGTGACACATATATGCTTAAAAACATCCAATCTTCAACATGGAAACCACTTTGAAACGAAACAAAAGAGCCAATGTAGAATAGTTTTCTTTAGCAACAACAAAAAAATGTCCATTACTTGTTCCAAAATGAGTGGGGGCCCTCTCAGAAAATGAAACAACAAGGTAACATCAAAAAGAGGAACGTATGGAGCTGTACAACCATATGGACACCTGCACTCATGTCAACTCTGCAAAGCCGAGAACCCATTCATTCATACATCCACATTTCTCCATTCCTCTGCCCCCAGGCTGATGACAAGGTGTTTCTGAAATCAAATTAGGGGCCCTTTCATAAAGGTTTCACTGGCGAGTGTCTAACAGCTTGAAGCATTTAGGTTTTGTTTAATATGATGCAGGCTTGCTGCACGATACTTTGAGTCCTCTGCAGAAAGGAGCCCTGAGACCCCCACTGGAAGAGATTGCTTTGATATCTGGAGGTGGAAGGGGATACTGAGCAGAATAACCTTCCTCTACACACAAGCAGATACATATGTATGTATATATTGCACACTACATATATATAAAACCCCCCCTCCAAAAAAAAGGAAGGTCAATACCTGACTCTGCCCAGCTATCCTGTGGAGTTATGGCCATCCAACCATCCAGTGAATAAGTCCACCTTTGAAGTGCAGCTCGCCAAGGCTTTACACCCTCTGGGAGATGTATATAAAGAAAAGATATCATGATCTGCAAAACTCAGTCCATTTCAGGCACATGCTGTATCTGTTAGGTAAGGTGCCCTGGTTCCAAAACATAAACTGTCAGTCAAAATCAAACATAAAATAAAAAAAATATTAATACAACTTATACTGATTTATTCTTTTTTTCATACCGATACGTTTTAATTCAAATGTTTGATGTATTGGGACATTATGGTACATTAATCTGATCTTTACAAGGTCTGGAAATCATAAATTGAATCTCTGATAAACAACAGCACATCACACAATGGATATCATTATACATGTATTTTCTTTTAAAAGCCAAAATACAGAAGTAATGTGTGAAGAATAAAGTACAGTGATTTAAGAGCTTGTAGAACCACTTTCAGCAGTTAAAAATTGCAATAATTTTCTTTATGATGTTGTTCTAACAGCATTGTTTCAGTTTCTTCAGGTTAGTAAGCATTTGTCCAAGTACAGCCTCTTAAGGTTTATCTCTTTAGGTCAACCACAGCATTTTGGTCAGATTGTGTTCTAGACTTAGACTTGACCATTCAAGAATTTCATTATTTTCTTTTTCAGTTCTGTTGTAGACTTGCTGTTGTAGATTGAAGATTGTAGATTGTGGATTTTTAGCTGCAGAACAAGCCAAAATCACCATCACTCCCCCAAGTGAGATGACATTTCATATGAGGTGTTTGTGCTGATATGCTGCTTTGGTGTTCTCCAAACATACGGCTGTGTATTCTGAGCAAATATCTCCACTATAGTCTGGTCTGTCCAAATGACCTTTTTGTTGTTTCCCCAGATAAAACTTGCCATGTTCTTTTCAGCATGCAGAGCTCTTCCCCTGAAATTCTTCCAAACAAGTTTTGCAGTGACCCAGCTGGGACGATAACTCCTGGGAAGATTGATAGCTGTCCTAGCTGTCAAATAGTTTAGCAATTTTTAAAAAAGATAAAGAAACTATTGTTTTACAATTCTCAGATTGATAAGCAGCATTATCCGAGATGATAGCAGGTAATAATCCCTGCTGTTAATCAATAGTAAAGTTTTTGTCAGCAGTGCCTTGCAGCAATTTTTAATACTCATGGAAGCATAAGGGCAGCATTCACAGAGGCATCTTCTTGTTGGATCAGTTTCTATTAAATGCTTTTTATTCCACTGAACATCCAGAATTGAAACAGGCTGTACATTTTTTCCTTATCTATTCTTAACATGGGTTTACACAAAAAAGGATTTGTTTTAAATACACTGTTGATTATAGATACTTCAACATGCATACTTGCTGAACCCTGATGATTAGGGGTTGACCTCCTCACCCAACTGAGATACATATTGATAACTGTACACACAATGCACTGGTTGCAAGACGACAGCTTGTTTATTTGATCAGTTTCGTCCAATGGGAGAACGTTGCCTACACAAAATTCGCCCACACTGAGCTTAAGTGCACTTGACAGTTACAAAAAACAGTGTTGCCAGAGCAGTTACACAGGCTATAACACAATTACATTCATTATGCATGTAATACTTCCAGAATTTGAACTTTAACCAAGCTGAACAAGATGGTAGAAGGGGGGGAAGGTAGTGTTGATCGGGTCAGAGTAAATTTGCTGAACAAATGAAAGAGAGGCTGTGCACTCAGGTGCTGAAGGGCCAGCCTCCTGCACAAATAATGAAGCGTAATTAGGCCTGCATTTGTGACCCTGGTGCCAAGGTTAGCATGAGGGCTTGGCTCAGGTTCACACTGCAAAGTTTCAGCCAGGTGGCCCAATGGGGCTTATCCACAGTGTGGTTAGACCAGGCTCAGGCAGACTAGGCAAACAGTAAACTGTTTGTTCCTCTGATTGAACCAGAGTGTGCGGGGAGAAGATGTCAACACGAGGGTGACATTTACAGTCTGCTGTCATCCAACAATAATCACCTGTGTCACCACTATCATCCTAATCCCTGCTACACTTAACAGACCCTCAAGGAGAATAAATCTTCTCTGCGTGAATAGAAATAAATTAACTCTTTTCTACATGTTTTTTTATAGGCTTCATGTTGATTTTATCATCATCATCTCTCTGAGCAGGGGTGGTCTTGAGGGCCGCTGTACTACAGGTTTCAGAGGTTTCCCTGATTCTACACACCTGAGTCAAATACAATTGATATCTTCTAAAGATTTTTAAGATCTGGACAGGAATGCTGATCATATGTTGATGTGAACTGGGTGTGTTGAAGCTGTAAAAAAACAGCAGGAAAGCAGCCCTGGATGCCCGGAGTTGCTCACCCCAGCTCCAAAACTCCCTTTAGAGAGCCTGAAAAACTAACAAAAGCTGTTTATTTCACTTCACACATAATGTATTTGCTCTGGTCAACACAAGGGCCGAAGCTTTATCCGTGGAATAAATCATTGAATGTTCAAGGCTCATCTGAGGAGGTTTCAAATGAGAGGCCTCCCACTGTTCAGAGCCTTTGAGTACAGACTCCTGGGATATGTTGTAAAGACGACACCAGATTTTTCCTCCACAGACTCTGATCTGAGTTATTAGCTCCAAGGCTAAAAGTGTGGTCCTGTGAAGAGGGCATGTAATGAGAAAAGCAGGTGAGCTATTTAACAAGAGTTTTGCAGCTATTAAAGTGCCAACACACTGGGTCTCCATGGTGATGAGTGTTGGGCGCATAGCTTGAGGAGAGTCGGCATTTTTGTGGCAGAGGCTTTTTAATCTTTGTTTTATTTTTGTAAGTCTGGCTGGAATATTAAAGTTTAAGTTGAAGTCATAGTAAATATTGAAACATGAACGGTGAAAGTGTGGCCTATGATCAGCTGTGACCTGTTAGTTAAGTATGTCATCCAGGATATTATGTTGTGATTTGTATATGTAAAAATGTGTTTTTCACCCTCTGTAAAACTCAGCTCAAACCGGTGCTGAAAATTAACCACAATTTCTTTACTGGAGTAAGATTACTGAACATTGTGCTTGAATACTCAAATGAAATTAAGATGAATAGGTTGTTGGAACATTTGTGAAGGAGTAATGAGCTATTTTCTGCAACCGAGATATGGAGAGTTAAGCTGCTGTGTGGAAACATGGACAGAAATTAAGACTGAAAAAGATTAATTTTGGTTAGTATACATTTTCTGTCAGTCAATGATCAATAATCAATGATTAGGAGTTATAAAGAGTGGGGGTGTATATTTTAAGTATGTTTTTTTTTCTGTATGGAGTTATGTGTGGCTAACAGAGGCTGAACTGAACTTTAATGAAGTATGGACGACATGTGATTTTGCAACGTATTTGACAAAACATTTAAAAGAAAAGAACAAGTCAAACAATTAAAATGACTCAATAAACATGCAGGTAGTCACCTTTCCTTGTGCAGCGGAGTCATTGGAACAGGTTATTGTGGTGTTCAGGCATTAGCTAATGCCAGACATTACATAGCATTACCTAATTTGCTGGCCTTTATTGAGAAAATGTTTTTCATCAAGCCACATGCTAGTGGATGCTGTAGCTTACTGGTAGATTAATGCTGATAAGTTTACTGATATTTTCACGACAGAAAATTTGGGAGGGTTTTGTTTAGAATAAAATTTCCAATGCACATTTTATTGTTCTGCTGTATAGAAATGGAACCACAGTCTAGATTTGTTGTGCTTTTTCAGTTTTGCCTGATTTGTGACCTCAGGACAGAGCTGTTTTAGATCATCTTCAAGGCACACTCATACAGGATGTGATGCACTAATTGTATTTACAAGTGCAAGGCCAAGACACCAGAGTTACTCTAACACGATAAACACACCTGCCGGCTGATTGCAGCACAGCTTCACATTGTTTGTCAGTGGAAGTCTGCCGGATGTTAAATCAATAAACCACCTCACTATAAAAAGAAGTTGATGCAGTCAACAGACTGGAAGAATTTTACTCATTCTGGGCTCCAAAACTTTCCAGTTGGCTGAATGAATCGTTTATCATATATCATATCAATGGTGTTCCAGGGTATTCTGAAGGATAGAAGATCTCACTCAGATCTGAGTGGTACATAAATTATGTAAACAGACACACACACATATACGCGCTAGTTAATTACCCTCATTAATAACTTGGTTAGCAATACTTAATTTAGAATCAAATATTGAAAGGCTTTTTGGACTTTTTTTTATTTTCATGTTCATAGTACTTTTTTACGTGCCTGCATTCCTCGTATAACATATTCATCAAACATTCAGGAAAGCAAAAAGCATCATAAACAAAAACATTAACATTGACTTAATGCAACAAAAATATTTCTCATTAAAAAAACAAAAAAAAAAGTTCAAATCCGGTTCCAACAACGTCAGTATCATAGGTTAAATAGAAATTTCATTTTCTGATGTGTAGTATGTAAGCAATACCTACAAACTTCTGCACAGAAAACAAAAGATCGAAATGAAAAAAAATTGTTGAAAACTGAAACACAGAACATTAAGATTTTCTACCTTCTCAAAAGGTGCCCAGGTAAAGGAGGTTTGCCCTCCTAATAAAAATAAAAAACGCTTTTTTTCCGTAAATGTACGTCTCCCGCAGACATTAACACCTTTTAAGCTGCAGACACCACTCAGTTTGATTCGCTGAATTACATGAAACACAGGAGGGTTCTGGGTTCGAGTCCCCTGGTGAACTGGGACCTTTCTGTGTGGAGCGTGACTGGAGATTCTAAATTGTCCAGAGCAGTTGTGTGGTTGGTTGTCTCTGTGTTTCCCTGCAATGGTCTGGCAGACTGTCTAGTTGTCACCCATTGTCTACTGGGTTAGCCTTCAGTCCCCCTGTGACCCCATTAGGGAATAAGCAGTTACAAAATTGGAGAGATGGACAACCCTTTACTAAAATTCTGACTGTCTCATAATATTTGATAATGCTGATTATTAACTGAACTTATGGTAATCCACTTCATGTAGCACATTTTACATGACACAGAGGAGCTTTGACTGAACATTGAATCATGATACATAACAGTCTAAAATTAGCTACTATGAAACACTTGATCATCTTAATAAAATTGATATATAACATACTAAAATGAGCTGCTATGAAACATTTGATAATCTTATTGAAACTAAAAACACAACCTTAGAAAACATATTTATTACATGTATGTAATATATGTACAAAAAATAAATTAAATAAGTTTCAGATAAAACAAACAGTAGACCAACCGTTTTTATTTCCTTTGAAACCTGACATAATCAAACATGTTGCCATGTTCTGCCTCTCACGCCTGTGATCTCATTTACATGTTCAAGACCCCTTTTAACGCATCATCTTGCAACCTAATGAGCAAGAGTCCAGGAAACACTTCAGCCTAGTATGCAGAAGTATTTGTCCTTTACAATTCCATTTAATTTCATGACAGCGTGTCTTTCTGAGACAAGCACCATCCATTTGGGAGAGCTGTGCCAACCCTCTTTCGTTTACAATCTCAATGGATCTCAATTACCAGCAAACAGTAAATTAGAATATTAAAAGCTTCTCAGAACAAAGTAGTGGTTAAGATTGAGAAAGCTTGAGGTGTGTGACCTGGTGAGAAGTCTGCAGATGTCGATCAGTAGGAAGTTCCATGCCAGCCGGCTGCCTGTGTTAAACGTGTAGAAGGAGGAACAAACCTGGATCACTTTCTCACTGAAATCTCCACACCAGGGGTGCCCCAGACTTCTCATTTAATCCCACTTTATCCAAGAGAGGCGGGCTGTCAGATCTGGGAAAGGCAGGAGAAACAAAAGCAGTGCAATCACACAGGTTTATGCTCATTTTAATGACTATTTAACAAGTCTTAGGTCTGGAACTAAAGAAAGGAGATACACTCATTGATGAAAAGCTTTATAAAGAGGCTTACAAGCAGATTCCCACCAAAATACTTCATTAAAAACAAGAAGGTAATAAGAATATACTGTAAGTACCCAGAGAAGCACACCTGGGTATTAAAGTTTACTGAAAGCTTTTTTAAGGCTTCAGGCTTAAAGTGGGTCTGTTCACTGTTTTGTTTTCAGCCTTATTTGGATGGTAAACAGATATTTTAGATTAAAAAAATTAGACAATTCTTCAGAGCTGAGACTTTATAAGCATTGATGAGTCAGACACTGTCTCAATCAGATTTCCTTTCAAATTAAAATAAATTATCACAGTTCTCCAAATGAGAGGAAAAAATAGATAGACTTATATATCTATATTGAGTTCATTTAGTTGCAGACAGAATGAACAAATATATTCCAAACATCTTCTCAATACTCTCAATAGCTTAACATATGCATCTAATAATATATAATGATAATATCTAATCCCCAAATTCAAAACATTTTGTAAAACGCTGGGATGTTTGACCACTTTCAATATGCTGCAACTCCTCTCTGGACCAGACTGTGATACAGTCTGATGCTGAAGTGATATGTTGAGAATATACACAATACAATTCTCATTCAAACTACCCTGATTTTTAGATTTAGATTGAAAAAAAATATAATACTATGAATAAATGTTATTTCCATTCCTCTCTTATGTGATTTCAACTTGGTTGAGCTGTCAGGAAGTAATGTGGTTCTCCAAAGAAAAATCAGACTCCTCTCTTTCTAATATATTAAGATCCTGGATTTTGCATTGTCATAAGAACATAAAATTGCATGGATAGTCTCTGCCATTAAACATGGCTGCATATAAACATAAAAGAGTAAACTGATGAGATAAAACAGTGAATAATATTGTCACTGGACTACATTTGTTTTCAATAAATTCTTGATATTTTTTTCTTGTTATCTATACATTGTCTGTATACTATTATTACATTTCTTATCAGATATAGGAGCAGGATCTTAATCTTTGGAAAGGTTTTTTTTTTAAAACAACTATTTTTTTCTTTTTACAAGTCACAAAAAAAATCTATGCTTGATATGGTTTTGATTTCTTACTTCATCACAAATGACTCAAATGACATTATTAGATAAAAGGTGGTTGGTCTATTACAGTGTCAGTTCAATTACATGTTGCATTTTGCACGATAAAAACAAAATGTCAGGTTCGGAGGTAATTGTAATTGTATAAATCATAGAAGGGATCTGCTATTCATAAATCATAGCTTCATATTACCAAACATTTTCAAGGCCTAAAGTGATGTCATTAATCCACCAGGGCAGTCACATCTCACCTGAAGAGTTTTAACATGTTTTAAATATAATATCTCTGAGAAAATTTGCATTTGTACATTCATTTTCTAAATGCTCTACAGTTTTGCTTTGAACTGACTCAATTTTTTATAACAATCATCGAATCATACTCAAAGTATAGAACAGTGAAAAACTAATGTAATTTGTTTTCTTTTTATTTTCAACTGTGTCCAAAAAGGATTCAAAATTAAGGAAAAAAAGTGTCAGTTTTAAATTTTTGACAATTTAAAAATGAGTGACGGGCTGATGCACTCACCACTTGTATTCCAGATGGCGTTGGTCTGATTCTTGTAGCCGTTCTTCATGCACTCGTCCACGTAAGCTTTGGGGTCGCAGCCTGACACAAGGATCTCTCTCAGAAGTGCGATGTATGCTATGGCCAGTCTTAGAGTGTCAATCTTGGACAGCCGCTTCTCGTAGGGAAACGTTGGGACGTGACAGCGGAGCTCTTCGAAGGCAGAATTGATGCTCAGCATCCTCTTCCTCTCCCGGATGTTGGCTGCATGCCGCTGCACCTTGTAGGGCTGATGCGAGTCCAGCCTGCGCGTCCTGCGCTTGGTCACCTCCAGAGCTTCATCATCAGGGGAGCTTTCGCCCTCAGCGTAGATGCTCACATCTGGTGAATGGACGTCGAGGTCGGTAAACATCAACTGAGAGTCCGGAAACGCCGATTGACAACCGAAAGAAGACCATGGGGACAACTGGCCGCTGGCCGCAGTGCAGTCCATCAGTAGGGAATCCAACTGGGACTGACACTGGAAGTTCTGGTCCACTTGTTCCCAAAAGGCAAAGTCTGCATTGCCCTCCTGGTCAAAGTCGAAAAATAAGCTTATATCCTCCATGAGGCTCAGTAATTGTAATCAATTTCTTGACTGCGTTTGATGAACAACCACAGACAGCAGAACTGACATTTACCTGTCTGAGTGTGTGATGTGTGTCAGCTTCATGGGAGCATGTAGATTAAATACTTCTTTTTCTCCATGTTTCCCGCCGGGTTGCTCTGGCCAATTGTAAAGGCTGAAAGGGAGCTCTTAAGATCTACTTTACCCCTCCTCGTAGAATGTCCACTGCTTTAATAATGAGTAACAAAAGCGGCGAGAAGACCTCTAAACGATAAAAAAAAAAGCGGGACAAACACGTGTGCAATTATAAACTTCCATCCTAGTAGTCCCGCTAATGTTGACAGAAAACACTCCAGCCGTGTGCCGAGGATCATGGCGCAGCAGGCCATACAGACCCAGCGGCCCTGAATGAATTGGTTTACCTATTGAAGCTCAGCTGACAACAAACAGCACTGTCACAAACACATGCAGGCCCTTTGTCAATTCCACATTGAAGGAGACTATAACGTAAAAAGAGCTTTATCTATGTTGAACCTTTTTGATGATTCTGTTGTCTACACATTTTACGCACCGAAAAAGACCCACAAAATGCATAAAAGCTCCAATAATATTACCAGAAATCCTGCCACATAATTTGGGTCTTGTATCCACATTAATGCGCTCCTAATTTGCAAATGATATGACTGACTTAAAGGAGAGGAGGAACGCTGTAATTACTCTGGGGTTTCATCAAATATGCAAGCTCTTACTTAGAGGTTGGATGAAGGGCAGCTTGGAGATGAACTCTATTTCAGCAAAGCTGCGTGTGTGCTGACACGTGGTTTTGATTCCACAAAGTACTCGAGCATGCAAATGTAAAGAGTCTGCTAGCTGAAGTGAACACAGACACGAAGCAGAAAGACTGGTTTAAGGAGGACTATCCACAAAGATGTGACGCACACAAAAGACCGCTTAGCAGAAGAATCGGTCTCACAGTTGATCGAGAACTGCTACAAAAAAAAGAGGAAAAAAGTAGAATACTCGGCCTCTCGCCCAAATGACAGCTGGGATAGACTCCATGGATAGATCAGAACCTTACTGAACTATATTCACAGGAAAATAAACAGACCGTGTTCGTTTAGACTTTTGATCCATCTGAGTGACTCACACTTATACAAAAATAAATAAATACATGGACCGTTTGCCTACATTTGTTATTGAGAGAAGAAAGAAAGAAAGAA
>JABUIW010000214.1:11011665-11061099 GCA_013363375.1 Menidia beryllina
GGATGGATGGATGGATGGATGGATGGATGGATGGATGGATGGATGGACATGTCCTCTTTTAGTGAAAGGGAATATCTGAATACCTGAATACAATAAAATGGCCCAGCTAACACCTCTGCTCAGCAAGTAATGAAACTTTAGGACTTTAACTGACCTACTGAGAAGTAGTAATAAAATCTTAGTAAATGATGGAATTAATTTCTTAGATAAGTAAAGAAGAAATGCTTTCCTCAAGTGATACAGTCAGACACAGAAACACCCTGAGAGGAGGTTGTACAAGATCTGATTTCATATAATTTGAATTTATGTTAATGAGTAATTTCATATCCAAGATGATACAAAGGCACAATATAAACAATAAGCATCATATTAAGCATCATAATATATCTGCTGCTCACCAAGCGAAGAGTAAATTGTAGGTCATCAGTCCATCACAGGATTAAAATGGTCCATGGCAATCATTCTTGAAAAAATTAAGAATCTATGTATATGTTTATGGACTAATGGCAGATACTAGAGTACCCAGAGAGAGCTTTTAAGTGCACAGGAAGATTATGCAAACTCCACACAGTAGGTCTTAGTTGAGATATGAGCAGATAGCTGTTGGACGTTGTATGTGTATTAGATTTTACTTGCACTTTTATTGTTATAAACTGTAAAGAGTTGTTTTGTATGACACTGTATTGTCTTTATAACTTGATCATGACCAAACAATCTGTTTCGTTCATGTGCTCGTTCATCTGTTTATTCATGGCTCTGAATGCCATTGATCTGTGGGAATGTATAATCAACATACATTTAATAAATATGCAAGGTAAAGAAATTATTTCAGGTTTTAAGGTTGATGAAAATCATATGTTCTTTTAGCTGAATTCATCATACGCTACTAAAATAAATATGGACTTCAATGCATTCTGAAGCTCAACAGTGTTCTGTCCAAATTAAGTAAATCCACCTTAGCTGCGCACAGGTACAAACATTCTAAATATTTCTTTGCTATTTTGAACTCAGCCCATATTGATTTAGTTTTCAAGCCTGTGAGGCACATAAGCATTATGAATCACAGAATTACTGCAACCTCAGAAGAGAGCAAAGTTATGGAGGGTTAAGGTTGACAAAATTGAAATAATTCAATCTATGTCATGAAATAATTGAAACTGTTAAACCCAGCCATCAAACTCAGTGGGCAGTACTAACATTGACCCTGTGAAATCCATTGTTTTGGTTTGTTGTCTGTATTGTGCTGTGTTCAAACGGTGGCTCTGTACATGCGAGACCTGAATGAGCTCTGTGCTGAACTGATAAGAGAAATTTTAGACAAAGCTAGGGAAAAAAAGGCTTGATTTAAATAAAACACCATTGTCGACTCAGTATTATTACTCACTTTGTTGGATAAATGCAAAACCCTAACCTGGAATGGCTTTTCACAGCACATCTATGAAGCAGTTATGTCGCCGACAGTACTCGTCCAGAACTGTTTTAAACTCATGATTAGAGCAAAAGTCTTCTCTTTCAAAGATATACCCTCAAGTTGGAAGCATAGGAGTTCTAAACTTTTGTGAATCATAATCTTCAAATTTTTTATCATTACGAAACAGAGAGGAGGCAGAATCATAGATGACTGTAGCTCTGCGTGCTGATGCATTTCTGGGAATAACACCAGTCACTGGGGTCGTATGTGAGGGACTATTCTCTTAGGGCATCTTCAATCAAATGTACTGGGTCTTGTAGCAACGCCGGAAAACCTTAAACCATTTTTCTTTCGTCTAATTCATTAACTTTTGTATATTCTTATTCTTTTAGTTTATTGGAGGTTGGGAAACAACTAATGATGCATTAAAGCCACCCAGTGGTAAGAGAGGTGGACCGGTTATAGCACACAAAAAATGTTAAACTTCCTTTCAAATAAATACATTTCTGTCAAAAACTAAAGCAATAATTTATTTTCTTGGTTGGTTCCATGCAGTCTCTTCCAAATCCATGCAAAAATAATTACACCCCAAAAGTTTTGGAGTATGTATTCTGGCTGTTTTCATCCCGTTATTTGCCATCAATTTGTCTTGACTTACTGTGTGGAGCAGCCAATCAGACATTTGTGGACAAGCCACACAAGTCCCACCCTCTGAGTTTGATGGCTAGGTTTGACCGTTTCAAACGTTTCCAGACAACAGCGCTCATACAGGAGGCGTGAAATAAATAAGTACACTGTGAAATAATTAAATGTTGATAATATTATAAGTACTAATAAACAAGTTATAAACATGCATGTTAGGTTGATTGGACATTCCAAACTGCCCTTAAGAGTGAATGTGGGTGTGCGTGGTTGTTTGTCTTTGTATGTCTTGTGTGTGGCCCTGCAATGGACTGTCGAGGGTGTACCTTTCGCCCATTGACAACTGGGATAGGCTCCAGTTCTCCCTGCGAACTCATTAGAGAATAAGCGGTAACGATAATGGATGGAGGGAAATTTTATTATATAATTGAATATTTTGTAATTCCATGATGTATTTAATTATTTATTGATGTATTTAGGGCTTTAATGATATATTTGACTATTTAGTGGTACATTTAATTATTCAAAGATGTTTTATGAGATTAAGAATATATTTAATAAATTAATGGGAGATTTACAGTTATGTGTTTTATGATATATTTATTTATCACATGATGTATTCAATCTATTTCACCCTTAACCCTTCATACGGTGTCACACATTGCAGCTCACACCTAAAGGTTCAGCATCTGAAAACAATTAAATGTCTGGTCTTTGTGAGAGCTTGATTTGCCAGTTGACAGTTGGAATGGGGTTGGGTGCATGTATATGTGTGTGTTTTTAAAGGTGTTGGGTAGGAGGGCACTTACCCCAAAATGTCCCTCTGCCTGGTGAATTCGCACAACCAGCTCACTAAAGCAATAACATCTGACCAATTGTAAGTCACAATACTCAAAAAATAGGAGTTTGAAAATAAAAAAAAAATCTCAATAAATATTCGGATCTGTAAGAAACACAGTTGTTCCTGGCATGCCTTGTTCCAGGTCATGTGCTGCACCTCACAGCTCTCATGTTGATTTCAAAATGGTATGAATGAGATAAACTTGAACTCTTTATAATCTAAGGCATCAGAGGAGGTGTTTTAACATTCTGTAAATGCTCATCGTTCTTCATGGAGCTTGTATGAATAAATATATACTGTATATGTCTATTCAAATACATATTTTATATTTTAAAGGAAAAAGAGACAAAAGTGAGTCTCAGCAATTTCCCTATTCTTCTTTCTTTATGCCAGAATAAAACAATGTATTCCTCAGAATAGAAGGAATAATGTGCTGGGGCTCAGGCAAGCAGATTCCTAATAAAACAAATTAGTAGTCATTTTAATCTGGGCCTGTTGTTCTTGACCAGGAATCCTAGATATATCCATCGTGGTTAGGTGGGCATTTTGTTTTCATCGTGTTTAAAATTGGGTAAAAATTAAAAGCACAGTTAAACATCTTGCATTAATTATACATAAGACATGGCCTGGATCCCATCTCAGCTTTCATTTAGTAAAAAACAAGATATAAGGTTGCCAATCCATCACAGGCGAACACAGAGACTAACAAGCACACACTCCTCCATTAACACCATTAGTCAATTTTGAATCATCAATTAAGCTAACATACGTGTTTTTTTAACTATTGGAAAATGCAAATTCCACAAATAAAGGCTCCTCTCCCCCAGGTTCTTGGGTCCCGGGGATTCAAACCAGGAACCCTCTTGCTGTGATGCATGAGGGTTAGGGTTGGACCTTTTAAGGAAAAGAAACCAAATCTTTTAAGGAAAAGAAAACTGCCTTATGTCAAGAATCAGGTAAAGTACTAAAGTTAATATAAACTCAAAACTTAATTTATTGAACCAAAGCTTAATTTGTCCTATAATTCTAATTTTCAAAAGTGTATGGATTTGAGTTCTGTAGCATCCATCAATTTTCTATGCCTGCTTAACCAAATCATGCTAATGGCCATGGGGTGGCATAAGCCTGGCTCAGGTGCCCCTTGACGGGAGACAGTGTTACACTCTGCAAAGGTCAACAATCCATCACAGATTCTCATGACAAGTCGCAGAGTTTCCAGGAAGACGTGTAAGAATTCAAGTAATGATTGGGACTAAAACAGCAGCATTCTTACTGTTAGTCATCACCTTATGTGTAACTTTCATGCTGATTCATTCATCCAGTCCCGCTTAGTCAGGTTGTTGAAGGAAAAATAAAGTTTTATTCCTTAAATGCCACAAGCACATGCTTATTGAAGAAACCTTATGGCTCAAACATTAACATTTAAAATGTCTCTTTTTTCAACACCCAAGCATTAACTAACACCTCTTACCTATTATGTATATCCAAATTGGATTAACTGGTTCATGCTGTGAGTATTGCCATTTTTTACAGTTGGTGTGACTACCAATTACTAAAACCCCTTATCCCTGAGTACGCTTGGAGAGTCAGACAATAAAGAGCTGTAATGCAGGATGAAAAAAGATATACAGAAAGTGAAATTCAGGAAAGAGAGAATAAATTCCAGAAAACAAAAAAAAAACCCAAAAACAGATTGCTATCCATAAACACCAATCATTTGACAGGGGCAGAAACAGGAAATTAGATTGCCAGCAGCTGGAGGGAGGAGTGTCAGTGATTCATTCTACTTCTGGACAAGAAATCAGTTTTTTGTGTGTGGAGGTTCTGGACAAGATGTTACGATGGTATCCCTAATCTGCTGCCATTGGGATATGGGACATTGACATCATTGCATCTTTAAAGTCTTCACAGTAATCACTTAGCTAGCCATTTTTCCAACAAAGCCTAAGTCAACATCAATCACAACATGTGCTAAGGAAAATTTTGACAATAATTATCCTGTTTTAAGCTGACCATGTTGTGAAAGTCTTACTTCTTCTGGAATTGAGGCTTCATTGCTTTCAAGCTGTCTTCCTGTCAACAAGAGACTGACGGTGCTTTGACGGACCACCCAGCCCTTAAATCTACTTTACAACCAACAGATCTCTCAACTTTTATAGTTATAATTTTAGGTATAGTTTTAATAGACAAGAACTAACAGACAGGCATAACATTCCAATATATTTTTGAAGACTGAACAATGTGTGTTAAAGCTTTTGTCGTATAATTCTGACTGAGAATTTCCTCTCAGCCCCTGGTCTCCCCATTAAATCCATCCATTTTCATGATTATTCCTTTATTTTTGTTGGTGAAACGGAGGTCTATGTGCTTTGTGTAATCCAGCAGAACATTCTTGAATGCATATCTATATCTGTGATCAATGCTCTCTGTCGATTTCCCGCTGACTCACCTGAAACTCTAGAGCCATCTAGCCAATTTGATGAGTCACTGCATTCTTGAGGAAAAAAGTAATAACATACTCCACAGTGATTTACAGAGAGTACCAAACTACCTCAATTACTGCATGAACATCAAACACAGCTTAACTCAGCGACAGCAAAAATGGTCAAAACCAAACTTTTTAAATGTTCTGTGTGGCCCAAAAGGGAAGCCACAACAAAAATGTATTATCCAATACTTCAAAACATATGAAGTGATTTTTTTTTGCATGGGTTTCCCAATTCAAAAAGTTAACCACTGAGAACAAAAACTTTAATTATACATAATGAAGCCCCTATTTGACAGTGAAACCACAGTGCCTCCTGCAGAAAATGAAACTTAGCTAAAGTCAAGCCAGACATGACTTTTGTCATTTTTGCCTATATTTGTAAAAGTTAGCTTTGTTGATAGAGAGTTCAAAAACTAAACCGGACAAAGTATTGATGTGCTTTTCTAGAAGGTCTACCTTTCCTAGTGCTACAGCCTATAGGCCAGCATAAAGGCTATGGGTCCATACAGGCAGGTGCCACGGTGTTTTAGGGGCAATGAAAAACAATTTCCTCTCGATGATGAATACCTGGGGATTCTGCTTGGCCCAGAGCAGAGGAGTATGAGGTATGCAAGAAGAATTCGAAGGCGGGGTGTCTGAAAACGTCAGAAGGAAATATCAAAGACAGACGGTGGACCTCTTTACTCAGTACTTGATTCAACTGAACTGTGAAAGAATTCAACATCCAGAGTGGTGCATGAGTCAGACTACAGGAAAACAATGTTTAATGGGCATTGCAGATATTTCAGTACTGTAGTATTACTGATAGAGTGTCATTTTAAAATACAATCACAAGGCCAACAAGGCCTAAATCTGTTGATAGAATCATATTTGAATGTTGGCCATTTTCTTCAAGAAGTCATATAGATGATTTACAACTGTCAGTGTAAAATATCTGTAAATCTATTATTCTGATTACCTTGTGAATTATTTCTTAGTCTATAAAATTAGCTAAAAGTTAACCCTTTGCAAGAATTATTTCTATTTTTACCTTAACAAATTTATGCAAATTATTTCAAGTGGAGGAAAATACACAAAAAAAAATGAAAAATGAAAAACTGCATTAAATAAAATAAAATAACAGAAAATAATTTATACTCATAGTCATAGTCATATTTGCAGGCATGCTAATCACCCAACTTTGTTTTCTCTCTTATATCCACTGAATCCAAGGTCCATCTGTCTTTGTTATGCATGAAGATGTTGAAAGTCCATGAAAATTCCCAGTTGGCAAGACACAAACCAAGGAATTTTGGCAGATTATAATGTCCACGGAGATAACCTTTTTGGATTTTTCTCTTGTCAAATCCGTTGGACATTTAAAGGTTTGAAAAGTAACATCCAACTGGAAAGCCTGTCTCATTTTTCTTACGAGTGAACGTTGATTGGTATTTTTACAGGTCATCTTATGGTGATTTTGATGTCCAGAATTCCAGCTGTAGACGTCACCGAATCCTTTAATAACACAATGGTTGCAAAGAAATGTTTTCTGATATCTTTGTTCAAAGTTCAATTTTCTCAGAGGAGAAGATGACAGGTTGTAAGACAATTGTGTGGTTGCGACCTTTACAGAAGTCAGTCCTCTTGTTGTATTTGTGTATAATGTTTTTCCACTTTCCCAGGCATTTTTCAATGTTTAGACTTCAAAGTGGAGTTGAAAGGTAGTAATATCAACCACAAACCCCACACCCACTTCACTCACCATTTACACAGGAGGTAAGTGGAGCAATGTGGCTCATATTATTTGATAAGCATCCTATATTCTCAGAGGTATTTTAATGACCTGGGTCTTGTGTTTTAATGGTCCTTGCATTAACTCTCTGATGACACTAAGCATGCATGTAGAAAGGCCTTGTCTGAGAAGGATCTTTATTTCACAATGATGTCCAGCATGTTTACAGTGTATAATGAAAAAAACACGTCAATTTTCCTTTCTCTCAGAGCATTGGCATTCATTATGTATCTTCTTTTTTTCCATTTGTCAGTTTATTTTAGCTGTCTGGAGATGTCAGGGTAGGCAAGCATTCTTGCCCTACCGTGACTATATGAGTGTGTACTGATGGCCGTCAGGAAGGACAGATTGTGTATTGTTTTAGACCATGTGGCATGCCAGCTGCCATGGATGGCCTTGGCTGAGGTTTTAGTCAGGCCTCTATGTTTCTAACTCCTGATGAGTGCAGTCTGTGAGGTCTCTGGGAGCTATGTCAAACCATATAGTGATAAGTTTAGACCAAAAACAGACATCTCACCACAAAAGGGTTTTCACAACATCAGTATGTACGTATGTGTGACGTGACGACAGCCACGCAAGGACCACAGTCAGTTCGGTAGAAGTGAGCAGTCATTGATAAAAAGATAGAATGGGAGATTTTTAGTTATGTTTTGATTTCCAGACTTAATCGATTTTGAACTTACGTTCATTTTTCAAAAATTCTTACAATTTTATGTGGTATATTTAATATTAAGCCAAATTATCTTAACCCTATAATGCCAAATGTATCATATTTGATACATACAGTTTCTGAAATGTTTTGCGTCTGACACCTTTTGCATGATTTAGTGGTAAAAACTTTGTTCAAAATCCTGTCGTACTAAATCAGATACACCTGATAACAGGGGGCAGAAGATTACACAAAAAATAATCTTGACTTATTGCATAGTAATAAATTATTAATATCAAAAATGTATTTCAGTTTTTTCTTTTTACATATTTTGTTAAGAGGCCAAATAAGGAATTCAAGCAAAAAAAAGTAATTTTTTTGTTTTGTGTTATTCTTGGATCAGGCTTTAAAGGGTTAATTGATCCAATGGCTATCATCACATCAAATATTTGTGATTACAGCTCAACCAAAGGGCAAAACCAAGCAGCACAAATGGGATATGACCAGTACATTACCCTCTATGGAGCATTGAGGGGCATTTCTGCTGGTCTTTGGCCATTTTTCCACCTTCTCTTTCCATTACTGTACTGCCTGCATTGTTTGCCTTTATTATGTGACGTTGCAAAAGCAAAGTCTAACCCCACAGGGGTTAGTGTTTGGCCTCATTTAGAGACATCAGAGTTTGTTTGTGTGGATGAGTTATAGACTTAACTCCCCTGGCATGTTCTATTGTGGTCATTACAAAGGCCTACACAGTGACTGGGAAAGTTCCACAGCACTGTGAAACAGAATGTTCTTTGTTTGAGAAGAACTTTCAGGAGGTGACTCTTTACATAGTAAATATCTCAATTTAAACACCCCCCACCCCCACCAACATACCTCCCAACTGTAAACCTTCAAATCCCTCTGGACCCCACTGGGATCTGAATAGAATCAAACAAAAAGCCCACTGCATAACACTTTCACAGTTGGATCTGGAATATGTAGTTCTCACTCTTGCTCACAGTGTGTATATTTTGGGGAAATAATAGTTCTGAGAATCCACATTTTCCTCTCCTCTAGGGAAAAACAAGTCTGGGAAGCAGTGGGAGATACAAAATCCTGATTTTCTTTGATGTGTTTTGAAACAGACAGCACTGTCCAAGTGACAGTCCCTGGTTTGAGCAGCTTCACTTGTTTCATTTTGCCCTCTGTCTTTCCATTATTTTACAACTTTTATGTGTGTGAAAATGTCTTGTGGATTTCTAAACTGAAACATAATGGTAATTGACTGTAAAATGACAGAACCATGTGAATGTTTGGATACAGTGCATCATGATATAAATATGTAGTTAATATATTGCGTGTACTTGGCTTTGTCATTTTGTCCGATGGAAATGTGTGCCCCAACTTGAGGGTAATGAAAAGGGAAAATTTCAAATATGTGGCGCAGAGAAGCAAATGATTCTACTATACACCTACGGGACATTTCAGATCCTCTCGAATACTTTCTCATTCAAAAAAATCTATAAAATATGCTTACTACGATACCTTTTCATTGGAAGTTTCTTTCAGTTGCTGTCTCCTGAGACCCTGCGTCCTCATATGAGGACATTGCATTTTGCCTTTCTTTACCATGATACTTTTTTTTTCTTTCTACTTTGACCTCTTGGCTTCATAGTAGACACTATCAAATAAATAAAGATAAACCCACTGAGCCAATACGAAGAAAAACTACCTGTACCATGACAAAGTCTAGTTATGATCTTATTAGATCCTACTAATCCCATATATCTTGAAAAAAGCAATAACCCTAACCCTAACCCAAAAAAAATCTCGGGTCTCAGGAGGTTAACCAGGATTTATGAGTGCCATCACTGTATAGCCATTTCAGCTCCCTTTTATTCAGATCCATATTTTTTTTTCTCTTATATACTTCTGTGTGTTGGTTGAGCATTGCACAGTGTTATTGAACCATAAACTTTTACTCTTTGATCTTATACACAAAAAGAAGATGGGTGTCATCATATGGAAGAGTGAATGACGTAAAAAAGCTGGAATTAAACAAAATGGCATCAATCAAACAGCAGCAGACAGCAGTGATGATATTCTTCATGAAACATAGTTCAAGACCCATTTTCTCCCCTCTTTTCCACTCCACTTCCCGCGCTGAGCACCACCATGCATGTCTAATCTTGACCTTGTTTTTATTTCAAACCCGCTATGTCCAGAAGGAATAGATTTGCAGAAGCACTTTGATCCTTTGTTATGATTCTTTTATTTGCCTCAGCCACATCCTTCTCTCTGCTGCAGTCATTCCGCAAGATGCTTCAAATTAGTTCAGAGGATAAAAACTGCAAGAGAGGAGAGGAAAGGATGTCGAAGCGATGGGTCAGTAATATTATTTTTCTTAATCAAACCTTGTATGGACAGTTGAATCTGGTGAATTTCTTCTAAGAAATTTTGAAATCCATAATTTTGGATCAAGCATGCACTATTAAGATAACTGTTAAAAGAATAGGAATAACACATTCTTGAAATCTTTCAATGGAAAGTAAATGACAAGCAAATTAGTTTTTGTTTGGATGAAAGTAAACTGCCTGAAAAGTAAATTGTCAACACTTTTTTTTAAAGAAGTGGACAAAAAAATGACTACAGTTTTATGCAAAAACATTGGTTCAATTGATTTAATGAAAATGTTACAAAAATGTGATTATCCTACTGGACCCATTAATCCTTACACACATTTTTCATGCAGATTTGCAGGAAGATGTAGATTTCAACTCAATCTAAATATAAATTTAACTTGCAAAACTTTCTTGATTTGTTTAATGAGCAAAAATGAAAGATTTAAATAAAATTCTAAACAAAAATTTTCTTTAATTTCAGTCATCCGTAGAGAGAACAGTCTTATGATTAGATATACTCAAATATTTTGATAATGAACGATAGCATCAGTGGGCAAATTAATCAAGCGGAATCAGCCAAAATTTCTTCAAGTCCTCAAGGAAAAAAACGTAAGTGGGTTTTTTTATACCCTTAAAGTTTATCACTTTTATAGTTTTTTCCCATCAAGCATATTTGTGGTCCCAGAACTCTTCTTAACTTGAGGTAGAATCAGTTTCCAATTTCTTAAAACGTTAGTACACTTCATGTCGTTGTGATCATAATTGTTTATTTTTTGTTTTGGTGCAAACAATGTTTATATGTACTGTATGAGTAATAGGGCAAGATCTTCACCCATCATTATTTTATTTTTGTATTTAGACTTTGCAAAATTGAAATGTGTTTGTTGATATGTGGTTTTAAGGAAACAGGCTAGTTCAAGGTAGTTTCAAGCTAGTCTCTTTTTTATATTGCAGTTAATAAACATAAACAAGTTCACAAGTTAATTCACTTTTATTTATCATTGCTCAAATCCATGTTCTATGGTTATGGTCTCCATGTGTACAGTGTAAGGCTATGTTCCAAAAAGTTGACAACATGATTTTATTGTGAGTGTATACATGAGCTGTGTGTAGAATGTCTGTTCAAACAAGATAAAAATGTCTTGCTGCAGCAGTGGGATTTAAAATCGATATGTATAGATATGAGTGAACTGTGTGTCGATTTCACATGTAACTTAGCTAATATTTGATGAACAGTGGTACTGCCAGTTGTATGGACGCATCTGTGTATATACTGTACATGTCTGTGGCTGTTCTTTCAGATCAATTCCACATGTGGGTATGAGTCAAATACCATTTAAACTTGTGCTCTTTTTCACTCCTGTTAAATACCTTCACTCTATATAAATGTGATAAAACTATATGAAGTATAATTTGTACAACAATAAAGATAATTTTGACTTGGTACGTTATTTCTTCAACAACAATTCAGAAGGTGGCAGAATCTTCAGTTATAAGCCTCCCCTCTGTGAAAACAGTTACCAGTTTTGGTTCAGGAAGCAGACCCCCTCTCTACCTTCAACATTAGGCTTCAAATATCCTTTTTGATAAAGCTTATACTTAGGGATGTCACAGGGGGCCCTGAAACACCCCATAGTTATGCTTCTGTAGGCCCAAACTACTGGGGGAGCTCCCATGATGCACCTCTCTTCCCTATGCTCCATTTACTCTCCATGTGACTTTTTTTTTTTTGTCTTTGACTTGTTTTTCTCTTTGTCAGCGCATGTTCCTGGCTGGCAAGATTACTAAAAACCTTGGTTCTGGTTCTGATGGAGGAGACCTCCTTCAGAACCAGAACTGGGATGAGGGAAAACAGACGTTTTGCTCAAATTGAATTAGTCCTAAATGTAATAATCTATAACTGAATTTCTTAGATTTGATTGATAATGACTAATAGAATTATTTGGATTCTAATTAATTCAAATTGGACTAAATCTTTGAGGTACCAGATCAAATTGTTGACATTTTGTCCTATATAAAAAAAAAAGTTAGCTGAACTTTCACAGTTGCATTGAGCATATTTTGTGATGTCAGTTAGCACAAATAAATCCCTCTCAAACTGTAAGAGTTTTCTCTCTAATTTTATTCTTGAGGTCCCATAGCTCCATGCTCTTGAACTACCACCTGTCCACCTGTCACTGACTCAACGGAGTTTTAACAAACCTCAGAACTCTCCCACAGAGTGGGTGTGCCAGTGGGGGAGAAAATAAAAGAGGAGGCATACTGTGGTCAACAAAGCGTACCACTGTACCTCCTCCACTAAACTGATTAAAGAGACGGGCTGCGCTAACGGCTGCTAGGCTCTTAAACCACAGGAGAGGACAGCGATAACTCAGAGGATCTGGAGGATGATATTTTGCTCATTTAAACTTTTCTTTGCGTGTGTTTATTCAGCTTTTTTCTCACAATTTGATAAAGAATGAACTTGTAAGTAAATCTTTAAATCATGCAGAAGCAAGCCAAAAATGGTTTGTGGCTGGTATGAGTAGCTTAACAACAACTTTGCACCAATCACCTTATCTGTAACATTACACCCCACATATGAATGAAGTCGCACCCAGTTTTAATGTTAACTGTGGTAATTACATCAGTTCCTTTGTACCAATAAATATTCTATCTATGGGCTCCTCAGCCACTGCCATATCCTCTAACTTTAGTTCCAGAGGGATGTCACAGTGCAAAGATGACTTCTACAAGTATAAATCAAGTCACACTCACACATATACACTCCCTGAATGTTGGGACTCCAGAAAAAGCATTGAAAACCAAATAAGCCGCACACTCCTCCATGGAATTCACAAAGGACAGGAAGTTGGCTTTATGGTCACGCAATGCTGCACTCATGTCAGCCTACACGCTATTCCCACCACGCATTATATCAACATGCATCTGTATAATGTGCTAAGCACTGCCAGAATGGATCCAGGGTTTGTTTTTTCAATCTGAATAAGACTGATAAGTGCAGATATTGGTTTGTTTATTCTGCAAGCATGTCCAGCTCTTTTTTAACTGGTAGGCAATACCGATCCAACAGTCATTTTAAAGTTGTTTTTTTTTATTTGTTTTGGCAGATTGCTTGTGTGGAATTCCCCCACTGTAGCATTCAGCTGTTTTTTAACACAATGTCAAAGAAAATAAATCAGCAGTGATATTATTAATCAGCAATTGGTTATGATCATTTTATTTTGCCCCTTTTGTTATTGTTCACAATAATTAGATAAATTGGACCTTCATATCAATCCCTCAAATATACTTAAAAGTTGCCATTTTTGGTATAAAAAAGAGGAAATTGGCTCTCAATGGGCATCATCAAGCATCTTAAATACAGCCTTTATATTTAGAAAACAACTAACAAGACAGAAGGGAGTAACAGGGAGATTTTGATTTCAAAACTCTTCCTGATGGCGGGCTGGATAGAAACAAAACAATCTTGTAAGCATTGCAATGCTGAATTTTATTTTCATCAGAGAACTTCAGTACAGGGTACTGCAATATAATTTCAATTCATAAGATGCTTTATTCTCCTAGCAGCAGTAAATAACTTTGTATTAGTATTTTATTTAAAATTATGTGATTTTATTATATTTGTGTCCACATTAGAAATAAGAAGAGAATATATTAAAAAGTGAAACATAGCTTATTTGTTCAACCATTTGCATAAAATGTTATTTGGCTTTTTTCATAAAATAGTACCTTAAAATGTGATACACACAGCTGTATCATTAATAATGTGATTAATTTAGATTAACAAAAATCTCACGAGATTAATTGCTACTATCTCTTGATGATTACACCTAAATTCATTTGTGCATCATATTTTTTTGTTTTTCAGACGCAGACAAATTGCCTGACCTTATAATGGTGGTGCACAATGTACCTGGTACCAGGCACCTTAGACCCCAGGTTGATTATCAGCTTTTCCATCAGACCTGGAGCCAAATATTTTGGATGTTGAGTGGCAAAACTTGTTACCATATTTAGAATTGAAGAAGTCTTTCCGATTACATGTCAAATGTCTTCAAGATCCAAGAAGAAGAACTCTAACCACACACTCTCAATTTCACTCCTGGGGGCACTTTGGCATGTCCAGTTAACCTAGCATGCATGTCTTTGTACAGTGGGAGGAAGCCAGAGTACCCAGATGAAAACCCACACAGACAGAGGGAGATAATACAAACTCCTTCACAAAAGGCCTCTTGTCCCTCAGGATTTGATCCAGGAACCCTCTTGCTATGACGTGAAGGTGCAAATCACCACACCACCATGCCACCCTGTCACTGAATCAAGAGATATATCATTTTTTTCATACCGCCTATGCACCTGGGCTTTTTTCTTTTAAAAAATTATACTGTTGCTAATGTATGTAATTATCTTAAGAAGTTTAAGGTCAAAAGGATTATTTTATTACATTTCATAAACTATTCCGTTTTGGATATTAATGTAACATTACCTATTACACATTTTCTATGGAGACCGGGTTGGCCTCCTTTGCCTCAAGTCTCCAAGGCTATGGTGTATGTGGGACACAACATGAATGCGTAGATTTGAGACATCAAATCAAGAGACCAAATGGTTTCCTTTTTTTTCACCTTACCTACCTTGTCACCAGTGATTAAAGTTATATCTGCCTCTAACTTCCACAGCAAACAATCACTAGTAGACATTACAAGTGATGTTGCTCTCAGACGTGTCTCTCACTGGATGCAGCCAATACCCCCACCCCCATGCCCTCAGGTTCCAGCTCTGGTTTGGGTTTCCCTAGGCCTCAGGAAAGGACAGTTTTCAAAATTCCCACAGTAGTGGCCACTAAATGACTCTTGTTCTGTTCTCCCCTCTTCTGTTCCAATGGGGTTTCTTTCTTGCCCATGTTGTTGTCAGCCAGTGGTTTGGGAAGATACTCAATGGTTGCTGGTTCATTTTGTGAAGGAGAAAAAATTAAGGAACAAAAAAGGGGAGGAGGGGGACCCCACAACCCACACGTGCCCTACCGCGACCACAGCCCCCGAAACCCTATTGGCCATGACCGCTCTACAGCTTTTTTCATCATCCAGTGTAATCCCTCCCTCTACTTTCAGCCACGGGATCTTCAGAGTGCTGGGAAATCTTTCCCATGAGTGGTTCAGCTCTACGGAAGCAATTAAACATAGATGGTTTGGTGTAATGGACATTGTCATGCAGCCATTAACTGATCCCTAGGCTCTCCAACTTAGACAGCCACCACAATGTGAGCTGTGGTGAACAAAAGCAGATACTTTCTGTTTAATGTGGAGGAGCATGTTTTTTTGTATTTGACAGGTTGAAAAAGACGGACAGAATTAGTAAATGTATTTTGTACAAAGGAATAAGGATTACATTTAAACCTAAAAGGTGAAAGTAAATGCCATATTCCTCAAGAGCCATCAGAAATCAGAGATATTTCAGTTTTGATAAAAGCACAGTTCCAACTGCCATTGATCTATACAGGTACTCTGAAAGAATTTGCAACCCTCAATAGCGATGAGGACAGCTGCATTGGAATTCTCTTAATGACACAGATTAATGTGCGATTCAATGAAGATCATCATACAATAAATGCTTTCTACGTTCAGTCCAATTTTTTGCGAAACCCGAAATTTTTTTACTGGGTCATCAAATGGCTAGGTCATACTTCCACAGCCTTTGTTTAAGTCTTTATTCTCCTTATATTTGGTCTAGTGAATCTCTATTTTTTCTTTGGCATTGGAGCCAGGAACGTTTATACACATGCTAGGCCATTTCTTGGGAAATTATTACAAAAATTGCTTGTTTCTGATAAGAACCCTGGATAGAGCTATCTCCCGTAAACTAAATAACTCACAAACTACGCGTTCTGTCCACTGGATGTTCTCCTCATTATTGGCCGCCATGGTTGTTTTTATTTCACATAGCAGGATGCAGAAAGGTGCCGTTTATCGAGTATCACTGGCGTGCAGGTTGAATGAATGAGACCTGGCTGTACAGACTGAGATCGCATTTGGAAAGATTGGATACATATCAGATTTAAGATGACAAACCCAAGTGGCCTAGCCAACATTGTTAGCAGACTAGATCGGTGACAGTCCAGGGTTGAGAGGAGGAAGCGGAGTTGTAATGTAACCCTCTTCTCTGCTCCTCCATTCCAGGAGTTATTTAGTGAAAAACCTATAGAGACGGTGTCTGTCCCCCGGTCATTTAAATTTTTAAAATTAAGGGTAAACAGAGGAGTTGTCTATAGAAACCTCATAAAAGTTAAAACCACAAGAGAAATAGTGCATGCAAATAAGAGAGTAAAATGTGGACTCTTGAATATCAGATCTCTCTCTTCTAAAGGTGTGCTTGTAAATGAACTCATATCAGATTATAAGATTGATTTATTTTGTCTTACTGAAACCTGGCTGGGTGATGGAGAATATGTGAGCCTAAATGAATCCACCCCTCCCAGTCACAGGAATACTCACATTCCTCGAAGCACAGGTCGAGGAGGTGGAGTTGCAGCTATCTTTGACTCCAGTCTTGTAATCAGCTCTAAAGCTAAATTGAACTACAACTCTTTTGAAAGCCTTGTTCTGAGTCTTTCCCACCCAAGCTGGAAATCACTGCAACCTATTCTATTTATTATAGTGTACCGACCACCCGGTCCATACTCTGAATTCTTATCTGAATTTGCAGAGTTTTTGTCAACTTTAGTCCTTAATACGGACAAAGTAATTATTGTAGGGGACTTTAATATCCATGTGGATGTTGAGAATGACAGCCTCAGTACTGCATTTATCTCTCTGTTAGATTCCATTGGCTTCTCTCAGAGTATTCATGAACCGACTCACTGTTTTAACCACACCCTTGATCTTGTTCTGGTGTATGGTATTGAAATTGAACATTTAATAGTGTTCCCACATAATCCGTCTTTATCTGACCACTGTTTGCTAACTTTTGAGCTTTTACTGCTGAATTACCCTCCACTGGGTAAAAATGTCTACTCAAGATGCCTGTCTGATAGTGCTATAGCTAAATTTAAGGATGTGATTCCATCAGCTCTACATCCATTATCAAGTCGTACTGAAACAGAGGACTCTTATGTTAATTTCAGTCCTTCCCAAGTTGATCATCTTGTTGATAGTGTTGAAGGCTCGCTGCGAACAGCTCTTAACGCTGTAGCCCCCCTAAAGAAGAAAATTCTTAAACAAAGACGGTTAGCTCCATGGTATACTAGTGAAACCCGCAAATTAAAGCAGATATCTCGGAAACTTGAGAAGAACTGGCGTTCAACCAAGCTGGAAAAGTCTCGTTTATCTTGGCAAGATAGTCTTAAAGCTTATAGGAAGGCCCTCCGTGATGCCAAAGCAGCATATTACTCGTCTTTAATTGAGGAAAATAGGAACAATCCCAGGTTTCTTTTCAGCACTGTTGCCAGGCTGACTGAGAGCCACAGCTCTATTGAATCAAGTATTCCAATAGCTCTCACTAGCCATGACTTCATGAGCTTCTTTAACGATAAAATTCTAGCTATCAGGAACAAAATCCACCAAGACTTGCCCTCAACTAGCATCGACTTATCTTTAAACTCAGTAACTGTAGGACCAGAACCAGTTATATGTTTTGACTGTTTTGCTTCCCTCAATCTTTGTCAACTAACTTCAATCATTTCTTCATCCAAACCTTCAACTTGCCTCTTGGATCCCATCCCGACTAGGTTGCTTAAAGAAGTCCTACCCTTAGTCGGTACTTCTCTGCTAGACGTGATCAATCTGTCCTTATTAACAGGCTATGTGCCACAGTACTTTAAAGTTGCTGTAATTAAGCCTCTTTTGAAAAAGCCTAACCTGGACCCAGATGTTTTAGCCAACTATAGACCTATATCCAACCTTCCATTCATCTCCAAGGTCCTGGAGAAAGCAGTAGCCAAACAGCTGTGTGACTATCTACATAGCAATAGCTTGTTTGAGGATTTTCAGTCAGGATTTAGAGCTCACCATAGCACAGAGACCGCACTGGTGAAAATTACTAATGACCTCCTAATGGCATCAGACAAAGGACTCGTCTCTGTCTTGGTTTTATTAGATCTTAGTGCTGCTTTTGACACCATTGACCATCAGATCCTACTACAGAGACTGGAACATTTCATCGGAATTAAAGGAGCCGTTCTAAGTTGGTTTAGGTCCTATTTATCAGATCGGTTTCAGTTTGTGCATGTTAACGATGAGTCCTCCATGCATGCCAGAGTTAGCCACGGAGTTCCGCAAGGATCCGTTCTCGGACCAATCCTCTTTAGTTTATATATGCTTCCTTTAGGTAATATTATCAGGAAACACTCTATCAACTTTCATTGCTATGCAGATGATACTCAGTTATACCTATCGATCAAGCCAGATGAAACTCATCAGCTAGCTAAGCTTCAAATGTGCCTTCAGGATGTTAAAACCTGGATGACCTGCAATTTTCTAATGTTAAACTCAGCTAAAACTGAAGTTATTGTTCTAGGGCCTAAACACCTTCGTGACGCATTATCTAGAGATATAGTTTCCCTGGATGGCATCGCTCTGGCCTCCAGCACCACTGTGAGAAATCTTGGAGTTATCTTCGATCAGGACATGTCGTTTAACTCTCACATTAAGCAAATTTCAAGAACCGCCTTCTTTCACCTTCGTAATATTGCAAAAATTAGGAGCATCCTGTGTAAAAATGATGCAGAAAAACTAGTCCATGCATTTGTTACTTCTAGGCTGGATTACTGCAATTCCTTGTTATCAGGGTCTTCAAAAAAGTCCATTAGGACTCTTCAGCTGATCCAGAATGCTGCAGCACGTGTTCTTACAGGAACCAGAAAAAGAGATCATATTTCTCCTGTCTTGGCTTCTTTGCACTGGCTTCCTGTTAAATCCAGAATAGAATTTAAAATCCTTCTCCTTACGTATAAAGCTCTTCATGGTCAGGCCCCATCTTATCTTAAAGAGCTTTTAGTACCTTACTGCCCTACCAGAGAACTGCGCTCCCAGAATGAAGGGTTACTGGCAGTTCCTAGAGTCTTGAAAACTAGAATGGGCGCTAGAGCGTTCGGCTATCAGAGTCCTCTTTTGTGGAACCAGGTTCCAGTTTGGGTCCGGGAAGCAGACACCGTCTCTATATTTAAGAGTAGGCTTAAGACTTTCCTTTATGATAGAGCTTATAGTTAGAGTAAGTCCACTCCTGGTTGTGCTGCTATAGGCCTAGACTGCCGGGGGATGCATCATGATGCACCGAGCTCCCCTTTCCTTTCTCTCTCTCCCTCCCGGTGCAACCTCATCCCATTAACAATGTTACTAACTGGACTCTCTCCCTTCCCCGTAGTCGTGTGCTTTCTCGTCCCCCTTCTCTCTTCTCTCTCTTCCTAACACTTTCTGCAGATATTCCTGGCTCTGGAGCTGTGGGGTCTGGATCTGTGGTTGGGAGTCTCCTCCTATCACTTCCTGCAGGTGTTCCTAGAGCTGTGGAGTCTGGATCTGTGGTTGGGAGTTTCCTGCTGCCCCCATGTTCCTGCTCATCATTAGCATTAATATCATTGCCATTTTTAATCTATTCTACGTGTTGCTGTGTTGGCTGCCTCTCTCTGCTCCTTCTGTCCTTCTCTCGCCCTCTCTCTCTCTCTTGCTCTCTCTTTCCCCTCACCCCCAACCAGCCGAGGCAGATGGCTGCCCACCCTGAGCCATGGTTCTGCTCAAGGTTTCTGCCTGTTAAAAGGAAGTTTTTCCTTGCCTGTGTCGCCTAGTGCTTGCTCATGGTGGGAATTGTTGGGTTTCTGTAGTTAACTTCAGAGTAGGGTCTGACCTGCTCTGTTTGGAAAGCGCTGTGAGACAACTGTTGTTGTGATGTGGCGCTATATAAATAAAATTGAATTGAATTGAATTGAATTGGGTCGCATTTGAAAAAGTCAAATCTGTATTACTTACACTGTCATGAAAAGATGAATACAGGCTGATTAGGGGCAAATCATTTGGATTTGGGTCACTTCAGGCCCAGTGTGAATGTAGCCAGAAGGGGGATTTCTTAAAGGAGGATTAAATTTGGATGTAGAAGAAAGGGAATAGGCTAATTTTGAGTTAAAATTTTCGATGTGTTTAGCAAAATAGTAAAAATGTGTGAATGAGAACACCTTATGGAATTTATGCATTTGCACTTAGTCTTGGCAGTTTTTATACAAAGAGACCAAAGTTTGTAACATGCAAATGTAAAAAGGACTTTTTTACCTTTGATTTATTTTGCTCTGAAAGATCTTTTTGTAATGGCAACCATGAGCAATCTACACCTTTCCAATCTATCCTGAATGAAAATTCAATTTAATTAGTTGGATGTAAAATGCTTTAATTTTTGGCTCCTACATACCCTTAAATCTCCACATGGGCAATCATTGATTTTAAATTTTCCCTGCTCTTTTTACAGCTTAATTGTTCCTAAAGGGAATAAATATATAAGTCAGGCTGTAAGTCACATGAAATAACTAAACAGCACCCAGATGAGAGGGAACCAATTAAGTATAATACCCTAGTTACAGACTGTGACAGTAATTACAGAAGCAATCACTTAACATCCTTCCTGGCCTTGCCACATTTCACAACAACCGGCTCCTTCGGAACACAGTCGATTTAAGTCTCATTGCGCCTGAGGTTTTTAATTTAAACACACTTTTATTAGAGAGGATTCTTTCAGTATTTCTAACCATATACATCTTAATTATATCAGTAAAGCTGAAGGAATTCCGTGTTTGTGTTGTGCTTGAGTGCTGATTGAACGGTTTATAGAGCATAACGGTCTTACCAGATGAAAAGTGCTTCCGGGCATGCAGCCATATGTGTAAGGTTACAGTATGAGACAAAAATGAAATGTGATCAATATTTTTGGGCTCGTTCATCCACACCCCTGCTTTCCTGTTCAACTGGTCATGCATGACCTGAAACGGAAAAGGATGCTTTTCTCAGTTTTGTGACATCGACATGAATCAGAATAATAAGCATTAGGCTTGATTCCACGGCTCTTGATGGGTGGCAGCAAAAAAAGGTCTCAAATGGAGGAAGCCTGTGTTGCACTGGCTCATATGCAGATCCCATGCGAGTGTGTGAGGCGGCGGTAAACACATAGTGATGTGGTCATTGACGGAAACTAAGAGTTCCGGACTGCCTAAGGAATGAGATCATTCAAATAGAAGCGCGTGCAATTACCAAATGCTAACATACATCCCATCAGTAAAAGTGTAGTGGAGCAGGTTACTTGGACACAAAATTATCCTGGAGTTTTTCATGTTGATGATTTTGGGTAAATTTGGGGTAATATGAATTTAACCTTCTGTCTTTATCATCAAAAGCAGAAAAAGTTAACCAAACAACCGCATGCACACAGTAAAAAGAGTTTTATTTGGAAACTTCAAATCCATGAAAACAGCATACCTAAAATCTGCAGGCGGGTTACAAAGCAAGCTGCACTGCCTTTAACATGGTGTGGCATGCTGGTCCCCATTCACAGCAGAACACTGTGGTGATATTAGTAGAGGCCGTTAAGATTTTAATTGCAGTTTGTGGCACAAATAAAGTTAGGAATGAACAACATCATTCAGCTGTTCCAGGCTCCTGGTGAGTTTCTGAGGGAAAAAAGCAATAACCCACTGTTTTTCATCTTTTATCAGTAAACGACCAAAAAGTATGGTAAAAGATTCCCAATTTGAGATATGTAAAATATTTGATGTTTTTGACAAATAAACCAGTGTGTAATCTAATGTTACCTTCGAAAAGGAGCTGTTGATGGAGTTTTACAAGAATGTATTCATATACATATATTGTCAAATTCCTTTTTTTTTATGGGACACCTCTTTGTTAACAATAACACAAATTCATTTTTAAACAAAAAACACACCTGGATCCCCCTTCAACCTTACTAAACTGACATAACATAGAAACCCTTCACATGAAGATAGCGGTTTGCCAAAACCGTCTTTGTCTATTCTGTATCTATGTGGGTTCTGTTAATAGGCTTGCTTTAGATCTGAGAGGATAAGGCTCCTACATCTACAGCAGAATCTCCTGCTGCAAAGTTTTCATGAGAGGATAACAAATGTAGGACGACAGAAAGAAGGATTGCTTAAAAGAATCAAAGGCTGAAAACAAAGTCACAGATATAAGTTGGGAAAAATTGAGGGAGACATTGTTATTGCCGTCCTTAAAAGGAAAACAGTGCCATCTAGAGACCTTATCAAAGGCTGCATTATTTCCTTTTATCTTTTCTGTTAGACAATCTAACTGTTTAACTCTAATAAAGTAATAACCTTTTTTATCAATATGATTTACAGGTAGAATTTGACAATATAAAAAATGCCTTTGATATTGGTTTTCACTTTTAGAGGAATCATTCCTTAAAAATGTACGTAGAAATCCACATATCTACTACTATTACTGGTTGTTTGGATCTATAAACCTTTTGAGACTGATAGGCCTCATCTCCCTGTTCCTCTTCTTGCTGCTTCTTCCTTAGGTTCCCAGGCAGTGTATTATCATGTTTTTGCCAACGGCAGTTTTCTCAATCATCATGACATCCTGACTCATTTATCAGCCTTCTCAACCAATGGTCTCATCTAGCTGCTCTCACGCTTGGATTAGAGTATAATACTTTCTCATAAAGATGTCACATGTTTAGTGAGAGAGAAACTTTACTTAGTATATGCAATACAAAATGTCATCCCTGCACAAGTACTATGCTAACATTTTATGTTGTGCCAGCATAACAGTGGATCGTTTGCCGCCAACACAACGAGAATGCTGTTAAGGTGGATGTTACACAATTATAATTGGCACTGTGCTTTATAAGGCACACCAGAGGTAATGTAGCTAATTGCTTTTGCAATATTTTATCATAAACTTCAGCTCTTAAGATGGATTGATAGCACTTACAATTTTTGGAATAAAATAAAAACTTAAGCTAATATCCATCCATCCATCCATCCATTATCAATACCGCTTATTCCCTCATGGGGTCGCGGGGGGAACTGGAGCCTATCCCAGTGGTCAACGGGCGAGAGGCAGGGTACACCCTGGACAGTCCGCCAGTCCATCGCAGGGCCACACACAGGACAAACAACCACTCACACTCACATTCACTCCTAAGGGCAATTTCCCCAATCTCCAATCAACCTAACATGCAGGTTTTTGGACTGTGGGAGGAAGCCGGAGAACCCGGAGAGAACCCACGCAGACACAGGGAGAACATGCAAACTCCACCCAGAAGGGTCCTGGTTCCCCCGGGATTCGAACCCAGAACCCTCTTGCTGGGAGGCGACAGTGCTAACCACCACACCACTGTGCCGCCCAACTTAAGCTAATATGCTCCCTATATTTTGGTTGGGACTTTCTCTTTTCCCTGAGTTTCACTGGAACTTCATGAGGTATTTGGCCATAATGAGTTAGGCTAATTATGTACCATTTACAGCCCTAATCACTGTCATTATTATCATTATTTTGATATTATTTAAGATATGGTTGTATAAAAAAAATGTTTAAAACTATTAATATTATCTAATATGTTTTGTAAGATAATTTAATGCTTAAATTAAAACTCCTTCATTAGTAAGCAACCTTGGATTGAACTAGTATAGCAGTGGAATTGTCAATTTTGGTTTTCTGTGAATGGCAGTGGTGACATTTAACCCAGGTCATCAGCATTAGAGCTTGCTGTCAGCAGTGACAAGGTAGTAGCTCAAAATAGAGGATCTGTGAATAGAACTTTTCCTTTACAGAAATTCTCTAAACAGGGAGCAGAGGGTAGGGTGTAGACCACATCTTTACCAGTAATACATGAGTACAGGCTTTTCAAAGTTAACCTTCCAATATTATCAATTTATTTACTTTTTGTGTATGTTTTCACTACCCGAGGTCACATAACTAGAAAACTCACTACACATATCCAATTCACCGTTGTGGAGACAACACTCTCAGACAACCATATCTACACGTAAAAATGTTCACTAACCAGTAAGCAATATATTACTGAAGGCCCTCAGATGAGTGAGGCTGATGCCCCTGAATTAGTAAAAATCCACACAGCACTAAAGAATTTAAAAGAGAACTGATTTTGTAACTATTTGAAATGTAATGTACTCCAGCCTCTTCGAGCTGTAACTACACACATGTCTCAAGCTCAGGTGGAAATGATCATTTTTGCCTGGAATTTACTGTTTGGCTACTTTCATATTTTGGAACTTCAGTTTTGTAATTCATGCAGCCACTTCAAGGTTAACATTTGAATTCAAATTCAAATTAATTTTAAATATCTTTTTTTATTACCATAAAAAGCCCATTCAGCTAAAAAAATGCTTGCAAGACTTCCTGTACATTTATTCAAGATATACTATAGCACTGGTTCTGAGTGATACCTCAAGGTTCAGCTGAAAGGTTTTATGTTCCTTTCAGTCAGATAAGCTTTCTGCTTCCCTCAGACTTTGATGAAACAGTCATTTTAGAAAAGTATTTTCCCTTTTGTTTTTGACTTTATTGTATTTCTGTTTATGCTCATTTTTTATTTTCTTGATTGATTTATATATTACTTCAGTAGAATAATGGACAGTATGACAACTCTGATGGGATTCAGCTGTGTACCCAACTGCAGTTCACATTCTGCTCAAAAGGCTAGGAAGCGATCACATAACTATTCCAGGAATTAAACTGAAAAATGAATGTTAATAATAATGTACAATACATAGTTGGGATTTCACTAAAGAGCACTCTAAAAGTTTGTTTACCTGGATCAAAAAGCTGCATCATCTTAGGAAGGCACCGCCCTGATATCAAGAGTTGTGATTTTGTCTCACGGGATTTAAAACAACCAGACACATTCAAATAAAACAGAATTTGAAAGGCTTGAGAAGAAAAGAAGAAAAATGACTCCTGATCATGATGCAGGATCACTCAGGGAAATGGCAGTGCAGGAAGGATTGAAAATCATCCCATTTGAGGAATATTTCTCCCGCCCAGCCCCCACCATTTAGTTCAACAATACAAAAAACATTCAGGGTACAATCTTCAATCATGTTTATTATATGCAAATAAAAATTAAATAAATCAAGCAAAACACACTGGCATTTCAACATTTTTCAACATTTAAATTCTATTCTCAATAAAGCTGTACAACAGATGCACACAGCAGACTACCAGAGCTACAGACTAGCACAAAAGGCTGTGATAAATAGAAACTTATTCTGTTCATCATAAAACATTTTTCTCAAGATTTTATAGATTGTCAGTGTCACAGAAAACAAATTTTCATTACTGTCAAGTTTCTAGTTTTCAAAAAAGTTCCACACACTTTCTACATGCAAAATGTGCGTCGGTAATAAGGCAAAATATGTAAACTTATCTTATCTTCCAATATACAGCCAGGAGATAGGGACTTTATTTTCTCTTTTACTCCTGAATGTTTGCTTCCTGAAAAACATAAAGAATTTTAAACATTACGATTTACATGTAGTAACACTTTGTAGAACAAATAACATATTGCAGCCAGGTGAAATCCATATTTTTTCTAACCATAAATACAGTTGTCACGGATGACTACTTGTAAAGCAAGTGAGAACCCAATTGCCTTCTTTAGCTACTGAAGTAACAGTTGGCCTATCGGGGGAGACTTAAAAACTTTAAACTATGTGGAAGACCAAAATGCCAGGATATCTAATACCACCAAACTTCGGCGGGTTCTGACTCCAAAACCACTCCAATTCCTACAGACTCCCCTTTCAGAAAATTCATCTGAAGTTTTCTTCAACAGATTTTTCTCACAGTCAATATGGTGTTCTCTGCATTTTTTTATTATTATATAAACTGATAGACATGAAAAGAATGACAATGCCTATTTTGCTCTAAAGATGCCATGTGTATGATTCTCAAATTTCTGTCTTCATATAACAATTTTTTATCCAAAAAATATAATTGATCATGGCTTGAGACCACACTAAAGCAGTTCACAAGCCATATTGGGACAAACTTCAAATATTTATTTTACACCTTATCTAGTGCATCTTTATATGTGTATGGTCACTGGTATACCCATACCCATATGGGTATACCAGTGACCATATTGCACCAAACTGTAGGGGATGCCTTGTAGAAGGCAGTTAGATGGGTTAATTTAAAAATGAACAAGTAACATCGAATCTATCGAATTCACACGTGATATGCTAACATTTTATCAAACTAATTTAGGATTACTAAGTTGTTGAACAATTCTGCCTGTTCATTATGGGTTGAAATGCAGATTTTCAAGGAGCTAAATTGGCGTAATCTTCCTAATATTTGAATAAAACATTCATTATGACATGTGGAAGTCATTGGGTGAAACTGAATTACATTCCAACTGTGATTGTTATGCTAAAAATCACTATCTGAAGTGGGACCATAACACATCCTAATGATTTGGGAAGTCAACAGGCAAACCTTAACCATAAGAAAGGCATACAGTTTACACAAGTTCAAGACAAGGCTCAAGTTTCTTTGACAAATTTAACTAACGACCTCGAAGCATATGCAAAATAAAGATTAAAACAATTAAATAAAAATGGTACCGTGTCTTTAGGACATGGTACTATGTTTATAATATCTTTTAGGATCGTGTTGTTCTAATTAAAAAAAAATTGAAAATCAGAGGTCAATTTTGGTGAAGCAGGAAATTCTTGATAGGTTCTGGTAGTGGTAATGAAGGTATGTGTTTTAAACGAATTTTTCCCATTGCTTTTCGGATCCTGATGCGGCACAAGTGGGTAAGCCTTCGAGGTTGTCCTGAAAAACAACAAAAAAAAACAACTAGGCAGTTACAAATTAATCCTACTGCAGTTATAACACAATCCAAACATTTATAAAGTCAAAGTTTTCAATAATTGCTGGGAAGCAATAGCTGAATTTTACTTGTGCTGTGACAAGTTTTATCTAAATGTAAAAGCAGGTGTGCTTAAAAACAACCAGTTAGTAGTCAGAAAAAGACTTAAGAAACGTTTCCAACAACAGGCAAAGAAATCGAAAAAATCAACCACATTTGATTTTGTGCCAAAGTGTTCTCCAGAAAATGAGCTAATTTAACCATCCCTCCACAAAAAACAAAAACAAAGAATGTTCTCACTAATCAATGTTCTTTAAAAGATAAATAAGTTTCCATATACAACTGGTAAAACTCCTCTGAATGATACTATAATCAACAGATCAACTAGTGACAACTTAGGGTGATTGGGTATGAAAAAGGCGTAAAAAAAGTTTTTTTTTTTCCAAGCCAGGTTTGGTTATAGCTCACTGTTTTATGTCAAACTTTATTTAATCTAATCAATAAATTTCACAAAAATATTTCTCAATGTGAGCATAATTCGGAGGGTCAGGAAAAATCTCAGTGTGAAAAGGCTAGGGACAGATCGAACAGTTGGATATGCAAGACCTTTAATCCATTAGTCTGTACTGCATTAGAAAATGAATGGTTGGTGAGATCAGTATTCCGGCATAGGTTCCTTTGAAAACCATTTTTATTCAACACACTTCTGCAAATGTAACTTGAAACTCTATTAACACAAGGACCAAGCACATTTCAGCTCTGTGCAGAAATGTTCCCTTTTTTTCCCAAAAAATGAAAAGATCAGACTTCGTTCAGCATAATTTTCTAGAATGAGGCTTCAGAGATACAGAATGTGCCTGCCTACACTCCAAATTTACCTCATATTGATAGTGTAAACAATAATATGAAGTTGAGAATTAGACAGCAACACCCACAGACGGCGAAGCAGCACAAAAACTATACTGCAAGAATGGAGAGATGCCTTTGAAAACTTAAAAAAAATCAAAATCAGTATCCTAAAAACGCAATCGAAATGAAAGCTTGTGTGACACAAAGATAAAGATGCCTTAATCCAAACTTTTTAGCTTGACATAATTTTTTTACATTTATAAATGTTATAAATCTGAATAGAATTAAATAACAAGTATAATGTAATTCATACTTGTATAAAGGTTTAAACAAATTAACAAATGACAGATCATTTTGTTGCAAAGGGTTTTTTCTGTTGATTAAAGTAATAGTTTGTTCACTTAACTAGTTATTAGCTGTCAGGTGATCAGGTGATCTGTAGGAAGAATGTGTGAATATTTACAACTTTTCCTATGGCATTATATTTACTGATGAGGTTATTCCGAAATTAAGAGCTAAACAAGAAAACCGTGTTACAAAATAAATCTATTTTTAAAATTACCACTTTTGTGGGCAGTGGGCCTTCTCCTGAATAGAATCCAACTACTTTTGGCTCCGTATAAACCCAGCTGCTTCATAGGAATATGTTGCTTCATCGTGATATCTGCATGCACTGGAATTGTCCCCCATTTTTCAGTTTTACTCACGTCTTGCGTCCAGAAAGACCCTGAGTGCCTCGGGATCCACTTTCCTCCGGTTCGGCGTTTCCAGTTCCGATTCATCCCAGGGCACCAGGGCTGGGTTTGCCCCGTGGTCCAGCAGCAGGTGAATGAAGGCCACCTCACATCCGTGTCGCAGCACTGCATCCAGCAAGCAGGAGGCCAGGCCACGGGTCAGAGCCTCGTGGCAAACGGGCCCAGTGTAGTTAAAATCCGGCTGTGCACCGGCTTGTAGCAGTAGCCGGAAACATTCCAAGTGGTGGTAGGCCGCGCTGATGTAGAGAGGACAAACCACCAAAGTGTTCAAGGTGCGAGCACTTAGGAGGAGTCGTGGGCCCAACTGGTGGTCCATGTCAACATCTGCATTGAACCTGGGAGAGGGCAGACCAGGGATACAGTTAATCTTTTCCAAAAGCCTTAAAGTACTGTTATGAAACCATACAGATTACAAGTGAAGAAATGTCTCATGGAAAATGGTATTTGAGAGGGAACGTTTTACAGTTTAATAGATCAGAATTGAGAGCATTATAGGATACAAAGACACCGCCCTGGCCTCCAGCACAACTGTGAGAAATCTTGAAGTTATCTTGCTCAGGACATGCTGTTTAACCCTATAATGCCAAATGTATCATATTTGATTCATACAGTTTCTGAAGTCTTTTGGATCTGAGACTTTTTGCATCATTCAGTGGTAAAAGCTTTGCTCAAACCCCTGTTGTACACATTCAGATATACCTGATAACAGCCAGTAGAAGATTACACCAAAATATATTTTTGACCTATTGCACGCTAATTCAATCAAAATAATTTATGTTTTTTTTCTTCATATGTTGTTGAGGGGCCAAAGAAAGACTTCAGACTAAAAAAAATCCAATATGCTTTCTATTTTTCTTAGATCAGGCTTTAAAGGGTTAACGCTCACATTAAGCAAATTCCAAGAACCGCCTTTTTTCACCTACATTATATTGCAAAAATCAGGAACATCTTGTGTAAATATGATGCAGAAAAACAAGTCCATGCATTTGTTACTTCTACGCTGGATTACTGCAATTCCTTATTATCAGGCTCCTCGAAAAAGTCCATTAAGACTCTTCAACTGATCCAGAATGCGGCAGCACATGTTCTGACAGGAACCAATAAAAGAGATGGTGGTGAATGGTGGGAATTGTTGGACTTCTGTGAATAACTTCAGAGTACCATCTGACCTTCTCTTTTTGGAAAGCGCTATGAGATAACTGTTGTTGTGATTTGGCGCTGTATAAATAAAATTGAATTTAATTGAATACAACCATTTTTGTGGGTCCGCCTTTACTGTCAGTATTTTCTGTGTAACTGTTTATAGAATTAAAAAAATATTTGTTATGCCTGGAATCAGCAGATCAGATCAGCTGACCCTCGCCTGAAACCTCACCGGATGAGCTCCTGCAGTAAGTCCACCCTCCCCACGCGCGCAGCGTGGTAAAGCGGGGTACTTCTGTGATGGCGGCTTCCATTGGGATCAGCTCCCGCCTCGAGGAGGATCCGAACGCAGTCTAGGTGGCCGTTTACCACCGCTACATAGAGAGCTGTTTGGCCTTTGACATCAACTAGATCAACATCAGCACCCTGAGCAATCAGATAGGCCACACACACTGCGTGTCCGGCCGTGGCGGCAATCCGCAGAGGGGTGCAAGGCAGACAGCCGCAACACCACACCGACTTCTCATTGATACGCCTGGAACCCAAAGACAAAAGGGAGTCAAGTGTTGTAAAACTATACCATGGGCAAACTTTGTTGTGTTGTTCATCTCTTGTTCTTGCATTATAAAGTCCTTCTCTACGTTCATCACAGACTGTGTAGTGGCTTAATGTCCTTTTTTGGCTGGTTACCATTTCTTCGCTTTGATGATTTGCAAATAACCACTCGGTCTGACGGAAAGAACGAGTCTACGCGTTATGGTTTTAACGACGGTCGAAAACGGTGTGATCACCCGTCTTTACTGAAAATTCTAAACAGACAAAAAACGTCAGTTTACATTCGACAAAGGCGCGAGCTCCGAACGTTATCGCTCAGCGTCAGTTCCTATTGGCTATTTTGTCAAGATCATTTTAAACATTAAAATAAATGCAGATTAAACTAAAATAAATAATAAAATTAGCAAAGCAATAACTTAGTAAAACTGCAATCATAAATATTCTATGAAAACATAGAACCAAAATCATCCAAAAATAATAACTAAACATGTGCATAAATTACTCCATAGAAAATGGCACCAACAGACTGTATTTCTATAGTTTTATATATTGTACCTGTAATAGATTTTAGATGGATTTTTTCTAGATTTTTTCCAACAGAGGAATAACGTAGCTTTGTACATTAAAGAGTTACAGTTTTATAAATACATTCTCTCACTGTCTAAAGCCCTCCTCTTGCAGAAGGTTCCTCAGGGTGTCCAGGTCTCCGACGTAGGCGGCGTTGTGGAGCCGCATGTCATCCTGCTCCAGAGGCTTGTCACAAAACTGCTCCTGCAGCCATTCCTTCAGGTTGCGACCTGAAAAGGACATAGACAAATAGATTTGATCGCCTCTTGTTTTTTGTTGCAAGAAGCAACACAGAAATGTACAATAACTCCATGCTGATCGACACCTGAGAGGTGTTGTCACTCACCTTAACAATTTATAGAGTTGCTTCAATTGTGAAATTCAAATGTATTTTAAATAGATATCTCCCTGTTCAGAAAGCATACACCCCCTCTATGTTTCAGATAAGGCGTCAACACGTGCATATGACATTATTGTTGTCATTAACTTCTGTTCTTTTTATCAACAGGTATGCATGGCCTGGTGTCAAGGGGCATATTCACCCTTGTTTCCAATCCTCTCCTACTGGTCCAGGCAGATGTCTGCCCTTCGTGGTTCTGATCAAGTTTTCTTGTAATTTTTACTTTTTACTATATCCTTGTGGATGCTTCTGACAAAACAATGGATAAAAGGGAATTTTTGGAACAATCAGTTGGATTTGATATGTTAATTTCATTTTCTTGGATTATGATTTTATAACAAAGAACTAGATGCTAACTGGCTGGAATTTGACAGAGCATTGAGATGATATTATGATTCGGAGCTACATGAACTGAATTATTTTAACTTTGGATAGAGATGGTATTTGTTCACCCGTACTCTTTTCTGAAGTCGACCATTATTCATTTAGCTCTGTTTGTGTTCAAGATAAAGTGACTGATCAGCACCCTGTCTTCACCCATATCCAGCAACAGCCAAGTCATCAGAATATTTATGGAGATAACGGAAAGAAAAATCTAATAGAGGGAGGTCTCAGTGGGTGGAGGGAAATGTGGCTCTGGAGAGAAGAGGGTTTGTCCTGTAACCCTTCAAAACAAACCACTGTCATGACCTTTAACCTTAAATATGCTAACTGAGGCCTGGGGAATGTGAGATGTAGTTTTTGGGTGTTTGACCTTGGGAGAAGCTTTCACCCTGTAAAAACTGACAGCTGTCATGAATGTTTTCCATTTGCAAATTGCGTCTGGTCCGTCCCCTAACATGAATACGTTTGGAATTACAAGACGACTATTCAGAACCATGCATCAGGACATCTGTCTGGGGGGTCTACGTGCAACTATCTCATGCAACATGTGAAGCAAACACTGAGGAAGGATCCTCTTCCGTCCAGGGTTCATGCAGACATGTTACCTGCAGCAGTGGCACTGGGCAGACCGGACACAGTGATGAGCGGAGGCAAAGGGATACTGGGCGGGTCATCAACATCAGCGTTTGGGCCGTCGGCCATGCTCACGAGAGGTCACAGGGTAAAGCTGAAAGTGCTGCCGCAAAAACGAGAAAGCTAGCAGCCTCGGTCAGGTCAGAAATAACCACCCAAACAAACAAACAAGCGTGACTGCGTCGATGGAGACGCCAAGTCACTGCGCAACTTCCTGACTGCGATCAGCTGCTCCGCGCACGTAAACTGCGTACGTATAATACGTAGGCTACTGCGCAACGCAACGGAGATAGGCCGAAAGTCACGTTGCTGGGTGCGTTTAGCATTTCTAGGTTTCCAATTTGCTCTGCCTGAGAAGCACCGCCCCATTACATTTTTGTTTTTGAGCCCTCAACCTTTTTACTTTCGATTTGGAGAACGGAGCTCTGACGTCTTTCGTGCTCAACAATCTATTCGTTTTTCCTCCGAAAGAAGACAAAATGAAGGAACTTTTCATCGCAGTTCTTGTTCTCTTCCTCGTGGATCCTTTAGTGGCTAAAGAAGGTAATAAAATGTTTACACTACTTGTTTTAATCGCGCTATGGCTCCCATAATGGCTGACTCGTTGTTCAAAATACATCTAACTTAATCATCAGCTCATTTCTAATTTTCAGTGAGATATATCTGAAGTGTTTGTGTCAAATGTCCACAGAGTATGTCTGTGGGTTAAAACTAAAGGTTTGAATAGTTCTGAATCTGATGGGTGCTTTAACACAGACACAAACGCATTTTAACTTGTCATCTGATGGATACAGGAAGTACCTTTTTATGGTTAACAGTGAGCGAAATAGTTCTTAACTCGATGGCAAAAGTCCTGTAGTTCATGTCCGAGCCGGAGACTTTCCGATTTCTGATTCAGAACTGCGCCACATATTTGGGCCCCTGCGTCAACTGGTAAATAATGACGCATATCGTTTTTACACGTAAAACTGACGCAGTCTCAAAACAAGAGTTTAGTTTTACAGGTGTTTCAGTTTAGTGTGAATTTTAAAGAGATTCTGTGTGAATTTTATAACAGTATTGATTGATCACTCAGCTGATTCTTCCTCACACCGGGTGTTCAGAGGAAATGGAAACATATACACAAACTAGCTGACTTTAGTATCATTAAACAGCTAACCTCAAAAGTTAATGAGTACAATAAAGTATTAGGGCCAGATTAAAATGATTTTTGATTTAATACTAGATTAAAGTCGATATTAAATATGGCGAGAATAAAAATCCACCGATCGACCACTTCCGGACATTTTCCCCTCCACAAAAGAAGCCATTTCCTACAAGTGCTCCTCGATCGCATTTATTTTCATGTTCTTTTTTATGTCCTGATACTTATGACAATCTAATTCTGATGTGCCAAAAGAAAAAATATTTATTTTACATGTATATAAACATGCATTGGTATACTTACAGGCTATATTTTTTCTTTTTTTCCCCCCACAAATGCAATAACCGGTATATCATTTTGTCAATCTTAATTAAGTTTACACTACTGTTGAGATTTTTTTTGTATTGAAACCTGAATTACCATAATCTAACTATCACTGACTAAAGGTAGTTCAAATGTTGAATGACTATAAAATGTACAGATTTTAGAGCATATTTCCACCAATTTCATGCTCCACGACCCTTATTTTACAAACTCTTAGACAAGAGTCTTGTCTACTTAAACAGGATAGAATATTTACAACTTTATTCTCGTTATTTATTCTCGCCATATTTAATAACGAATTGAATCTCATAATGAATTCCACCAAAAAATGTAAACGTGGCCCTAAAAATTTGCCTAAAAAATAACAACAGAAAAAAATGAATAAAAGGGACAAGACATTTGATCACATTATTTGATTTAATCTCATTAAGTTGACAAAAAATAAAAAAGATTGTTTGTTGTAATTTTTTTAATTACAGCAACAGAACTGATGACACTATATGAAGCGGCTACCTTTCATTCAGTGTAAAATGTTCTCTGTTTTCCTCTAGCTGCTCCGAAGGTTCAGGTGTACAGCCGTGGACCAGGGCATTACGGCAAAGCCAACACTTTGATCTGCCACGTGAGTGGCTTTCACCCACCAGAAATTTCCATTGAGCTGCTGAAGAATGGACAGGAAATCCCTGGGTCCAAGCAGACCGACCTGGCTTTTGAGGAGAGCTGGCATTACCATCTTACTAAGCATGTTCCTTTCACCCCAATGTCAGGAGAGAACTTTGTTTGCAGAGTGACTCACATGGGAAAGAAAAAGGAATACACCTGGGGTATGTGTGCCGTCCCATTTAGCAAGTATTGGTCTGACCAATGATTATAATATTAATATAGCTGTGAGAGTTGTTCTTCTGTGGTGGTCAAATGGTCAAAGTAAGAATTGGGGAAAATGACGGGCGGGCAATGAGAGGAGAGCAGGGGCTCAGAGAAATGTTTTCTATATATGTCACAGCAGGGGATTCCCACTGTCCTACCTCACTCCTCAGTAGATACACATACATTAACTGTTGTCTGAGGGAATCGGAAAGTTCTTGTAGAATTACCAGCTGAAAAACAGCTTAAATAATATTCTACACGGTTTAAATATTATTTTAGCATTTTTGAATTGGACCAAGGATAAATTGATAATCTTGGATGAATATTGAATTACTATTAAAATAGTGGCACAGTAATTACAATACTTTGTAATTCTTCAGATGGAATGAAGAAGTATTTCGTTAGTTTATGAAAAAAAAGGATTATTTTAACATGTCAGAGTAAAGATGTCAACTTAGTTTAAACTGATGCTGCTTCACACTAGCTGTATGATGTGACCTTTGTGCTGCAGATGTCTTCACAATGGTTCTACAGAACTTGTTTCGTTGTCCATATATACAGAAAACAGATGAAAATGTCCCAGTGCTAAAGCTCAAACCAAATGATTGTAACAGAAAAGCTGGTGAAACTGAACTGAAACTATGGTGAAAGGTGTACTTTACTGCTAGCAGATCAATATGATGACAAACTACTAAACAGATGTGTGGTAGCATGCAGTGTACACACATGCAGATGTTGTGATGTTTGAGCCATGACAGTCAGTCTATGTCAGACTTTTTACACAGCAGGTGTGTATGCTCTTTCCTGCTGGAAGACTCTGAAATTAAACATTAAACACAGCCAGCAGATGCTGTTCAGCCTTCTGAAGTCAATCTTTTGTCGGTGCACTATTTGTATTATGTAATTCATCAAAATTGATTGAACTATGTATTCATTTGTGTATGTTTACTGCATAAACTGACAAAATACAAGCAAAAATTAACACATTTTGTATTTCTCTCTGCAGAATCAGACATGTAATTGTACATGACCTGTTGCTTCAGGTATGGTTTGTATTAATTTCCTTTTTTCTAATATAAAGGTAGATTTTAGTGTATGAATATGCATGCACGATGAGTGAACTCACGCTTTTCCCCTCTTTCCACAGGTGTCTTTTGTGACAGAGTTAAGCGGATCAGGATGTGCCTTTAATCTGGAATTTGTTAATTGTGGGTTTCACTCAAGAGGTTTAAGCACTTAGAGTCACTTTTTGTGTTTGCAGCTTTTTTCCACCTTTTGCCTTTGGGTTTCATGGTTGTAATTAGTATGCAATTACATTTTAGTTTGTGTGTTTTTTGTTTAATATGCACCTGATTGACAGACGATTGGTGAACAAGGTTCAGGCTGAAGAGCAAGTGACTAAGTAAATTGTTTTTCACTCTCAGACAAAAGTCTTTTAGTCACCTTTGCGATAGTGAATTGCAACATTTGCTTTAAAACTATTGACGCATGGTTTTTACACTTTTATGACTGGTGGTATCTGTAAAGATTTGTTAGATACCTTCACGATTTCTTTGATGTGATATTTTTCCAATTACATTAAAATCTTTCCATACGTTTGTGTTTTGTCATTCTTGATGCAAAGGGCTCGAGGCCTAACAATATGATAATGTAAAATAAATACATTCACAACATTTAAGTTATGACATTCAGCTTAATACATTAACTGTGAGCTCCAGCCAAAACAATTTAATTTTTTTTGTATATATTTGGTATATAGTCAGCCACTGATTGTGCAGGTTATCCTACTTGCAAAGATGGGGTCTTTAATTTTCATAGGCACACTTCAACAGTGAGAGGCAGAATTATAGAGAAAAAATATAATTGAGAAAATCACTTTGCAGGATTTAGAAAATGAGAAACTGGAGCATGACAGGAATAAGTACAATATACAACAGGTGTGCTCTTACCAGCCTTTTACTGTATGTGTGTATCAATGTTAATTTCCCCTCTGATTTTCAGGAAAGGGAGAGGAATAAAACATCTTGCACAACATTTATATGGTTATATGGCTCTTTTTAATTTAGGGCAAGGGTCAAGTTTGTTAAAAGGAGCTTCACCTAAATTGGTCTCATTAGATTTAATGTGTGTAGTTAAAGACCTATAAAAGTAAAAATCTGGATTATAAGACAAATTCACTTTTTTCTGACCTGCGATTAACAAATGCCCCTTCTACCACATGGCAATACACAACTAATTTTTAAAGCAGAAAAACCTACACCCCTGTAGAGTTTTGTTGGATCATTTTTGTAACTAGTTTAACAATTTACAGCAATCATGTATTTGTGAATGAGGAAAATTAATCCTAAAAAGGACCAAATACTGAATTGTACACCTTTCACAGTCTGAAATGTAATAATTTGAGCAATTCTTAAAATGTTTTTATTCATTAAAACACAACCACAGTTGATTTTGGTGTCATGCCAAGCCAACATCTGATTTAGTCAGATTGTGTTGATGTATAAAAATATTAGCAATAAATGTATCAGTCTTTTGTCTTTATCCTATTACCTTTTTTGTTGCATTATGCGGCGTCTTAAAAATAGATGAAAATGAAGTTGAGAAATATCTTTAAAAAGTATTACACAGCTTCACTCTATCCACATCACTAGTACTCTTTAACTGTAAATGCTGTTCCCACCAGAGGCTATTGGGGTGGAAACAATGCCAATTCTGTGTGATGGCTATATCTTGTATAAGAAACATTGACAACAGATCCAAAATCACAAATCAGGGAAAACGACAATTGCATCATCTAGGTAGGTCAGAGGATCCTGGTGGTCCCTAAAGACCCTCGCTGACAGCCCCTCACAATTTGTGCGCCAATTTCACACTGATCATCCTAATACGATGGCATTGTCTTGGGAGAGATTGCTGGTAGAGGGGCGGTACTTATGAATTGAGTTAAGTGGAAATCTGGAGTTAACCAAAAACATAACCTGCTCGGACCAGGTTTGAGAGGTGGAGCAAATTGCCATGGCAGCATACCTTGATGAAAACTGATCCACATTCCGTAGTACCGGTTTGTCGAGAAGTTGCTCCTCACGTGATCAAATTACTCTCCAAGTTACCCTGATAACCCGTTTCACTGTACAGGCCCCGGGTTTTCACACACTGCAGCTAGTATTTTGACCCATTCTTCCATACAGATCTCTAGAGCAGTGCTGTTTTGGGGCTGTTGCTGGGCAATGCAGACTTTCAATGGACTCCTGAAATGTTCTATGGGGTTGTGGTCTGGAGACTGGCTAGGCCACTCCAGGACCCTGAAATAACAGAGCCACTACTTTGTTGACCGAATGCATTTTGGGTCATTGTCATGTTGGAAGATTTAGCCATGTCCCATCTTCAATGCTCTCACTGTTCAAAGGAGGTTTTGGCCTAAAAAAAAATCTCACAATACATGACGCCATTCATCTTCCTCCAAATACGATGAGATATGTTTTTACCAAAAGGTTCTATTTTGGTCATGTTTGACCAGATGATGTTCGCCCAATTTTATTCGGGATCATCCATATGATCTCTGGCAAACTTCAGATGGGCCAGGACATGTACTGGCACTGCAGGTACCACTGCAAGTATAATGTGTTACAGAGGGTAGGCTTTCTTAGGCTGATACCAGCTCTCTGCTGGTCATTCATCAGGTCCCTCTGTGTAATTCAGCTATTTTTGCTCACCGTGCTCATGATCACTTTGACCACACGGCCTGTTGAAGGTCTTCAATTTTCTTTTTGGTGTCCGTCGACAGGCCTTTGGTCTTGGCCATGGTTGAGTTTGGAGTCTGACTGTTTGAGGCGGTGGACAGGTGTCTTTTATACAGATAACGAGGTCAAACAGGTGCCATTAATACAGATAACGAGTAGAGGGCAGAATAGCATCTTAAGAATTTACGTGTCTGTTAGAGCCAGGAATCTTTCTTGTTTATGGGTGACCAAATACTATTTTACAATTGATTATCTTAACATCCTGCAATGTAATTCTCTGGATTTTTTCTCAGTTTGCCTCTCATAGTTGAAGTGTACCTATGATAACAATTACAGACCTCTCATTGTTCTACGTAGAAGAACATGCACAATTGATGACAGACTAAATACTTTTTTGCCCAACTATAAATAAATTTGGAAAACATGTTAATCTTTCTGTGTTTGTTCCTTTGAGTTCCAAACCTTTAAAAAAAAACACATTTTGTAAAGGTGTATTTTTTATTTCCAACATTATCTTTATTGTTTTTTTCAACAGTGTTTCAAACAATACACAAGGCACAAGTGTGCTCCCACATCAGAGGAAAGTCCAGGGTAGTTAAGTTAATGTCCAATATTCAGCTTCTTTCCTTGCATGCCAGGTTTTTATAGGATGTTTTAGAGCAGCACTTATTACATACAAAATATATGAGAAAAAGAGAACAATATCCCTCACCCCACCCACCCTGAGAACAAACAACAAATACAACAATAACGGTTTCTCTATTTTCCAGGAGTTAGCCCAAATTATTTTAGTATTGTACGTAGTTCAAAGAATACAAACTCAAATGTACAATTCAAAGTAAAGTAGTCAATTATACAAATAAAGAAGATTATTTTAGGACACTGCAGAAGACCAACCGCTACTATGACTCACCTGCCACCCTCATATCTATGTTTTCTATATATTCCATAAAAGGACCCCAAATATTTTGAAATAGTGATAGTTTCCCTTTCATAATGAAAGTGATCTTTTCCATTGGTAAGGTTGTGGATATTTCAGTAATCCATTTAATGAATTTTGGTTTACTGGTACTCTTCCATGAGAGCGCTATGACTCTTTTTGCAAGTAGTAAACATAAATCCATGGCAGTAATAATTTTTCTGGACATATGATGTTTGTCAGGATATAAACCTAGGATGAACAATTTGGGGTCAAGAACTAGCTTTATACCTAGTATCGTCTCTAGGGCTTGTTTTATCTCCCTCCAGAATTGTATAACTTTCTTGCATTTCCAGATGCAATGGAAGAATGTTCCCTTCTCTTCTCCACATCTAGTACACAAGTCTGGGATGGCACCATTGTATTTATTAAGCTTTTCTGGCGTCACATAAGTTCTCATTAGCCAGTGATATTGCAGTACTTTGAGGCGTGTATTGATAGTTTGTGTTTGTGCTTTAGCACACGCCTTCTCCCAGTCTTCCAAACGCAAGTTCTCCTGTAGATCCTCCCTCCAGGCATTGAGCTTCCATAGAGATGACTCAGAGGATCCCTCCACTAACATGCTATATAGTTTAGAAATAATTCCTTTTCTAAAGCAATCAGTCTTCATTTCAATTTCCAAGGTGGACATCAGAGGGATGGATTCACATCCGATTCCACCAGATCTCCTATTGTCTTTAAACCTTTTTCAGCCCATTTCCTAAAGCCAGGATCTGCCCTACCTGGAGGGAAGGATTGGTTACCCCATATTGGACTGAAGCGTGATAGGGAGGAGGAATCACCTAAATACTTCTTGACCTGATACCAAACCAAGATCATATTTCTGACTATAGGGTTTTTTGTCATTTTTTTCAGCATTTTGATGTTTGCTGAGAAAATGTATTGGGGTAGAGGGAGAGGAACAGAACAATTTTCAATAATCACCCATGGCAAGAGACATCTATCTGTAAAATAATACATCATAGTCCTCAATTGAGCTGCCCAGTAGTACCAAAGTGGATTGGGGCACCTGAAGCCTCCTCTATCATACAGTAGATACAAAAGTGTTAAACGAAGCCTTCGTCGTCTGTTATTCCACAGAAAGCGTATGAAAATGTTTTTTAGGGCTGAAAATAAATTTGCAGGAGGTGGCAATGGAATGTTCTGAAACAAGTACAGAAGTTTGGGCATTATGTTGGATTTAAGGACATTGATTCGTGCTATAAGTGACAAAGGTAGGTGATTCCATCTATCTACAGAGACAGCAATTGAGTCTATCATTGGGTTATAGTTAACTGCAACAATGTCGTTTATATGTGGTACTATCCTAATCCCCAAATATGTAAAACAGTCTACCTTTTTGAATTGGTAAGGATTCCCAACACTGTCTCTTTCTTCTGAATTAAGTAACATTAATGAAGACTTATCTTTATTTACTTTATATCCTGATATTTTTCCAAATGTATTTATTAGATCTAACAAGGCTAGAATAGAGTCTTTCAGTTTTTCTAAAAAAAAAAGGATGACATCATCAGCAAATAGAGCAATTCTATGTTCATGCTGGCCTATTGTCAAACCGGTTATGTTTTTATGGGACCGCACCGCAATGGCAAACGGTTCTATTGCTAGAATAAATAATAAAGGGGACAAGGGGCACCCTTGCCTACAACCCCTTTTAATTTTAAATGATTTAGATATAACTCCATTTGTTACTATTTCAGCATAAGGCTCATTGTATAAAAGTTTAACCCATCGACAGAAGTTGTCCCCGCAGCCAAATCTTTTCAGTATCTCGAATAAATAGGGCCATTCGACTCTATCAAAGGCCTTTTCGGCATCCAATGATAGCAAAGCAGTGTCTGTTTTTTCTTCCATATTATAAATTATATCCAACACTCGTCTCACATTGTGAAATCCCTGTCTTCCTACAATAAACCCATTTTGGTCACAACTAATTATTTCGGGCAATATTTTCTCCAGTCTTCGCGCCAGGATTTTACAAAGAATCTTTAAATCGACATTAAGAAGACTCATTGGTCTTAGATTTTCATATTTTTTGCCAGGTTTGCCAGGTTTAGGTAATAAAGTAATCAGGGCTCCTCTTAGTGAGGCAGGAAGAATTCCCTTTTCAAATGAGTCTAAATACATGTCAAAAAGGGGGGCTAACAGTTTAGCTTTGAATTTCTTGTAAAATTCTGTTGGCAGCCCATCTGGGCCTGGGGCTTTACCTGTTCTCAAGTGATCTATTGCTATAGATATTTCCTCTTTAGTTATAGCTGCACTGAGATCTGTACTCATTAATTCTGAGATATTGGTCATTTGGAGAGATCCTAAGAAAACATTTTGCTCTTGTTCCTTATGCGTCATGTCTGAGCTGTATAGTTTTTCAAAAAAGACCTTAAATGCTTCATTGATTTCTAACGGGTCGGTAATAATCTCTCCCTGATTATTTTCAACTGAGGTAATATTTTTCTCATTTTGTAATTGTCGGAGTCGCCAGGCTAATAATTTTCCAGGTTTTTCCCCTTGATCATAGAACGACTGCTTAAGACGCAAAAGTTGTGAGGCGGCTTTTGAGGCAGAAAGTTCGTTATACTGTGTTCTTAATATCAGAAGTTTTTTGTGGGTGTTTGGACATAATGTTTGATAATAATCTCTCTCAAGCCGCTCAATCTCTGCTGCCAACTCTTTTGTTTTTTGATAAGTTTGTTTTGCCTTATGACTCGTAAAGCTAATTATTTGACCCCTTATATAGGCCTTGAAGGCTTCCCACCTTGAAGAGGGTGGTGTTTCATCTCTATTGATGTCAAAATAGATGCTAATTTGATTGTCTACAAAAAATATAAATTCTGGGTCCAAGAGCCATTTTTGTTTAAATCTCCACCTAGGAGGGTCTCTCCTTAGTCTTAAATCCTCATAGAGAAGATGATTTGGTGCATGGTCAGAAATGAAGATGCTATCGTATTGACAGTCTCTTATTTCATGTCTCAAAGATGCAGAAATTAAAAAGTAATCGATACATGAATATGACTTATGTGTATTTGAATAACATGAGTATTTCAAACTCTTTGGATTCATGTCTCTCCAAATATCCATCAAATTAAGTTCCTTCATAAAGTATTGAATTGTTTTTCTACTTTTAGAGTGAGAGTTGTCAGTACCTGAACTTCTGTCCAGTTCTGGGTTCATTGTGCAGTTAAAATCTCCCGCTATAATATAGCTGCCAGACAAAGATGAAATTGTAAGAAAGAGATTTTGAAAAAACTTTGGATCGTCAACATTTGGGGCATAAATATTTATCAGATTTATTTTTTCTGAGATAAGTGTGCCCTGCAGAATAATGTACCTCCCAGCCTTGTCTCTAATAACCCTTGTCACATGGAGTGGTATGGATTTATGAATCAGAATCATAACCCCTCTTGCCTGGGAAGTAAAAGGTGCTGAATATATGCTGCCCTGCCATCTCCTGCCAATCCTTGCCTCCTGTCCAGACAACAGGTGAGTTTCCTGAAATAACACAATATCAGAGTGCATAGATTTCACCCTAGTCATTATCTGCTTAACTTTTTATAGTTTCTGTAATCCTCTGCAGTTCCAAGAAGACACTTTAATTCTTAATCCACCAGACATACTGTATAACACTTAATGGGCTTCCTATTATTTTCAAATTGTTTAAAAACAAAGAAACCAAGAACATTTGAATGTTAAAAGCAATACCCATGGTAATGATGAACACTGAACAGTAAACCCCTTTCGAACTCTTCCCCCCCCCCCCCCCCCCCCTTTTAGTACTCTGGTACCCATCTAACAGCTGAAGGCCAGTCCACACGAAAGTGAGGATCAGCCAACTGTGCCTGAATATTTTCCTCTTACCCCACCCCACTACAATAAGAAACTCGTTACTATTGCCTATGAGCCTCTGAGATAGCAAACAAGGAATATAATAAACAAATTTTTAATTCTTACTTATTTTACTTAACTTTAGGTATCGTAATTGTCCATCCCTTTTAATACTTTGCGATGTATTGATGTCATTGTCTCACCCAGGTCCACTTTCTGTTTTCAGAGTCCTTACAAAGTTCTCTGCTTCAGCTGGTTGGTTAAAGATCCGAGACTGACCGTTGTGTGTCACCAGCAGTCGAGCGGGAGGAATCATGCCGTATCGTATCCCCATGGCACGGAGTTGTTGTCTCACACCGTCAAACTCTTTCTGTTTTTTATGCACACCAGCTGCGAGGTCCTCATAAAATCTTACCGGATGGTTCTTGAATAGGATCTGTCCCTTCGTCTTGGCAGCTCTTATCACAGTTGCTTTATCCCTGTAGTTTAAGAACTTCATAATAAGAGTCCTTGGTGCAGCGGTGTTAGATGGGCTTTTCTGGCCGAGCCGGTGCGCTCTTCCCAGTGTCAGAGTGTTGCGTAGCGGTGCCAGGTTCAGAGCCTCCGGTAGCCAGTTTTCCAGAAAGGTGCAGGCGTCCTCTCCCTCCGCGCCCTCATGAAGGTTAACCAGTCTCAGGTTAGATCGTCGCGATCTGGTCTCCAAGTCCAACACTTTTCCTTCAAGTTCTTTATTTTTATTTTCGAGGACCTGGACCTTAGCTTGTAGACTGTTTACGTTGTCCTCTGCCGCAGATATCCGCACTTCCGCCTCACCAACCCGCTCGGCGCATTCGTTAACATCTTTTTTAACATTCTCTATTGCTGATAGAATACCATCCAGTTTGGAGGAGAAATCTGATTTCAAGTTTGCAATTGCAGACAGAATTGCCTCTGAACCAGTCTCAACCATCTTATTTTCCTCATTCAACTCGCAATTTTCCTCCTCCATTGACTCGCTCGTGGTGGTGTTAGCCTCGCTGTTTTCACAGCTAGCTTCAGAGCTCACCTTAGAAGTGAAGTTAGATAACTTCGATTGAGTCGGTTTGCTGGGGTTTTTACTAGGCTTCCTTTGTGAGAGAGGCATCACAGCTATTCCAAACGTCGTTCAGTGTCACTTGTGACGAGTGTTTTCCAGGATTTTTAAAAAAGGTAGTGGAGCCGAAGCGAAAACGTCCTCTCAGCAAGCCGCCATTACCGGTCCCCGTAAAGGTGTATTTCTCAGAAAAGCAAAATAGTTGTTGTAGTAGCCGTTTGTCAAACAAACTTTTAACAAAAATTAGATTAAACTTAAAATAAAACAAACGACAACTTCTGGCACCCTGGGAGGTATTGTACGCAGGCAAGAAAAATTATGTAAGTTCCACGCAGAATTGTCCTTGAGGGTGGTTTATTGCTGTTTCAGGTGAGCAAACAAATCTCTTGCACTGGTAAAAAACCATGTGTCCACTACCCAGGTGCATACAGGTGTGTGCCACTTCCTACCTATATCCACCCTTACCTGTGCGCACCACTACCCCCAGGTGTCTAAAACCAAATACTACAATTAATACATTTACCAAATAATGACTAAACATAAAGCAAAACAATTAACTAGACGAATTACAAAAAGAATATTACCAAAATATGAAACTATCACTAATGTAAACAAATTCATAATAAACAAACAAATCAACAGATTACCACTACTCAAAGTAAAACTGCAAGATGGCTCCCACAGTTGTTTTGGTTAACGTTTTAACTTGGCAATCCATTGGATGCTCAACTTGGCAGCGATGGAATTTCAGTTCATGCAAAGTATTAGAACTCTCGAGTTAACAGCCAAGGTTTTGAAAAAAAAAACATACTAATTTACATAACTAATACAAACTGTGATTTATCAGATTAGATTTATTATGGTTGGAGGCGACAAGTACAAATTATATTTAGTATCTGCTTCTCTTCGTAGACTAGCTGTAAGACCCACAATAGAGTTTTTGGGGCCATGTGAGGCACTTCCTGAGTCCCCATTGTCTTACTGGCAAAATGCAGTGTATTGTATGTAGATGAGTTCCACCTTTAAAAAGCCAACAGCACAGGCATTTTAATTGACAAATGAGCCCATACATCCAAATCAATTAATAAATTTAGTTGTATGTGGATTCACAGTATATAAAAAAAACAGAAAAAAGCCTATACCACTGTGTTAGCACAAAAATTCAACCACTAACCATCTTTTAAATGTCGGTGTGCCGTGTTATGTTTTTAATGGATAACACACACCACTGAAGTATGTGGCCCAACACACTGAGATCCCGTCTGGGCTCTAATATTAAAGCAGATGCCAGTCATACATCCTCGTATGTAGACAGGTTTCCTGTTTTCTTTCAACTTCTTGTCATAAAGGTGATGAAACACAAGTTCACAAAAAGATTTGTTCTATTTTTATCATTTAAATAGTAGGCACAATAATGGATTGAATTAATTCATCAAGAAAAGTCAAGAAAATAACCATTTCCTAATTATTCAAAACTGACTATGAGCTTTATGCTTTGGCTTCATTCAAAGATTAACGAGATCGAGGCCCCACAAACACCAATGGAAGGCTGTTGCAGGGTAAGCAAATGAAAGTTCCATCGAGCCATCATCTAAACTGCTTACGTACAATCATATAAATGCACATTGATTCCTAGGGGCAGTCGATAGGATCCAATTAACCTAACATGCATATTTTTGGACAGTAGGAGGAAGTTGGAGTACTAACACAGGCACAGGGAGAACATGCAAACTCCACACATAAAGGCCTGCGCTTGGAGACAATTGTGCTAACCACTACACCACTGTGCAAGCCCCAAAGTTTAAAAACCTAATTCAATAGAGGGTTCTTACCGATAAAGATGTCTGAAACTTTGATATCTTTTCTACAGTGGACTCAATCGTTCCCCCATTCAAGGAAAAATATGCTCTGCAGAAATTTTTGTTTGCTTGTCAGTTGCTGAATCCAAACAGTCTTTTTTGTGCAGTAGTTGTTTTTTATGTAACCTGAGGATCTTTACAGGGAGATGAAAATTATCTCCTTGAGTGTGATTTGGACAAACAAGATGCCAAAAAGACTTCACAGAATGCAATTGTCAGTCACAAACCTGTTATTCATCATTTCACTCATCTTAGCTAGAGAAGTGGAGCCCTATCATTAGACTTCCACTATAAAGCTTCTCTGACTTTGTCCGACTTTCTCTAAGCATGCCCCCATTACAAATAATAAACAAGGGACAAACATTTATTGCAATGTACCCATTTATTTCACTCCACTACAAAATTATAGAATCATCTGAACTATGATACAATCCCCACATATACATTATGTACAGTTTAAAGAAAAAACCGAGGTTATGTTAAAAGCAGGGTTCAGTGTATCCATTTCAGTAAACCATTTTTCTGTCTATATTTTGAAGCTATTTGTCCATACACCACCTATACGTTTCCTTATTATACTGGATAGAATTAATGTAATATTGATGTGAAAATAGTGGATTTATCTGTGAAGTCTGGCTGCTTTTTCCTCAGTTTATGGTCCCCACTTCTGTGCAGTGCAAACCCCTGTTTATACAGTGTAAAAGTTTAAATAAGTGAAACTTTTTTCTTTTTTTTCACCCACATAGTTAAAGCCTAAGAGAATCCTCCCACTGGGTAAATGCTTTACTAAAATAATCGTAATAAATGCAGGTTCTGGGCAGATATGCCATTTACACACATAGCAACTTGTTTGAAGGAGCATGTGTGAAAAGCTTTGAATGGTATTGTATGGGGTTCATAACCTTCTGGTCCAATTATGCATCAGGAGCCTGTACAATAAAGCAGGTTTAATGTAGTCCACGTATCTTGTGGTCACCTAAATGTACTAATACTTAACATAGGAGATCTTGCTAAGTATTATAGTGCTAGGTGTCAAATCAGTAAGTGAACCCAGATGTTCTCACTCTGAACATCAGCGCATGAAGAAGAAATTGGACAAGCCAATAACAAACAACTTGGCTGCAGTAGCAGGAAGAGAAAAAAAATCTAACTTTCTGTCATCCATGCTTTGAAATGTTAAGTAACAGATGTGGTTTTAGTGAAACAATATGAACATAAAGACATGTACAGTAATTCACTGAGTTTGATAGGCAGAAACATGCAGTCATACTATGGTGGGGAAACAGCAGGTGTTGTTTTGTACCTCAGTGATAATTCAAATAAAAAACAAAAGACTATCAATTCCAAATCCTTTAAAAAAAGGAGTTTCAGATTATGATAATTGTTGGTTTAACATGAATTTCTCCGTTTGTCTCAACATCCAGCATGAAACAAAAAAAAAATTTCTTCCACAAACTAAAAATTTAAATCTATGTCATCAAGCCACTGATCATTCTTATCAAAGGCCCAACGAGTGCAAACCCATAAACCCAATAGATTTATTTAAATCAGTGCTGTAAAGAGATCGGCCACCACAAAATCACTACATTCACATCTGAATTATTGTAACCGGTTTTGACACAACTTGAATTACCAATCATTATATGGTTTGAAATAAACTACAGTAGATTATTTATCTTTTTTTTGTTGTTACGGCTATTTCCACTTGTAAAAATGTGATATTGTAATTTCCAAAGTTTAGAGGAAAACTGGCAAAATGTTTGTTTTCAGTCGTTCATCTCAACTACATTATCGTGTTGTATTGCTTAATTTAAAAAAAAAAATTATAAGTGTAAAGGACATATGTAATTGTGAAATAGACTACTAAAATGACTTTCTAAAGTTAAAAATAAACAGTCTGTCCCAAAAAAAGTGGAACAATTTGGCAAATTCTACTTTACAACTGCAAGCACACTGCATTTATGTTTTTTATCTGGAAAGAAAAACAATTATAATCTCTTTCAATGTAGTTCTGACAGACTGGGAAGGGCAAACACAGTTTCCTTGAAAGGAAGCATCTCATTTTTCTAAAAGACTTGAAAATATAATTTATCAAAGTGCAGCAGTGCTTCTATAGAGTGACTGAAGTTACCGTCTTACTTTTGGATACAATGAAAAGGTACTGAAAACAGGGAAGACCTTTTTTGTAAAAGGGAGAGAAGCCAATATTAAAAACCAAATGATCAGTATGTCCTGTAAAATGGCATTTAAAGCAAAATGCATTACATTACATTCATGTTGTTAATTAGCTGACTGTGCCACCACTCTGTTTAATTAAGAAGTCTAACAGCACTTCTGCGCTTGTCCTTTATAACAGAAAAGAAGCAGAAAAAAAGTCAGCTTTCAGACTGCATGTTGATGCTCCAAATCATCAAAACAAAGACTAAATGTTGGGCTGATTTTTATGATTAGACAAAAGAAACATTCGAAATTTGTAACAAGTGGTTGCTTAAGGTGCAGTTAAGCAAGCATTCAGTTCAAGTGCAGACTCCAAGTCCTGAGCTGAGCACTGGCTCATGTCACAAAGGCACCATTACAGAATGAAGGTGGCGTTAGGTTAGTGTGCAGAGCAGACGGATTCATTTAAAGCATTCATTTATCATCAGGCTCAGCAGCTGCTTAAGTTCCAATACCATCATCCACATTTTGAATTCCATCAATTCAGCACGTTTTTAAACAATGGAAGACCTCTAAACACAGCGTGTTACAGACATTTGCCTCTCCAGCTGTGCAGGGCATGTACCTGGTGACTCTCTACCTTGCAGTGCCGTGTTCAGCCCCATCTCTAATAATGTCCAAGAAAAATGGCCTAACCATTTTCTCTAAACAGAAGACTGCTCTTGCCTTAATTTTCAAAGCACATTCTTTGTTTTTCTTTCCTCATGGTCCTTTATGCTGAATTCAGGTTCTGGAGGAGAAGTTGATCCCAGTCACCATCTTCTGGATCTTCTCCTCATTCTTGAGTATGTTGGACCTCACAGCGCAAATCTTGTCCTGTTGGTCCTTGATCAGCTGCTCTAGCTCAGTTAGCTCTGCTTTAAGAGGGTCCACAGCTCTGTCTGTCGCACTGCAACACAAACAACATACAAACATGCACTTCAGTTTTAATGACCATAAGATGCAAATTCAATTTTAAGAGGGAAGAATTCCAACTTCTCTCTATGATATTTTGACTAGAGCAAATCACAGACATTTCATTAAGACTTATGGAAAATGTCACCCACCTTTCAGGTAAAATAAAAAAAAAAAAAAAAAAAAAAAA
>JABUIW010000214.1:11061199-11091844 GCA_013363375.1 Menidia beryllina
AAAAAAAAGTTTAACCTTCATAGATTATAGATTCAGGGCCCACAATTTAAAGAATTTAAAGTAACCATTTTCTTATTGTTACATAATTTAGGCTTCCAGCTCATAAAACCCATGTAAACAGGAATTCAAGAAATTAGAAAACTGCAAAGAGATCAGCCCAAATTTTGCAGGGCATGAATGTTTTAAACCGAGTGTCACACATTAATCATCTGGGAGGTCACAGCTTCAAAAACCAATACATTCAGACGCATCTGGAAGATGGACTACAACTGTCGGGTTCCTTGGGTCAACCCACTTCTGAACCTGAGCCAACATAAGAAGAGTCTAAAAAAGGTCAAGGAAAAGAAAGGGCACTGGAATGATGCCCAGTGGTCCAAGATCATCTTTTCAAATGAAGGTAAAGTGTGCCTTTCATTGGGTTATCCACATCTTAGGGTTTAGAGGAAGACAGGTGGGGTACGGAACCCAAGCTGCTTAAGGTCCAGTGTGAAATATCCAATCAGTCAATGTCCGGTGTTGTTAAACTCTGGTTTCTTAAATCCAAGGTCCCCGCAAGAATTTAACAGAATGTTTTTGAGGACTTCATGTTTCCCTCTGCTGAGGATCTGTTTGGAGATTCAGATTTCCAGGAGGACTTGCCCCTGCCCATACTACCAGAAGCACCAAAACCTGGTTTGATGCCCACGCCATCATAATGCTTGACTGGCCAGCCAATTTGCTGGAGCTAAACCTCATTGAGAATCTATGGGGTATTCTCAAGAGGAAAATGGGCGGCACAAAGAAGAGCTGGTAGCAAACATGAGGGAAATCTGGGCTTCCATAACTCCCAGGCAAGGCCACAGGGCGATTGCCTCTATAACACGTCACATCAAGGCAGTGATTAAGGCAAAAGGATTCCAAACCAAGTATTAAAGATTGACATATTGTTTTGAAAGTACCATATTTTGATTGATTTGATGAGATCCTAATTTATTTATTAATTTCTGAAAAGGAAAAAACTGAAGTAAATTATGATTTCTTCACAGTGTTCTATTTTTTTTAATTCCTGTTTTTGTGGGTTTTATGAGTAGAAGGCCTAAATTATGTAACAATAAAAAATACTCAAATCATTTCCATTGTGGGCCCTAAATCTATTATCTATGAACGTTTTTATGGAAATTAAACAATTTTCCATGATATTTTAATTTTTTGGAAAGGCTCTGTGTTGTCTGTTTGTGTGTTAACTAAGCTCAGAAGCATGTAACAAACAGCTGTGTGTAAGAAACTAACCTCTGCTCCTGCAGCAAAGCCTGTGCATGCTCCTTATTTTCCTGTCGCCAGGTGTGCAATTCTGCCTGCATGGCATCCATGTCCTCCTGGATGTAGTCCATGATCTTACCCAAAGGTAGAGAACTGCGGCACACCATCTGAATCGATGAACGCAGCCGCTCAATCTCCCGCGTCACCATTTCCCGCTCCTTCTTGCGTGCTGCTTCAGAAACCAGGTTCTGAAAGTGGATAGCAGTTGAACTGAACTTATATGGAACAAAAAGAAATCATAATTTCAGAATTATATCATTAATTCTATGACTGTTGCCATGTACCGATCCAAAGTTGTTGATTTTTTAAACCAAATAAATAGGTTTACATGCCTTTATGTTAAAAAAACATTTTTACTTTCTTGAACTGAACCAGCAACTGCCTGTTTTACAGACCATTGAGACATTTCAAGTTTTTTCTGTGGGCAAAAAAAAAACCCCAAAATAATCTTATTATTCTTAATTGTATTTAATTAAAAGCCGGTAGCATCAACATAATTCAACATATTTTGAAATTACCTAAATTATTTAAAACAGCAATGTATAAAACAGCTACAAAAAAAAAAAAGAAAAGAAATCACTGATGTGTTTCCCTCTTTGGGAATTCCACCTTGGCCACCAAGGTCTCTGATGATGTCCAGAACCAGAGCAGGGCTGCATTTAATGGTCTAGGATTTCAAGGCTAAAACCGCAAAGGAGGAATTTGCCAAGCTAGCTGTGTATACAAAGATCAAACATGCAGCTGAATTGTGGAGGCTAAAGTAGGGGAACTGGATGGCTGGCAGTTGAAGGCTTCCAGTGTAGTGTGCTGCTGAAGGAGAGTTTGCTTTATCCCAATTACACTCAGGCACTTGATGGTGAAAAGGAGGGGAAGGTATTAGGGAAGGAACTCCCTTGGCTGAGAGCAAACCTGAGGATGTTTGCTCAGCTGGCATTTGCAAGGCCTGTGTGTGTCTATGAATCGTGAAGGTACTCAGTAATGCCACCACATGCACACACTTACTAACAGACGCCCACCAGAGGAGCAAGCGAACCATACAGTGAATACACAAAAACCCCACCCACAATCTTGGTCTTTAAGTCTTGTTTATTTTAGAAACATACTGTGGCGGTGTGGTTATTTTACTGCAGCATTGAGCAACACTTACTACACTCCTTTCAAGTACAACTTGCAAATTGCACTTTTTGGCTTCACATATGGGAGCACCTGTCTCCATGAAGCAGCAGATTTCATCCAACAACGTATGACTGCTTCGTCTTCAAAACACATAACATGTCACATAAACCTCACTCTGTTGCTCACTCATGGTGACTCAACAGTGTGGAGGTTGGACTGCCTCAGCACAGTGGTCCCCCAGCAAGGTGGGTGGCTTTCCACTGAGTGCTATGAACACTGCAGCTAGACAAATACTCCATCCAACTGGCCTACTTGTGGTTTTGGTCTGCATGGCCCAGACAAGACCCATGTCTTCATTCTATCTGCTGCCCCTTGCTACCCTTCTCCTCTCTTTCTCTGTTGGAAAATAAAAAACTTGGTGTGAAAACATGACCCCTTGGTCATGTCCACTCTGTCTTGGCAGACATAAATCACAGCTTGATGTAGGTCTCCGTTAGAGCCTAAAAACCTGTGCATTCCTTTTTCTCAGCAAGATCCCAAAACAATAAACAGAGAAATAATCACTATGCATAAGCTAATACAATGGCTTTTAAAACCAAGTTTAACTGGAAACATTTGAAAACCAGTTATGTTTTGTAGGTCATATTGGTAAGTTTTACTGAAGTTATTTAAGTTTCCATTGTTTGTCAACCCTGTATCACAGAGTTAAAAGACATTCATAAATTATTGCTGGGCTTGTTATTGTCTTGTTGTACAACATGTCAGACACATGGTCTCTTCAACACCTTGGTATCTAAAGGGGTTCACGGTGGATTCAATGACTTCAAGGTACCCAGGCCCTGTGGCGGCAAAACTGTCCCAAATCATCCACCCTCCCCTACCATGCTGACAGCTGCTATAAGTTGTTTGTGCTCATATGTTGTGTTTAGTTTCTCTGCATTCTGACCAAACATCTCCACTTTGCTTTACTCTTTGTCCCAGAAGTCTTTATTCAGTTGCAACTTTGCAAATCTAAGCTGTTCTTTTTACCACATTCTTTTGACAGAGAAAGGTATTTCTCCTGCAACCATTCCAAACAAAACATATTTATTCAGTCTTTTACGAACCGTACCAACATCAACGTTGACTTTTAATATGCTAACTGAAGTCTGTAGAGTCTAAGACATAGCTCTTGGATTTTTTGCTTTGTGCTGACTTAGTTGGGAAGACTGACAGCTGCTCTGAATGTTTCTTCTAGTGAAGAGTTTTTGAGAATTATGGACTCTAAACAGTTTATATTCAATTCTATATTTTCTCGTGTTTAGTTCATGGATCATGAGAATGAGTATGAGTTATGAGTAACCCCATGTTTCTGGCTGCATAAACATAGACCTTGAAATATTTGTTTTTATATTTACATAACCTTACCAGATTGATGAGCAGCACCAAATGCTTTTCTAAGATCAGGGCTTTTGTTTTTCTACTATCTTCCACTGTGAATGCTCCAGAGCAGAAAACTGACCAAACCTTATAGAAGTGCTCACACTCACTGATAATCAATTATGTAAGTTTGATTAGCAGTGTTGCATCTTTTCCAGTATTGCACAACTACCCTAGACTTCATAAAGAAAAGAAAAAACACATAGGTTAGCATCCTTTAGAGCAGCTTTTCACAACCCTGGTCCTCAGGGACCATAGCCCAGCATGTTTTCCAAGTGTCCTTGCTCCAGCACACCTGATTCAGATGAGCTTCTCAGCTATGCAGGAGGATGATAACGACATATTCATCTGAATCAGGTGTGCTGGAGCTGGGACATTTAAAAAACATACAAGACAATGGTCCCTGAGGACCAGAGTTGAAAAATGCTTTAGAGGAATAAGAGTCCAAATCCCATTGCACCTGTGATACCACAAGGACAGCACAATGTGAAATTTACCCAGTCATTACATGCTTAATTTGTTTAATCACGAAATACATGCCTAACTGTGATTTATGGACTCCTTTCGGGGATTTTCTGGAGTAGAGAAAAACATTCTTTAAAGTTCCTTGACAAGAAAAATGTCTCCCTTGCACCAAATCCTACTACCAAAACAACCTTTAGGGTATTATCAAAAACAATAACGACCATTTAAACACAACCTCCATTTGCTTGTGGAAAAAAAAAGGACTGTGCACGACCATGAACATTTTTATCAGCAGTACTTACTGCTCATTTCTTACCAAATTTAACCAAAACCAAAGGATGAGTGACTAATGTAAAATTAGTTACTAATGTAAAATTTCTTATATACAGTATAAAAGTAGCAAAATCCACAATCAGGATGAGTCCGTTTTAGTGAATTTTAAGGTAACCAAGGATACATTTTCAAAATAACAAAAGACCACCACTCTTTATAAATGAAAGAGATATAACTTAGGTCATAGCTAAAACAAATGTGAAGTTAAGAAGTTTTATTTTGGTATGTTGCAGATTGCTTTTCAGTGGCGTCCATTTAAAGACACTGATATATATCACAAATGTTTTTACAGGGGAACTCACGTAGCAGAATGCTCTGATAAGCGGGCTAGGGGCAAAGCATAGACTGACAACTCTGTTTATGGGCTTCCTTGCCACCTTTCGTAAAAAGGCTATTCAAGCTAAATAATAAAAATAACTTGGAGTCAGTGAGGTGAGGAGAGATGTAGTGAGGTTACAGGATGTTGTTCTAAGGTCACTGTAGGCCTCGGGGGAGATAATAAGGATCAACACCCTGGGGTATGGGGTGAACTGAGAGAATTCTTGTGAAAGAAAATGGAAATTCTATCTTAAGGGAGCAAAAGTTTTAGAGGGCATAACTTGGTATAAAAATCCTTTGGCTGCCTGCAGGTAAGTAATATGACTAATGCAAAACTACAGGGTCATTTCCTAGTGTTTCCACAAAAATATTTTGGATGTTTATGAAGACACAGATGTCTGTTGAGAGGGATATTTATTTTCTTGACAATTCTGTAGAGAGTATTCTGATCCCTTTCCTGCGTGACTCTCACTCAACAGCCATCCATTTGTATGCCACAGGGTTTATTTATACATTACAGACCTTCATCAAGGCTAATTTGATGGGGGTAAAGAAAAGGGGGAAAGAGTACACAAAAATGCTTATGAAAACGCAGCTGTTGCAAGGGGCAGATTTTGTCTAAATAAAAAAAGAAATATCCTGAAATAATATACAAGGCTGCTGAAGGGTCACGATGAGAGTCATCCCCATAAATATACAGCAAATACTTCGGCCTCACACACAAACACACTGCATTTGGACACAGCTAAATGCAGGAACTTAGCTTTTATGATGCTCCTTTTTCCAAATCAGCACAGTAAGACCAAACATATTTTGGGAATGATCCATAGCAGAATCATAATAGACAAAATAAAGACTTGATCGTCCTAAGTATAAAAAATCTTTCAAAGGCAGACCTCTATGCACTGAATGTTAAGGTACTGTTTTATCTTTTAAAATGCCCAATAATTTTTATGCAAATATTTGAAAAAATAAGGTACTTTTTACTGCAGTATTCTCTTCATATTTCAAAGAAATGCGGACACAAACATAATAAATTCACATTATTTAAAATCAAATACAACCCAAAGTTATTCATAGCTGTTAGGCCAATAAAGCACCTTTTGAATTTGAATTGTATTTCAGTAGTTCATTGAAGGTCGGGTTAACAAATCCCTAATAATTTGAGTCTCCTGGTGGTTGAACTTGGACAACTTAAGGTGTGAGTTATGAGGGATGATGTCTGAGGTTGGAGTTGGAGAGAGATAGATCAGGGGCCTTTCTGCATGAATGATGGGCCAAAACAGTGTATCAGGGTGGTCAGCTGGGATGGGATACAGGGAGACCATGCTTCAGTGAAGTGGACCACCCAAAGCAGGCTGCACACACCGCTTCACACCACAGAGAATAGACCAAACTGTAAGCTTCTGACAGTTTCACTCCAAATATTGGTAAAAAGAGTGCTTTTGGAGCTGATAAATGTGTAGACAAAAGAGAAGTCACGAGCAATGGAGGTAACATGTCATGTTCAGACAATTAGTCAATCACGTGTTATATAACGGAGAAAACAAAGATGAGAGGAAAAAGAAGAAGCCTGAGTAGTACGTGGGTCCCTAATATACCTGTTCAGTTTGAGGGAGAATATTCACAGAAAAAGACTGCCGTGATGACTAAATAAAATACAAGCTTTGCACTTTTTAATTTATAATCAGTAATAACAGGAGGCATATGTGCGCATAAATACAAACTCTTAGACCCTGTTTAGAGAAAAGGCTATTAAGCACACAAAAATATTGAGCAACCTAGGAAAAAAGTAATTTTGCTCCAGAAACGTCATCATTTGTATTGGTTGTTTGTGGTCTGTTTGGGGCCACACTTGCTTGTTTAGTTATTAGGTTTTCAGCTTCAGTGAAGGGGAAATTTTCTGAGGCTTGAAGGCGCTGCAATTATACCTCTTCAAAACATTTGTTTACATGTTCCTTTTGATAAAAGCCAGGACTGTGGTGAAAGTTTTCTCTGACAGAAAAGTCTAACAGAGCAGATAGAGACAAAACCCTGGGTTTTACCAACATTTAGTTAACTAACATTATTTAGAGCTTAGCTAATACCACCCTCTAGTGGAGATGTAAGGAATGACCAATTTATTTGAAACATACCTTTTCTTTAGATTTGGGTGAAGATGGTGCTATATCATAGTCTTTCTTCGTCTCAAGAATTTTTTTCACAAGGCCGCCTGCAGTGAGAGAATTAACCAAAGATGTATTTTCACATGCAATCAGGAGAATTACGCAATTTGACAAAAACAGACAAATCTGAAAAAGATTTCAAACGCATTTTTTAAATGAAGGAAAAATAGAAAATCAAATTAAGAAACTGAACCATGTACCATGTTTCTCTTCACCGTCTAGTTCTTTTTCAAGTCCCTGCAATAAAAGAAAAATAAGATGTGACCATGTCAACCTTCTGATTTTTAAAATTAATCTTTAAGTCACCTACTCTCTCTACAGGAGCATCTGTGAGCAGAGGGATCGCCTCCTCAACAAGAAATTGTTCATCTTCATCTTCATCTTCTTCATCCTCAGACAGCCTCTTCCCATCCATGATGACAGGGGCTATCAGCTTGGCACTCAGCAGCCTTTAAGACAAAAGCCTGAATTTGAAATCTGCCCAACCTATACTTTAACAGAATATGGGGTTTATTCAATTTTAAAACAGGACCATTTGATCAACTAGACAAAACAGAAAGTATGAATTGACCTAAGTGAGGTGGTAATAATGGATTGATATCAGTGACATGAGTAAATGTGAATGACGATGTCACCTCTCAGCTGGCGTCGCTTCGGTGTAACTTTCTTGTCTCTTGACTCTAGGAGGTGCCGCCCGAGCACTGCTTGGCCGCGCCATTCGTCTGGTGCTGTATGATACATATGAAATGCACATAAATGCATACATGTCAAGTAAATAAAAAAAATAAAAAAACTTTCAATCTTAGTACAAGACCTATGCTTGTTTCTTACTGGATAAAAAACATGTTCCACAATTTATTTTAAACACACCAAGAATGCATGTAGTATGCCTCTGAGGTTTTCCATATATCCGCAACACTGAGAAATTTAGCCTTCAGCAAGAAGATAGATTATTGTTTAAATGATGGTCACACTGTGAAGACCTTGGTTTCCATGCATGGGACAAATAAATAAGAACAATAAGTGTTAGCTGTACAGACCTGGAACCCATGTCAGATGGCTCTGATGATCCTCCTATGTCTCCGTTTTCCTGAGGGACAGGTCTCTGAGTTATCCGAGCATCCCCTTCTGTGAAAGGAGAGCAGTGATGAGTGTTCAGGTTCAGATAACTGAGTAACTGCAAACGCCATTGGCACGGTGGATTTTCATGCTTCATGGAACAAATACTGACATTTAACAAATTTGCTTTACAGTCCATCTTTCATAAACTGAGTAACCAGGATACAGTGATAAAATCATAATGTAGTGCCTACAATCCTGCATGTGTTTTATAGTAAATTACTTAACATCTAAAAATATGGTCTTTGTAGACCTGCAGTGGTTTAGCTTGCAGTTTCTTGGAAGACCAGTGCCGCTCTAATTATAAGAGTGCTATTAAAGAGAACCATATGGAGATCTTGACTAGTCTGTAAAAATCTTTGGATACAAAAATAAAAAATACAGAAAAAAAATTATGTAATTATAATTTTATAATTTAGATTTGTGGTCAAAGCTATATTCATGTGAGGACCATAATCCTTTCCTCAGCTTTCAGAATTTTGACACCAAGGTAGATCTACAGACATACTGTCTATAATGATGAGCTTCATTAATAATGTTGAATAGATATTTCTTGCTTAAACAAACAACGAGTTTGCTTGTAAAAAATCCTTGATTTACTGCACTCATTTGTCAACATAGATTAACTTGAGTCCAAAGAAACAATCTGACCTTCTGCACAAAAGGCACTGAATACCAAGCAGAAAGAGCATCACCTCGTTTCTACAGGAAATACTCTTGGATTAAAAAAAAACTTTGAATGTGGCTCTCTACATTGAATATTGGGAGACCACTCACCTCCATCACTGTCAGATTCGTCTGTTTAGGGCAGAAAAGATCAATGTTAATCTTTTCAGAAGTTATCACAGAATAATGTAACTCGTTAAGTACACAGTTTGAAAACAGAGGACGCAACAGACTGTGTATCTCTGTAAAATTAATAAGAAAAAGAATTGATCTCAATTTCTGTCCTATGAAGCATCATTACTTCTGATTCACTAGAAGAATGTACTTTCTTAAGGAAATAGTTGTTTTTTGTATAGAAGTGTCAGAAAGCCACAAACTACAAACTAAATTTGAAGTCAATAAAATGTCCCTCTATTAGAGGTTCAATAGCATCATGTTATCCTTTAAATGAGAAATAAACTGCATTTATATAGCAGTTGTCTTTTCTGGTTGAGTTGTCGAAGTTTTTTTATACCACAAACCACATTCACTCACTCATTCACTCTGTACAGTATAAGAGATTATGTTTTTTTTTCCCTCTCACAGACACTCAGAGGCAGCATGGGCTTCAGACGCTCGCCCAGTAGCACCTTGACATAAAGTCAAGTATCAAACTGCTGACTGCTTTTCCTCCTGAACTTTCAGCCCATTTGTGACACTGAAATGACCAAAAACAGTTACTGAACATAGAATGAGGTGCTGAAGGGATCTTTACCTCCAACTTTTGGCCGCCTTCTCTGACCTTTTGCAGATGAAGGACGAGGTATTCTGGCTGGACTCTCATGCTACAAAATAATGAAAAATGTTTTTAAAATTCAGGACAATAGGGACTGGAGGTTTAAACACACTGCAAACATGTTGAACTCTGAGATTATAACTCCATAACTCTCTCCTGTAAGACACTTTCGATAAATCTAAAAGTAGACGATTAAAAGCAGTTTAGATTCAACAGATGACAATTTACACACTAAATTTGAATACATGTAAAAAATACACAGGCACGAATAAATATGCTCTAAAGATTGATTTACTAGCTCTAGCCTAACATGAAAGCAAAGGCTGCATATTTTTTAAATAAAAAATTGTGATATGAATGCTCATTAAAGCATCAGACAAAAGAAGTACAATAAATGAATGATGATCAGAAAGACCGTGAGACAGAACAATAACATGTTTTCTAAGGGCTCCCATTACAGTATGACATGTTATGTTTGAGTAAATATTACTAACCCACAACAAAGGCCAGCATTTCATCTCTGAAATGGCCATTCCACTTCTAAAAAAAATACAAAATAACCCTAACTGTGCTGCAGCTGACATATGGACCTTTAATGCATTATACACACATGCAATCGTTGCGTGTGTTCAATATATGCCTGATTCTGTTTCTTTTAGAGTAGAAAACCTTTATGACTTTACTAGGCTTCTTCATCACATCAGCTAAATTTGTTACACATAATAGAGAAGATCCGATTGTATTGAGTAAATTAAGTAATATTATTAGGATAGAAGTGGAGTGGCATCACACAGATACATTTAGGGCAGGAAGCGTTCGACTGTATCTTCTCTAATTTTAAGGCAAAGCTCTTACCTGATTCTCAACTACCTCTGTGGGCTATACGAACACAGAGTACAAAATTATCCCTCACAGAAAAATCACTAAATCATCATATTAACAGCTAAAGACAGTTTCACGACAAAACCCAGATACTAATAGATTTCTTAAAAATAACACAAAGCCACAGCATAACTCCACTTATGCACTAGACTACCAAAGGTTTACTGATAATTTCTCCAAGCTTTATTACCTCTTCAATTGGTTTTGGTTCCTTGCAAAAAGTAAGAGGGACAACATCAGAAATGGTGAAAGACCAAGTTTGACTTTTCAAGTACAAAAAACAAGAAATTATGTTTATGCATTTAGCAGATGCTTTTATCCAAAGCGACTTACAATGCAGATACAACATTACAGTTACCATCACCCTGACAATAAGACACCTAGGAAAAAATTACTAGTCAAACTACTGGAGCCAACAATGGTAACAGTGAAAGTAGAGGGAAGTACAGAAAGAGTGGTAGAGGAGGTGGGGAGGTACAGGCTAAGAAATAGGTTAGCTGATGCTCTCTGAAGAGCTCAGTCTTCAAGAGTTTCTGTAGATCTTGGTATGTCATTCAACCATCTAAAATGACTCATGAAAAGAGTATTGTCTTAAGCGTGGTATAGGCACTGATAGACGACAATCTCTGACCGGACAGACTTAGTTGTGACATAAGCCTTTGCAAGCGTGATCAGGTAGATGGGAGCTGTACCCTTAAGCACTTTGTCAGCTATAATCAGCGAGTAAATTTGATGGGGGCTGTTAGGGGTAGCCAGTGAAGCTCAATGAAAAGAGTGGTAACATAGGACTGTTTGAGGTGATTGAGGACCAGATGTGCCAGTGCCTTCTGAAATTATTTTTAGAGGTTTTACAGTATAGGCTGGGAGACTAATCACAAGAGCATTGTAATTGTCGAGGTGGAAGATAACCATAGAGTGGACCAGGAGCTGGTTGGCACGTTGGGTTAGTTAGGTACAGCCGGATCCTTCTAATATTTCATTCTTTAAGTAATGGTCATCATATGACGGATAGATCATACTAAAATTGGACTTGCCACTGGCACAGCTGCTTTGCTGCTAAGCTCCTCAGGACCAGGCTTCTGCTGTGCTTCCTCTGACTCTCTGGCCTGAAGACAAAAACACTGCATGTAAATGTTTGCTGCCAAAATGCATGATGTGTGTGAGGTTAAATTACATACGATTCTATTGACACTCTCTCCACTTTTTTTCCTCTCGTCCCCATCATTGCCCCGCTCTCTGTCTCGCCGCTTCTCCCGGTCTCTGTCTCGATCTCTGTGAGAATCTCTCTCTCTGGTCTTTTCTCTGCCTTTCTCCTTGTCCCGATCTCTGGCTCGTGCTTTGTCTCGCTCCCGGTCTCGACTCTTGTCTTTAGTGTGTTGCTCCTGCTCACTTTGCTGGTGTTTATCAGAGCGCTCACGGTCACGCTGCTGCTCTTTCTCCCCATCTCTGCGCCGCAAGTCATGCTCTTTGGACTGATCTGGATCCTTCTGATCCCGGCTTCCACTGCGCTCTGTTATCTTTTTTTTCTCCTTAATTTTTTTCATGCAGAAGAAACATGCAAAGCTTAAATCCAAACAAAGACCACTGCACAACAGAAGAAAATGTATTGTAGTGACAACTTGCAGAAGACTTACCTCTCTATCTGGATGACGTTCGCGTCCCTCCCGATTCTCCTTGCCCTGAGACCTGGAGGCACTGGCCTTTGTTTTCAAGTCCACCTTTTCTCCAGTTAACACTCTCTTCACTGCTTCATCACTGGACATCTACAGATCAAAAGAAGGGAAACCCTTCAATCCACTATATTCTAATCCAATTAAAAAAGCTTACACTGTCATATTACTTCAATTTGTAATACACTAAATCCCACAAGCAAGATGGCTGTAAAGACATTGACCATTTCCACTGTCACTGCATTGCCTCAACAAGATATTCCAGACGGGTTATTGGGCCAACAGCCAAAGTAGGGAAGTCCAGAATTTCCTCTCCCTGACAACATCTTTGAGCTCCTCCAGGAGGCGTTCCCAGGCCAGCCGAGAGACATAGTGCTGCCGGTGTGACCTGGTGCTTCCCCGGGAACACCTCACCTGGGAGGCGTCCAGGAGGCCTCCTGACCAGATGCCCAAGACACCTCATCTGTCTCCTTTTGATGTGGAGGAGCAGCGGCTCTACATTGATCCCCTCCTGGATGACCGAGCTTCTCACCTTATCTCTATGAGAGAGCCTGGCCACCTCACAGAGAAAACTCACTTTTAACTTCTTGTATCCACAATTTCATTCTTTCAGTCACTACCCACAGCTCATGACCATAATTCAGGATAAAAAAGCAGATTGACCAGTCAATTCAGAGCTTTGCCTTTTGCCTCAGCTGCTTCTACACCACATTAAACTATGCAGGGTCTACTTCACTGTCAATTTCTTATTCCATCTTTCCCTCACTCGTGAACAAGACTATAAGATACCTGAACTCCTTCCTCTGGTAAAAGACTTAATTCCTGACCCAAAGAGGAGACTCCATCCTTTTCCAGCTGAGGACCATTGTGTTGGATTTGGAAGTGCTGATTCCACTTCCAACACGACTGCAAATCCCTCCAGTGATACTGGCCCAATGAAGCCAACAGAACAAAATCATTTTCAAAAAGTACAGATCCAATCCTTACGCCACCAAACCGGATCCCTTCAACGCTTGAACTGCACCTAGAAATTCTGTCAATAAAAGTTATGAAGTGAATCGGTGAAGAAAAGCGCAGCTCTGGTGGAGTCCAATCTTCACTGGAAACAAACCTGACTTAATGCTGGCAATGCGGACCAAAGTCTGGCACTGGTCATACAGGGCAAGAGGGTCGAGTACTCCGTACTCCCAATAGGACTCCTTCAGTGCAACTCCATTGTGAAGGAGGGTCCAGCCCTTCTCAAGGACACTGGTTCCGGAACCTAAGCCGTGCATCAATGTGAGTCTGTCTATATATCTATCTAGGACCGCTCAATCTCGCGAACTAGCGCAAGTTCTTTCCTCACCAGAGAAGTGACATTACATGTCCCTAGATTGAGCTTCTGCAGCCGAGGATCAGACCACCGTGGCCCCCGTCCTTTGCTGCGGACCATTTTGCAATGCACCTGACTCCTATTGCCCCTTCTGCATATCGTGAATCCTATGGAAGTCCACTCTACAAGGCATGAATTCATAACACTAAGAGCTGTTTATATACTCTTTAATAAATGCGTTTCTGAGATATCAGCACATTTTCTTCTATCTCCAGTGTTTGACTGTCTCCCTGTGTTAGATTAATATTTAGACAACATTCAGCTGTGAACATTAATCTGATAGAGAGAAAATCAAATCCTGGAGATAGCTTGTGGAAAAAACAGGGGCTCCAGTATAAAAGAAACATAACTGAATAATAAAGGTAATCAGTAACCTTGCCAGTCTTTTTCATTTGATTTTTTAGTTTGTGTATGGGTGTGACATCCCAGTAAGACAGACCTTGTTCAGGCAGCACTTGGCGATGGCCTGCAGCAGCTCATTGGTTTTCTCTGGCTCATGGCCGGCGACAATTCTTGCAGGCTTTGCAGCCAGGGGCTCGCCACTAACCAACATCACCACATCTATTGCTTTCTGAAGATAGGCTATTTTAGAGTCCTTGTCCTGGTAAGAAAAAAAAGGGATTGATGAGATGACAAAACATCAAATTTAAATGTTTAAAAATAAAAACATAATTCTACACTGTGTAACAAGCATACAGGACCCACATCTCTGATGGCATGCGAGTACAGAGTTGGACAGTTGTACTCCAAACTATGCATCTGTTAAGGTACAGGTAACAATCTTTCTTTTTCTTAAAAAAAAAAAAAAAAAACACCATCTGAACACATGCTAGAATTACCTGTATGCAGTAACGACTTCACTTTGCAAATGTTTACAGGTTATTTATACAAGATGTGACATAACATTATGGTGAATATGCCCCTGGACTCATATTTTTGTTTGTGCAATAAATTATAATGAGCATTTAAGAACAGATAAACAAATCAATAACATTTCTCTCACATGTCATGTAGTCAATTTGGCAATGCAGAGATTAAATGAGTGCATCTGTGGTGACTGAGTTATGAACAATAGTATTTGTCTAAGGTAAGTTGAGAAGACTTATGTTTAGCAGACTTACAATGTATATAACATTACAGTTAGCATCAATCAAACAACAAGCTACCTAGAAGAAAATCGCATGTCAGGCTCTGTTAGAGGCAACAATGGCGACAGTGAAGAGATAGAGTGATGTACAGAAAGAGAGTTAGAGTGGTAAAGACTTGATGCATCTTACATATTCCTATTCAGTTTTAATCTGGGATCAATTTGCAAAGGGCAGGCATGAGTTCTGACACCTTCACAAACGCTTTCAGTCATTAACCCCCAGACCTTCTCACTCGGAGTGTGTCATCCAGGCTGCGTCTTGAGTTACCCATCACACACAAATTCCAAGACTGTCCAGTGTACAACATTGAGTTATCTTAAACACACAAGGGTGCTTCTTAACAGAAAAAATAGAAATATATATGCAGTCCAATGAACGTGTGAAAACAATACTGAGGAAAAACATACTATCCATCCCATGAAGTTGAAGGCTGGAAGTAACAGATCATAGTGTCCTTACCTTTACACTATCTGACTTCATTTCATTTTCTTCATATAGCCCTTTCATAAAACCAGTGGTCCTGATTACCTAAAAGTGGTGAGAGACACAGTTTGATTGTTTTTCACTGTTTTTCATACCTAAACTTGAAAATGTACACTTAAATGCCATCTGTAACACTAAATCAGCCACATGATAACAATATCAAACATTTCACGTTGCCATGTTAGACTGGAACATGTCTCGTGTCTGCATATAACAGTCTGCCCGAAACAGCAATTTTTTTTAGTCTGACTCCGACAGTCCAATAATCAGAGTAAAGGAATCGCACATGCTTTACTCTATCAAATATACATTACTATAAAGTGAAACATACGACAGCACAACCAGTGGAGTGTGAGAAAGAGCTCTCACCTCTTTCTGACAAAATGAAAAAGATCTAAACTATGTGACAACTTATGTCAAGTTTCTTTTATGTATGTCGATAAAGTGCTGTAAATATTTACAACAGAACAGGAGCACGGTTTTATTTTAGTCGGATGCAACTCTGAAATAACATTTTATGAAATAACATTTTTAAAACGTGATCATTATCAATTACGTCACACCCTGTAACGATGAAAGATCCAGTGATCCACGCTAAATTGTACGTTACAGTTGCATAAGCTAATTTTGAAAAAGGCTGAGGAAACAATTATACATTTCAATGTCATTGTCAATATCCAGAAGTAAGGTTTGTCATTTACGTGTAACCACATAACAAAACGTCGTTTGCGTTTTGCTTTGAAAATTAAAAATTTAAGGACAGCAACGCTGTTTAACAACAACATTCAACATATTTTCTATTATCAAACTGTCAAGCGTCGAAAGCTGCTCAGCATCAGTGGTGTCAACGGGACAAATTGAGCTAAAATAAAGAGATTACATAGTTCACAAGGCAGCAGAGGTCTGAGTTTGTTTGTTGATCCCTGTCTGGACTCAGGTCGTGCCTAGCAACTGACGATGCTGTTCGTATGATTAGCTAGCAGCTAGCCACTGTACTGGCTTAATCGGCATCCAAACATTTGCTCGACAATCGATAAACATTGGCCAATCTTTGATTAGAGGTGACACTGTTGTAGTTGTTTTACGATTAACATTTGTGAAGACTGAGTATATAAACGGCAAAAGCAGCAATGTTGTATAATGGTGGATGATTTACTCAATTAGCTCAGCTCATGCTACAGTTATTAGCCGTTATAGTGTATCCTGTGGTTATGTTTTTTTTAAATAATATAGTTCCAGTAAAAACACGACTTAATTTGGCTTTAAGGAACACTTATGCAGGCGTAACTTCTAGATATTTAGTAACATACACAAAGCATTACGGGCTCACCTCACTGAAGATATCGTGAAGGTATCGAAACGGCGGCTTGCTGAGCAGTTTCTCCGTCAGCGGAGGTTTCTTTATCACTTTTCCCAACGTGTCCTGGGTTTTTTTCACCACTGCCGCATTCATGGCAGCGGTACAAAAATAAAGCTAATTGCTTTACCTGCAGAAAGTCAGGCAAAAACTAATCCGGGGCGAAACACTTAACGTTTGGTTGCTATGCCAATAGTCCGCAATCCCACAGTGCATCACTGACGAAGACTGCGCCTGCGCTGAGGGCTTGTAGTTGCTAAGCATTTTTGTGTCCATAACGACAGCTACCGGCGAGAAACAAGTATAAATTAGCATATTTTAATGACAGACGTACACTTTAGATTAAGGCATTTAAAAAGTTAACCCATACGCATTGAAGTCCAAATTAGAAGCTTCAAACACGTTTGCCTCCTGATCAACTAATTTTAAGAAGAAAAAATGTAATTATCACAGAGCTTCATGCCAAGTTGATTTAAATGCTTCTGTTGAGTCAAATTACAAATCATGAGACGTGCATCCTTGGGGAGGACTCTACTGCCATATCTTCCAAGCAGTAGTAATAGGTACCTGGTCTGAATAGTGAATAAATGTATTGTTTAATCTATTTTTAATTATAAGAAAATAATGTTTTTGATTTGTCAGTTTCGAGTCATCTTCTGGAGAAATATATATCTTTTTAAAGTCAAAGTCAAACTAATTTGAGATCCCAAAAGGGTTTGTCTCTATCGCCATTTCCAATTAAAACACCAACTTTGCCTTAACAAACACTGGGATCAAAGTCTGGTCTTAGCTGAATAATTTACCTTAAGTAATTCCAATATGAAAGTGGTGTTGCTGCCAACAAAAAGTCAGAGTGTACAGCAAATTATAATCAAGACAATGAATTATTAAAACTTTCTTCTTTTTGCCCTCTGGTGCCTGCCCATTCTTGATGCCCAGCCAGACTCTGTTGAAAGCAACAATTATGCTGCCAAAGGGGAGCGATTCAACAAGTTTATTTGCATATTATATCATGAGATTGTGTGGCATTCAATCTGGTTCTCAGGAACAAGTAATGTGCTGCATGATCAGGAGGAGATGATTACACCACAGGATGAGAAACTTGGTTGTTGTACTGGGTAAATGGCTTGCAATATATCCCTCTTAGCAGGTTAAGCACTAAGGTAGGTAAGTTTTGATCTTTACCAGGACAGGCATGTAGCGAAATGGTTCCAAGTAAACAAGCTCCATCTAATATCGAAAAGCTGGGGAGGAAAACGACAGATTAGTGCTCACTCATCTTGAAGGAAGCAAACAGCTTTCAAACTGGTGAAAGAACGATCCAGCATTTGTTTGAGGAAGCTGGCTTTCTTTTAATGAGCCTAAAGGAGCTGCAGCCGCCTGCAATCCACCTGCTTGTTGCACCCTGAGAAATAGAAAAAGACAATACTGGTAAGTGGTTATGACCCCTAGTCACTCATTTAAACAAATGTTCAAGAGCTTCCACTAGTCACTACAGTATTTCAGAACCCAAACAAGCCTATAAAAAACTGATTTTTAAAAATCAGTGCTGTATGTTAAAAATAAAAAAACATGTTTGAAATTAAACTGAATGTTTTTGCAATTGCAGTTACGCATGAACAGAGGTTAAAGTTAGGTGTGACTGGGCTGTGGTTAAAGGTTGGGTGTGCATGTCTTTCAGTGGGGGACAATGTCTCTTTATTCACAGCATACCATAGTGATATACCAGTTTGTCAAGTTCAGTTAAAACCTTTAAAAACGTCAATGCAAATAGGAGTGAGAGCACAGATGGTTATTGCTTCGTGCTGACACGGTAAGACATCCAGCATTAGAGACTTCTAATATTATCTTTCAGAGTAGAAACGTGCCTGATTCAAGCCTGAAAATTAGTATAATAAATGGTTTGCCAAAAAAATGCTCAAATCCTACATTAGAACATTTGTTTCTAATGACAGAAAATTATGTGTACAATTTTTTAGATTGGAAAAAGCACAAATGGTAAAGTTAAAGCTTTATTCTTCTGTTTTGATGATAAAAAAAGGTAGTTATTACCATGTAATTAATTACTATTCATAAAATGATTATCATAAACACTCTTTATACAGTACAATTTTACTTAAAAACAGAAGTAGTTTTTCATTTAATGCCACTTTGTTTTAACTTTTTATGTCCTGCATTGAAAAACCTGGGCTTGTCAGTGTTGTGTTATGGTTTTTTTGGTTTGTTTCTTTTCAGTTTGTTAGTTCACCCATGAAGGCATCTAGATAGGTGTGGCCCATTGGCACACACATATAGCCTATTCCAAGTGTTATATTTCAGCTCGCCAGGTTCACCTTCCCTGTGCCAGATAACTCCAATCTTTTGGTCTCAGCCTTTTGTCTTTTGAAACTTCACTTTTGTGCTTTACTAAACAGTTTTGTGCTATGTTCAGTTAACTTTTAAATTGCCGTTGTTGTAAGTGTCACTACATTGAAGAAGTGAATATTTGTTTAAGCTATTTACTTATTTGTTGTTGTTTTTTTGTGATAGCTCACATGATGTTTTTTTTCTTTCTTTTATTTACTTTTTGTTCATTAAAGTTAGGCTATATTGTTGACTAAAGAGATTCTGTCTTTCTATCATGTGCAAGTGGATCCAACTGCCATGGATCATAACTGTCAGACTTGTTTTGTGAGTCTGGATTATGTGTCAGTTGCTTGTAAACTTTGACCACAATTGCTTATGAAGTTGTAAAATGTGCATAATACTGAAACTCTTCTGAAATAGCCAGCTGTTTTAAGGGTTTTCTCACGACAAGGAGTGATGTTTCGCTGGGTCCTGTTTGCTCTGCTTATTGGTATTGTTACCAGTGCTGGAGAAAAGAAAAAGAAGAAAACATCTCTTACTCCTTCAAGAGGTGCGCCATTTTAACTTTATAAATTTGATTTAAATCTTTTGGAACAAAGATTCATATTATTTTTTAATCTGAGTTTCATCATTACACAGAACATTTAAGTTCTGCTTGTGAGGAACTCACATTATTCAAATATAATTGAAGCAAAAAGCAGTGTGTCTTTTTTGTAGCAGAATGTTTTTGTGTTTTGCTTTAGGATGGGGCAACAATATTAGATGGGTCCAAAGTTATGATGAGGGCCTGTCAAAAATGGCAAAAAGGTAAGACTTTCATAATATTCCTGAAATTTGACTGATTTCTTCTCATTTTGATAAAATTGCTACTTCTCTGCTGCAGAAATGTAGAGGAATTCATCCCATGAAGGCATCTTTGTCCCATTAAAGCAATGAGTTTCTCTTTATCACTCATTTGCAATCTTGATCTGTGACTGCATCTACACTGATCAGTGTGATGGATTGTACTGTTGTTTCACTTTTCTAGTCAGAAACCGCTGATGGTCATTCATCATCGAGAAAACTGCCCACACAGTCAAGGTACCTCATTTACTTTGTGTATCAAGGCAGGGTAAAAAAAAGAAGATTGGGAAATCTAAACTTGTATATCATCTAGACCATGGTTTTCTCCTCAAGTACACTACTTGTATTCCTCATACTTACAATGACCTACAAAATGCAATAAAGAATAATGCACTATATACTATGGTATATACGTATACTACGTGTGTATATATACCATCCACAATGCTACAATAATAACTACAAAACCAGCCAACATACTATGATACTAAAGATTTATTTTGTCAGCACTGAAGAGCGCTTTTGCTGCTGATAAAACCATCCAAAACATGGCCAAAGAGGACTTCATCATGCTCAACCTTGTGGTAATGAAAGATTTGTTATATATGTGGAGAAAAATATATTCCTCTTTTATAGCTGTAGAAACAACAACGCTGTTAAAATCAGAAGATCAGATAAAATAAATGTAATGAGGCTAAATCAAGCTGGCATTTTCATGCCATGTTTAATATTTTCTTTTCTACAGCCTTTATTACTTTGTTTTAATACTTTGAGTTTTTTTTTTCTTCCTAATTTGGCACATACAAATCTAAATGTCATCAATCACTGTATTTCCCTCCAGGAAGAAACTCCAGACCCAAATCTGGCACCTGATGGCCACTACGTTCCCCGTATCCTCTTTGTTGGTGAATATTTTCACACATACACAAGGAGAACAGGCAAAGTACACACAGAAAAAACCCCAGTTCCCCAGGGATTCAAACTAGGCAAAGAAACCTCATTTTTAAAAGATCTCAAAATACCTATTTGTTTGCTTAAGGAACAAATTGGAAACATTTCTCATTTATTCACTGTAACTCCTGTTACAAATGACTTCCTTTTATTCAAGCAATGGACATTTTCATCAGTATTGTGGAAAATATTGGACCCGATTTTTCCCTTTTTTCACCTCTTTATTTTAAATGCTCAAAACTAGCCACTTGGGACGATTGTCGCCAGATAGCGTGAACAGTTTGCAAAACAGTCCATCAAAATGTTGCTGATCTCTTTCTTTAGCTGAATATGCATGTCATTCCACAGACCCTTCAATGACTGTGCGGACGGAAATTGTAGGAAAGTACAGCAACCACCTCTACACCTACGAGCCTGACGACATGGAACATTGTGAGTAACTAAAAAACTTATACTGACAGTTTGCAAACCCTTTTTTTTCCCTCCAGCGTTTCACTCCATTAGACATGAGAACATGAGAAGTTTGACCTCCATGACCATAACTTAACCAAGTTTTAAATGCTGCAAGAATAAATGTGATGTCAAATTCTAACATTGCAAAAATTTAAACATAAGAATGTCAAAATGAATACCGCTCACCCATACCATTATGAACAATGACGTGTTAAACACGTAAGTATAGCCTAAACTATCTCTTTTAGCCAATTTTCTGTACACTGCAGATGTTAATAACTAATCACATTTACATTCATACATTATCTGGTTTATTTATTTATGCTACAATGACAAACTACATAGAAATGCTGATAAGATCTTTACAAATATATCTCACTTTACAAAGTGGACATTGCATCTTCACCTAAACAAGGTGAAACATAACTTTTTGTATTAAATGTAAGACATCTTAACCATGTTTGTTGCCGTCACATTAGACAATTTTTCTTTTCATGGTGTCTGCAAGATAATTTGCTTTAAAGTAAATAAATAATATGTTTAACAAATTTTAAGGATTTGTTGTATGGAAATATATTTACGTGTCAGAACATGGCTAATAGTCCCCCCGCGACCCCATGAGGGAATAAGCGGTATTGATAATGGATGGATGGATAGATGGATGGAACATGGCTAATAGGCAAGATGGTTTTTAGAAATGATCAGCTGTTCAAATCTCTAAAATTTTGGATGCACAATTTTTGGTGTGGTGTTGCATTTGTTTTGTTTTAAGCCCAACAAAAAGATGAGCCTCAAAATGTACTGAAGCAAATCTCAAGGTTTGTCAATACATCAAGAGACTTCAATAGAACTGAGTGATAAGAAAGTGAAAGACAGCAGCCACACTTGCATTTTATGTATCCACATTCATTAACTGCTCCGTTTGGGTTAGAAAATTGTGATCTTTGTTCTCATGTATCCTTTTTTTCTCAACAGTGGCTGAAAACATGAAGAGAGCCAAAGTACTGCTGCACAGTGAACTCTAACTCTGCATCTCAGAAGCATGCAAAACCAAAACAAATTATAAAAATAAACGACAGTATTTGGCTGTTCAAACTTCAAGCTTCTGTGAATTATATGAAATGAAAGCAAATAAGATTTCAGACCTCAAATTAAAAAAATCAATTGTATTTAAGATAATTGTGTAATTTCCAGCTGTGATCACCCATCTTAAGACTTCCTTAAGCCTTTATTGTTAAATTACAATATAACAGCACCTCCAATTAGAATAGAATAAAGTAAAGTTTTGTATCAGAAGAGTTTTTCAGCTTTCCAAAACAAATTTATAAAGGCAACTACCGTACTGAATAAAATGCCTCATTTATGTTTTTTTTTAGTTTAATAACAACAGAGAATCTATTTTCAGACTGAGCAGCAGACTTTAATCAGATGAATAGTGGTGTGATTCAAACACTAGGTGGCAGTATACCAAAGGATAATGGTGTGTTACTTGTTCTGCAGGAAATGAATGAATCCCTATTTTATTTGTCTTATTTCCTATTTATTTTTTAACATAAACCAATCGTAAGTGAGTTTTTTTTTTTTTTAAATCTCTTTATATGTATATATAAACATTGGATTTTTAGAAATAATTTAACATATTCAGCCATTCTCAAAATAATTCCAACATGAGTTCCTATTCTTAAAGCCTGACTGATGCAATACTATCTTAAATGTGATATGACTTTAACAGCTGGACTGCCACTAATAACCCAAACACAGTTTTCTGTTTTCAAAGCTCAGATAGATGTACTGCACCAGTTTTGTTCTGGTGTTTGTAAAGAAAATAACTTGGAATGCTGCAGACATGGAGCTGAAGAGACTACAAGTTGATGTACCATAAACCTTTACATTTTTCTTGTCTCTGAATTCTTCACAAGGTTCAATTATTCAATGGGTCAGAAAGTTTTATTCCAGAGTATTGTTCATATGTACTAACAGAGCTTTCAGAGGAAATTGAATAAAATTATTAACACCTCTGTGGCATTTTCCCTCTTTTCTCCACTCAGACATGAGAAGCTTGTTTCAGTTTTTTCTTCATGTTTTCAGTATGTAGTCTTTCACTTGCAATTTTTTAGAATTTCAGCATTCTATGACAGTTAAAAAAAAAAGTGTTTGGAAATAGGTTTACATTCATTAATTCACAAATAATGTGTTTCTGTGTAGACTTTCAATCTTGTGTGTGGCATTTCCTTCTCTCGTCTCAGCGTAGTGCTGTCCCTCCGCTCTGTGATGCAAATTCTGCTTCTAAAAGCATTCCCAAAATGTGTTGTGGTGTTCAAAAAATATGGATAAAGCATTATTCCTATCTATCTGAGATTTAATTTGTTAATTGTTTGTTAAAAAACCAAGGGATAATATCTGAATCAAATACTATCATTACAATGGTCCTCCATAACATGGAATGTTTGTCAAAGATCCCATGTTATGTTATCCTAGTCCTGTCTCTGAACACCTTTATTCTCCACCTGATGATACGTGTAAATGCTTGCAAGTGTCGACACTGTCATTACTTCTGTTAATATATTTATACTTAACCCCAAATATTTTTGTGTTTGTATAACCACAAGGTTGTTCCATAAATACTGCAGTCTCTTTTGATTGCTTTTCTCCTTCCTGTCAGACTGGAATACTTTAGTTTTAGATAAGTTAGTAAAGCATATGCCAGTGTTGCAAACATTCTGATGGTACACTTTAAATGAAAGGAACATTGTCACATAATCATGTGAACATAGACAAGCTGCTGATGTAACCAAACAAATGTACTTTTTGGATTTTTTGGGAGTTATCAGACATTTTCAAAGCATCCGGAAGTTGCATATCTTAGCAATCATTGTTCAAGAGACACAAATTACTTTTAAACAAGTGCCGGCAAATTCTGCACCAGCCTATAGCTTGTAAAAGAACTTAAAAAGCACAAGGGAAATCTTATTGTAGGGAATAATGTTGAATCAAGTCTAAGTCTATGTTTTTAACTAACTGCACATTCTACAACAACAGATTAGTCAAGGTGTATCCACATCACAGATGAACAATAATCTATAAATAACTACAAGTGCAGCACAGAAAGATTAAAACAGCTCTTCTCCGGTGACTATTTTGTTTTATTTTATTTATCTATTACATTTTATTAAAGTTTATTTTGTCATTATTCTTTATATATCTATTTTCTCTCATATTAAAACTCCAAATATCTAATTTGAGGTACTTGACTATTTGTATTTTCCAAAATAGGGCTGAATAAAAAAAGTACTTTTCCCCCATTCTATTTTATTTCTATGGCATATGTAAATACTGCCTGAGTCCTGCTCAATTCAAAGTCCTGATGGATGCACTAAAGTCAGAATAAGCATTAAATGAAAAGTTTCACCTTTCTCATTGATACAGTGATATTTACCATTAGATTAACAATACTGAAACATCAGTGTTCAAGCTGCATGTTACATGTTTCTATTCAAAATGAGTCAATAGGTTGTTCATACAACAAACACTGGAACATCCTGCATATATTGACCTTACAGGTAATAGGAAGAAAATGTTACTATCATGAACATTTAAAACATCATAACGAACACAAGTCTCATTCATCTCCAAACTACAGTACGTACGTCAGCCTACGTTGGCCACCTTTAACATCTGGTTTAAGTATTTAAATGCATAACACTGAATATGTAATGTTTCCAAACATGATCTTGGAGAAAAAGGAAATATCTATTCAAATTATCCTTACCTCAAATAAAGAAACAATCTTCAATTGATTTTTTTCTCAGGGGTTATGACTAAAAAAGTGACTAATGATGATACATGGACAGAGTTACGGTAGCTTGTTCGTTTAGTTCTGCTGGTGTTAGATTAAATTCCTCTGAGATTCATGTCTGTGCCTTTCAGTCAATATGGATGCAATCCAGACTCAGACCAGCATAACTGTGCATACAGTACAATACTTGCCTATGTCAAAAATGTAGTATAGCTTGATTGATTAACTTGAATCACATTTGTAAAGAAAAAACACTCATAGCAAACCATTTGCTTTAAAAACTGTTTGTATGGCTCTAATTTAAATGATATGTAATCCAGATCTTTCTGAATTTTTGCTGCATTACAAGTGTAACAAACACAACAGATGGGAGACTAAAAACAAAGCACAAACCATCAAATTAACAGTGTAATAGTCACTCACCACACCATTAAACACACACACACACTTAAATTTTGAGATCTTCCCTTTGACTTTGGCAGTGACAAGGGCACATGGTTGTTAGTCCTTGTTTGCACATTGCTCAGACAATTTAGCTATTCAAATAGTGCCCATATACTGGAAAACAGCTCCTTAATGAAGAAATGACAGGGTAATATTCCATAAACCTCCTCATATATTCTTTGCAACACACTCATAAATACACATTTCCTTTCTGCATATAGAGCTATTAAGTGACCTACACACAGCAGACTTAAACACATCCTTAAATACACAATTTTCACACAAGCACACATACCCACACCCATTCACACATGAGCAGAATGCTATTATAATGCTATCTGGAGAAAAAGGTGCCAGTCTTGCCACATAAGTCGGAAAGGTCAATTTGCAAATGTCAGCTTTTTCCTCTTTATTTTAATTATGCTGTCAGGTTCAAAGAGTCTCCATCAGAAAGGAGCTGTTCTGAAAATAAAACGGCCTGAGCTCACAGATAAGCTAAGTCTCCTCTTGACACTCTCTTCTCCATCCTTTGCACATCTGCATTCATCTCACAGACAGTGACAATTTGGATTACCTTTGAGTAATTTACAGTGTACCGTAGTGCCAATGAGATGGTTTACCAATTACTGACGGTGGATTGAGAGACTTCATTTAAGCTATGGGGTGTTTTGACCTGGGATTTTTTTCAAATCTCACCTGCAAAATCATGAGTTGAGCAATGATTAAAAAACAAAACATAGAACTAGCTTATTCAGACAGTATTTCACCCGTACAAACTGAAAATTAGTATGCACAATGACTTACTCTGAATTGTTTAGTAAAACTTGAGATATTAGCTAATTTCTCCATATTAAGATACTCCATTTGTAGCGTGATGTAACACTGCTGTCACCTACACATTTTCACAGACTAAACACCAACAACCATTGAACTTATTGTAGTGTAAAAATCAAAATCCCCAAAAAATGTAAAGTTACTAAAAAGCTAAATATGGTATTGGACTGGATGCCAAAGTCATGAATAGTGATATCTCAGCCCTGGGGTATATATTCTTAAATTCAACAAACTTCTCTAGCATTTTATTTTAAATGCATTCATTATTGCTGACCTCATGGTCATTCTTTTTCAAATTTTGGCCCAGATTCGGGGCTACAATCTGTTAAAGAACCACTCTTGGCCATTATAATCTGCTATAGAAATACCTATATGTTCCCCGAAACTGCATTTAAAAGATTTTACCTTTGCCATTCTAATCTTACACGTAATCGTAGACTATCTGAGTAGCAGTATCTAGTAGCTCACCCCAATTGCTTTGCTCGGGACGAGATACCACTTAATTTGGTACAAATTGACCCTGCTTGCTAGTTACGAGTGAACTTCTCATCATGACTCACACTCAATTTTCAATTTGATCCACAGAATGAAGAATTGCTATACACCCACCCCAAATAATGTTCTATTTCGAAAATATCAGTCTGACCTTAATATGCAATACAAAGAAAGAAAAAGTCTGCAGGCTTGTTATTGATGGCTGACTTTACTAAGGTTTCTCATCAAACCTGAATAGAACGTGTTCTGGTATTGTTAACAAGATTAAAAAAAAGGTTTTTGGTAGGATAGACGACTAATTAAAATACAGCTTTTTTAATATAGTCTTTTTTATGTTACTCACTGTAGAATAGTGTGTGAAAAATGCATTACTGGTATAAGTCTTGAAACCCTGTTGTCAGTGCAATCATGACTGTGACTTCAGGGACAGCTGGCCAGACTTCACTGCTGGTCCCAGTGCAACTAATTATGTCCTTTTCTGGATGTGGCAGCATATATATGTCTTCAAACTATTTTACGTTACACTCATTATTTATGCTTCCGTTTTACTAAGCATTTAGATTTTTTTAATTTAATCTGGGAGTGCAAACCAGGTAGCAGCCTTCCATTGTGCTCACTGTCACTTTACTTGTTACTGCTTTTTGTGAGCGGTTTTCCCCATGGAAATCAGAATATAATTTTCTTGTTTGAGGGTATGTTGTCATCTCTATCCAGTTAGTCAAATCTAGCATCTGACATGGTAGTTAATTCCTTTCCAGCTCATATCACATGACATAATATCACTTCATAAAAAAAGCTAATTGATTGTTTCTGATATAAACACTCTGCCTAGATATGTTCTACATTCATCTCTTGAATGAATTAAGTCAGCTGGTGACATCACTTGATAAAACACACACACACACGCAAGGTCATAGACACACTCTAACCTGTAAATGACAGGAGGCTAGAGCTAGCTGAGGTGAAGACTGGTTTTGCCATGTGATTCGCCACATACATCAAGTCTGTTGAGCAGAAAATTGAAATGGAAATGTGGGCCTTGGAGGAGTGTGGCTCCCATTTACCCCTGGACCAGAGCTAATGATTTGCCATTTCTCTCAGGGGCACAAGCCGCTGCCCTCTCCCTTACCGTCTCACTGCTGCTGCGGCCTGAGAGTCTCACCACCCTTTGCTGTTTACACTACTGTCTAGTATGTACTGTTTCCACATTTGTGAAGCTCCGTTTTAACTCCAGCTCTCACACAAGAAACTTGTTTGATTATTAACTTGATCCTTACAGAAAAATGTATCTATTACAAATTGTAAAAAACAACAACAGGAAACTAGGGTAGTTCTGCTGCTGTTTTGCTCACGTGAAAGACACAACACCATCTGCTTTGTTGCAAACGTTAAGGATGAAAAATTTGCCCAAGACATATTCTGTCTCTGACTTTAAACAAGGCAGGATTGATTGTATTTAAAAGTTGGATTTGGTAAAATAAACTTGCATCCAGCACTTCTAAAATTAGTGAATTGTTAAGAAAATTCTGATAGACGGATGTGATGGCAAAAATGTGTGTATGCTGCAGCACCTTGGTTAAGGAACAGCAGATGGTTTTTGCATAATTGAAGATCAGAGCCTTTCAGGTGTGTCTAAGTCACCTAAGATGACAGTTTGAATCTGCTTTTTGGGCTTACATAGCGTCAACGGAGTTATGAGCCTGAGGAGATTCTGTGTTTTAAACAACCACAGGTGATTTATTATTGATCTGATAGTGGTATCCACTAGGATGTTGAGCAGACACAGATATAAACCAAATACTGTGTGTAACATTTGAAAATTATTATGTTTAGACTTTAAACTCTTCATGCTTAAAAACACACCTGGATTTCAGAGACACGCTTACTATAAGGCTAATACCTGCAGAGCCGACATAAAAATGTTTTTTTTTTAACTTTGCAAACAAACTTTGTTTGTGAGCAGTTTAAAGTTTCAGGGTAGTTAAGAGAATCTCACCATGAATTAAATATAAACTAAGATCTAATTACATTTTTAGAACAGCATCTTGAAATATTCACAACCTTAGCACACCTGCCAAGAAAGGTCATGGACATGGACAAAAGGCATTATTTAGATAGGCAACACAGAATTTTGGCTAGTTCAGAGGAACAGCAGTGATGGTAGATTATGTAAATATAGCACAATGTATGCTACAAAGAAGATCTACAAAGAGGATCTTTATGATTGACAGATCTGGAAAAACTAATGTTTAGAGAACAAAGCAACTAGTACTCAAAAATGCACAGTGTAGGTTATCCTGGCATGTTGAGGAGGGTTGGCCAAAACTGACACCTCTTGTCGAGTAGAGCATGGTACTCGTAATCAATCAAGCCTTGGTCTGTTGTTTTCTGTTGGGACGCATTTAGGTGACATGAGGGGAATCTGTAAAATAATTAAGCTGTAACTATCTGTACTTCAAAAAGTTGCAAATCACATTTAGGAATCAAGAGGAAAAATAGCCATTTAAAGACACTGTTTGGAAACCTTGAACCTTTTACCAAAATTGTTTTTTTGTGTTCTGTCAAAAGATCTGTTTGCATTAGTGTGGTATTCTGAAAGTGGTCGGAATTGAATGGATGATGCTTAACATGGGCATTGTATTTTTTTTCCCGCTTTGTGACATGCTAGAGGTTTGAGTAAAACTAAAACACTGAAAAACTATTACTGTTCTCACCATTTAGGTCATCCTATAAAACCTTTCTCTAAGGTGGCTTGGCCTCAGAGTGAAGAGCAACCTATATTCAACAAAGGGATGAAAAGCAAAATAAAAAAAAAACAGTTCAGATCTGACCAGCTAGCCATAACAGTAAAATGGTTCCTGTGTGCTGATGCAACAATAATAAAAAAAAGATTGATCTCTTTTCACACTTTAGTGATTTTGAGGTAATTCCTTGTGTTACCATTTCATAGGCACAGAAAATATGAAGACACAGAGACGTGACAAGAAAAAAATCCAAACCATGTCCAAAAGTAAACTAAGAACTCTTTTATTCTTTTTTGTTGATTTTATATCTATCTATAGTTTTTTTTTCTACAGAGTCCTCTTAAAGTTTGTCATGCTAGGTGCAGCTTCAGTGTTGTTAGTACATGCAAGGTTGTGGTTGTTGGTGGAGGATCGCACACGCTGGACAACTGGAGGGAGAGGGGCGGGTAGAAAAACCCAGAACAAGTGCAAAAAGCGGGCAAAAGCTGACCAATTTGAGGTAATCAAACAAAAATTTTAACCCCGTCGCCTGGTAAGATGGGGTGCACAGGCCATCATCAGCAGTTCAGTTCTTGCTGTGAGTTCGATCCATCCAAACCTTTAATCGGGACCATATTTTTCTTCAAATCATGACATCATTGGTTGACATCTTTAGTGCAGTCAAAATAACAAAAGTATTTAGAAACAGGCAATCATAAGCGGGAAATATACACAAAAACATCCCAAGGCAGCTTTGCCGAGACTGAACAAAACAAAAAAAAGAATAGAGCGAAAACTGGAGGAGCAGAGAAAGAGAAACATTAGACAGACCCCTGGTTGGGATGAGCTGACAGTAAAGGAGACATCAGGGGTATTGCTTGTGACTTTGGTCTGGATCTTTTTCTCTTAGGGGAACTGCATCACTGCATGGTGATCTATTTTTTCAACACCAAATTAGATTTTTTTAAAACTTTCATCTCAATACCTGCTTTTTTAAATACTGACTCAAAAAACTACCAAATATAAGTCAAAAAGTTACATACTGTATATGACATCACAAGTGCCAGCTGGTGGATGCCACTTTTAGCTGAGACACTTAACAGTGCATGTTTGTTGGTTTCTTTTTTTTCTTCTTCTTTATGTGTGTGTGTGTGTGTGTGTGTGTGTGTGTGT
>JABUIW010000214.1:11098854-11172230 GCA_013363375.1 Menidia beryllina
TGAAAACCTATTACTCATGCTTGTTAAAATACACTCCTGTACTGTGAGTGGCAATATTCAGCTTTTAAATAGTTGCTTATAACAAAAGAAAGGAATCATTTTTGTCCTACTAGTGTTGAGACACTGGGACACTGGACAAACTCAGGATAAGTATGCTGACAAGGGTTAGACTTGCTATAATTGTAGTTCAGTCTCAAGTTGCACTGGTGTAATATTTCAAGTTCTAGCTTCCCTTTGGCTTCTGTGAAAACATTTCTTTTATGTATTTTAATCATTTAACCTCCTGAATCCCAGCCTACTCATATGAGGACATTGCATTTTTGCCTTTTTGACCACTTAGCCTCACATTAGATGCTATGAGGCACAAATCTTTTGAATCTAAAATAAAATAGTTTTATATATTTTCAGTCGATCATGTCCTTATTGTGTAATTAAAATGCCCCAGCACACCCTCTATTTGTGCCCACGGACAAGACAGTTGACCAAACCTGTACCCATGTATGACTGCAATCGTGTGACTGTGGTGGTTTGGAAGAATCTTTTTGGTGAAGAAAAATGCTGAATGAATTAATCATTAAATTGTACAGAGTCTTTGAGTGTCTGGAAAAATGTTTTAAAAGGCTAATTCATCATTACAGTTATTGCCATTATACATTTGGAGTTACTGGCTTGTCCAATATATCAGAAATTCTTTCCAATTGTTCTAGATGACACGATTAAAATGGACTGTACGTATTTTTTCAAGACACATTTTTTTAAACTACTTTTATTACTTAGGTATATTTGAAAGTAGATGCTCCAGTACTTCAACTCGAGTAATGCTTTGACAAAGCTACTTTTCATGTTACTGGACTAATATTTGACGAGTAAGATTAGTCTTTTACTACAGTACTACTGAAACTGAGGACTTTGTCCAGTACTGCTTACCACTGAGTAGAGGCCTGTTGAGGGTGAACTGCTGAGGCAGGTCCTCGATATCTGCAATCCGCTGGTACATGGCCCTGGAGAGGTGGTCGGCATGGTATAGGCTGCCAAGGATGATGCTTGAGAAGTAGATTGGCTCTGTAAAGTAGCTCATCAGGGAGCCCTGGATGCCCACAACATTCCATCTATAAAAGATAAATGTTTTTCTTTTAGAATTTTCCAATACATACACAGTCTAAAGCAAATGTAATAGAGATTCAATACATTTATATAACAGACAGTTGACATCTAAAACATGAATAACATCTGGGTCTGAGTTTGTTACTTGAAAAAACAGACTTGACCTCTTTAACACAACCTACATCAAAATGCAGAAACAAAGTATTTAATGCTAATACAATTCATCTTACAGAAACCCAGTATCAGTTCAATAAGGTTTGTGGGGGTTATTTAATGCATGTTACCCAGGTGATGCCTTTTTTGGGATTTTGTGGTGGTTTTGTGGTGACAGCAAGAGGGTTCTGTAAAACAAGCCCAAATCTTCAACCTACACCACCATGCTGAAAGTTGATGAGGTCTCCAATTAGCTCCAGAGGTATTGAGCTTTGTTCAGATGCAGCTTTTCAAACCTAGGCTCTGTTGAAATGTTCTTTAGAGGCTTCCTCCTGCTTGTTCAGTCTTTTTTTAACTTAACTTTAACTGTCATGACCTGTAACCTCCTAACTGAGTCCAAATAGTTTGGAAATGGCCTGTTAACCCTTCCCAAATGGATGGGCAGCAACAATTGCTTCTCTAAAATCATATCTGATGTCTTTCCTCCTTGGCACTGTGTTAACACACTTGAATATTCTGCAGCAAACTGAGTCAATGTCAACTTTAATGGAGCTGCTCAGACTCATTGAGGATCAACAAACCTGTAAAATTAATTCACAGTGTTGGTCTTTAATTAATCCTTTTAATACCAAAGAAAAGTAATCAGAACTTTTTCATTGGTCTCTTCTGCATTCAATTTTTTAGAATGAAAAATGACAAAATACCGTCTCATTCATTATTGTTCATTTGAGCCCACTGAAAATCCACAAGATCTATTTTTGTCCTGACATAAGATAAAAAAACATGAGATAAAACTTTTTTTTTTTTTTACAGACTCACACATTTCAGACCAATCCAAAATAGACCATTTACCCATTGTGGAATTGATTTTATAACAGCCATCTGCATTAAACTTTTGCTACACGCTAAAGAAGCACAACATTTTTGTGGTTTAGTGGTTTAGAACTACATTCTTTTTAGATTTCTGTCAAAGTTACTTTTGCAAGAATTTACTTTATGTTTTCCATTAAAACACAGTTGTTCGGGTTACAAAAGATTCGGAAAAGAATATTCTTCAGCCGTTGTTCATAGACTGATCATTGACATAAGAATGCACGCAGGATAAATAGGAATGCATCCACCCATAGTTGTGTATCGCATCACACACATCCACACAGCTGTGTATACTCTGAGGTAACCAATTTTATTTTTTACTAACATCTCTGTATTTGTATGCTGCGTCATTAGCCACATCTCCCCAGTCATTTTCCAATTGACACACACTGTAAAGCAGCTCCTGCCCACCAGAATGAGACATAGAGAAACAGTAGGAGAGAGGGACAGTGAAGGCGGGGGACGCTACAGATGGGGCAGAAATGGAACGATAATCAGTAGGAGAATGGTGATAACTGAGAAAAATGCAGAAGGAAAAGTGATGAAGAGGGGAAAAGCAAATGCCTAAAAGAGGTCTGAAAGACTTACGGGCTTAGGTTTCATTCACTTTCCTGGATTCATTCAATTTAGCTCCAAATCTTTTATCTTATCTCGAACAAATAAACACACGGTGGTTCTGAAAAAAACTGAGAATCCTTCAGGAGTTTTTACTCTTCCGGTTAAATATCACCTGAAATATTTTACAGATTTTACAAACCCTATAGATTTTTTTTAAGGTACAAGAGACTTAGGAAAAAAACTCTCTTTCCAGGCTGACATGTGAGAAATGTCTTAGACCTTGAAGAGATAATAAAATATTTTGAAGCATCAAAGAGTTGATGACTGTGCACATCCTCTTATGGGTTTTAGCTGCATCAATCCACAATCAGACATACATGTTGAGGATATTCAAAAATATTATCTCTCAGAAAAGATGGTACATTAAATGTACACCAGCATCCCAATCCTAAGCAGCCTTTCTTTTTTTTGGAGCTAAAAAAATATTTCAGTTCTATGAGGTCAGAGTATATTATGCTTGTGTTTTCCAACCTTGGAAGACATGCTGGGTAGTGTGCCTTGAGGACCAGGGTTGGGAAACACAGTATAAAGCAAATCAAAGCAGTGATCACTGGGGTTTCAGCACTAAGCCATACAGTCAACCTGAGCCTGAATTAAGCTAGGTGGTGTTCCTCAGTTGTATTAATTCCATCTGTTAGTCTCTGTGTGGCCCTGTGATGAACTGACATGTCCAGGTGTACACTGCCTCACCGAGGACCCTAAAGACCCAACAGATGGATGGATGAGAACATTGTGGGGTTTTCTGTTTTTGTATTTGTGTCTTTGAGCATAACTGGAGTGGAAAGACTTTATTCATCCTTCATATTGCAGTCACTGCAGCCTTTGCTGTCCTCTGTTAATTGTGTGGCCGTCGCAGTTCAGATCAGCCTGCAAACAAGTACGCTTAAATCGCATGTACTCAAAGTCTTTCAACATTTCATATTTTTGGGATTTTGGATGTTTTAATGTGTCTTATCTCAGCTTTTGCTCCCCTAATTAATCTGACTGAATGTAAAAAATGATTTAATATCTGCTATAAAATCCTGACTCAAACAGTCCAACTCTACAAACGGTGTTTATTAATTTGATCTTTTTAACATCATATTCAACTTGTTTCCATGCAAATCTCGGAATTCACTGTAAGGCAGCTTTTTGAAACTCAACAGCAAATGAGTGATTTGGAATGACAAATCTGAGCATATATGCTGTTTCAGACTTGAATCAAAGGTAAACGTTGCAGAGGAACTTAAATGGAGAATTTCAAGAACAGCCCAGTAACACAATAAAACAATACACAATAAAACAATAAAAATAATTTAGTAATTTAAAGGTGTATCTTATTGGATATTTTTTCTGTATGAAAAGTACCCATAAATCTTAATTCTAGACTACGGTACTTTTACAGAAAACAATGGTGATTTCTTATGTACGTGTAGAAGATTCTAAATGGTCATCAATGGCAGTAAGAATGAAGGACATAGTCATCTAAAGTAACAATCTGTCTCATTTTAATTTTGTTTTAAAAACAATGAAGTCCAAGGTAAGGCCTTGGGTTGAACAATTATCTTATTAATAGATTTAAATGAATTCATTTAAGATTTTTAATAAATGTATTTATTTTTAATTAAGAGCCACAGTGGTACACAAGACGGAAACAAATCCTTTCATTTATTTCAGGCATATTGTTTGAGAGTGTGTGATATTTCAATGATGACACAATACAAAAATAAAAAGCATTAGTAAAGTTGGAGGCAATGGAAGTGTTTCAGAAGAGTGTTTATATAGCTTTGTGAAACTAGGGGAAGGCTAACTGAGATTTCTGACTAAATAGCAGTAAAGCATAGCACAGTGCTGCACATTCAGACAGCTCCTTAATGTACTGAACCACACAGACTTGAACACACAGTTTCATCACCACAACATGGTGAAACAAACGTACTTGAATGCCTTCTGAAGGACATGAACGACAAAACAGGCAAGAGCACACATCTGAGTTATGTTTTCAGAGGGATTCAATTTCCTTCCTGTCAAACATCACTATATTGTTTTGTTTTTTTTTCTTCCAAAAAGGCACATTGTACAAATTTAAACCCAGATTGAACAAGCTCTCACACACAAAACCAGAGACAACACAAATTGGGAGGCACATCTGATTGACTGGAGAGCAAAGAGAACCCATAAGAAGCCATTTTCTAATGAGTTTGGTCAAAAAGCCGGCCAGAGGAGACTCTAGGCGGAGAAGCGCTCGTTAACAGTGATGCCGCGGGGCTGGGCATGCTATCAAAGGAAAGTGAGGGAGTCAAAAGCGATGTGTAAAGACAGAGAACTTTGCGGCATGGTGAAAGTGTGTAAGTCAGTGGTGCACAGCCACTCGCATGGAGATAGAAACAGGCGGCTGTGTGACGAAAAAGCCTAATTAGGAAGATATGGAATTAGCTGTGTGATCCAGGAGGTGACATTCATGACAGCATAGTTATTTAACGGTATAACATAATTTCTGATTTCTTCCATATTGATTCCGAACTGTTATTGCTCAAAACTTTAACAATTTTCTTCTATGCTGAGCAATATCACAAAATCTTAGATGCCAGTGAAAAAAATAAAGGTCACCAACACCTCTCACATGACAAAAACAGCATTTTCAAGTTATCAGATATGTTCCTCACTAAATGCAGGCTTAGCATTTCACCACATTGTATTCAGGCATATTTTATTCTGGCCAGAGAGGGAAAAGGAAGGATGAAGGGTGGCAAGACAAGTTATGGGGAGGCTTTACCATTCATCACAGGGGAAGAGCAGTGTTGCCTTGAACATAGGCAGAGACTAAAGACGCTATGATCTGCCTGCAAAAACGCCCCAAGAGACAGAGAATCCATCAATTCCCTCTGTGAAACTCCCTGAGGAAGATCATAGACCTGAAATGATTAAGTGGCTCGACAAACTGAAGATGTAGCACCAGGCTGTAAAGACCGTTTAAATACAGCACGATGAGACGGTTATTTTTATTTTTTATTGTAACAGTCAAAGCATGATGAAGAACAGTAGGCATCATAAAACTTGTGACATTATGTTAAAGAAATTAACCAATGAAAAGTCCAGTGAAGTGTGGTTTGTCTCGTCTGAAGGAACTTCAACGAACAAACCCTAAACATGCTCAGCTTCTTCTGAACTACAGTGGTGAAAAACCTGTATGGCTTCCTTTAAAGCCTTGGCTTGTTAGTCCTGTCTGGGCTACTGCAGTAACACACAGGTGGCAAGAACAGTGACACAAAACATCTTAGGATGGAACTCTTTGGAATGCTTTGGGTTTTAGTCCTGCAGCAATTGCTTTTTTTTTACCTGTCTAAATAGAATCCTCTTGTCAGATCGATTGTTACATATTCCTAATTCATGTTTTGTATGTGCACAGTTTTAGGTCTCCTTACACAAGAAACTGAAAATTTGCAATCAATTACCTTGCAATCTTGTCGCTGCACGACATGGTGAGCAGCCTCTCTCCTTGAAGAACACCATCCCAGGTCTGGATAGTGTTGCTGGACCTCACCGGGATGGTGCCTTCCCCTGACTCAATCTTGGTCCTGAGTTGGCCCCTTGCTTTCCGGTTAGGATGTCTGTCTCCCTGATCTGAGGGGGACACACATGGAACAAAAACACTCTAAAAAAGAGAAAAATAACATGAACAACAAATAAAAAACAAAAAAAGCTTTCTCAGCAGTTAATACCAAATATTTACATGAATAAAAACTAATTTCAAATTCTCATATTTCATGGTATACGATCAAAGTAAAATAAGATATAGGGAAGTTAAGCTAAACAAGCCCAAACTCTAAGTCTGAGTTTGTTTAAGGTCCTGAGCGGAATTCAAACCTTTTAAAAATGCTGGATACAGTTAACATTAGCATGTTATCTGTATTGTCTGCCCATTCATTCACATGACAAAAAATATCTGTGAAGGTGATAGTAATTTTGCAATATGTGTGCAGTTCTGGGACTACATATGCATGGATTTATTCATTCCTACAAGACATTGCTGCATATGTTAGGACATGCAATAGCTTTTTGGAAATACGCTGCTCAAATGACCTGACTTAACCTACAGTAAACGTGTAATAAAAAATACAACAAAGAAGGTCTCCAACTATTCAGCGCCTGAAATCTTAAATCAAATTTACACTGGTCGTCTTCAAATGTTGAGGGAGTTTTCCTTCTATTAACAGATTGAAACATACATATCAAAATAAAAATGTTGATATACAAAAGAAAAAATAAAGAAATAAATAGTTGCTTCTTTAATTGACATGAACAGAATATGCCTTTTTTTAATTACTGTAAATTAAAACTAATTTTTCACTTACGGTTTGACGGATTTCCTAATAACATACATAATTATTTATTAAAATTGAAAAACTGAATTTCACAACAAAAAAAAAACACCATCAGACAAGAGAAGACGAGTCCTAAATGTATGCCTTATTTTTACAGTCATAACTCTATTGTGAAGATTGGACTGAGATTTTAGGCACTTGCTAATTATCATAACTGTCCCCCTGTCAAGTGGAACACTTTGTACTGTAGACGTGTTTCTATAAAAAAGACAAAATAGCAGCATGCAAGCTTTATGTTCATTGTGGAAATGTTCAACATTGCACTAAATAGTAAATATGAGTGCTTCCACAGTGAGGTAGTGATTCAGAAAGAAGAAGGTAAAAAAATGGCTTATGCATTATGCTATCAAAGATTTCTGCTGCTCCACCAGCATCTATTGAGTGACTAATTGAATGTGGCTGTTTTCTATTCTGCCTGCCATGTGCATAGGAAAGCACCCTGACAAGAGTAAGAGGGAGGTTAATCAGACAGACAGAGAGGCTGGGCTGGGTGGGAGAAAGACTGATAGAGGAAGACAGAGAATGACAAAACACTCTAATTACTAGAGCCTTGTTTAAATGTGTCTGTAATGTTTATTTGGACACTGGAGCAAAATTCTAATTAAATTAAATGAAGCATAAGAGGAAAACCTCTGAATTTAATTAAATTATATAAACAGCTGTTGTGACTGAATTCTGATTTAAATTAAGAACACGTGTACCGAAATAAGGACAAGAGCAAACATGTTAACTTGTTGTGTACCTTCCACTCCGGCCTCGTGCGGAGAGAAGATCCTGGCATCTCCACAGGGCGAGGTGCTGATGTAGAGGTGGAACTGAACGTTGTCCTTTAACTTGTAGCCTCCCTTTTCACACTGGACAAATATCGAGTTCTGGTGTTCCTCCTTGTTGCTGTTATGATAACAGGGCAATGGCAAATTTGAAGAGAAAAAAAACAAACAGCAGATTTGCATCAGTAACCATTACAGCTATTTAACTGGAAATAATCAAATGTTTTTAGATCAAATGACACATTTAAGAACATATATAATAAAGATCTTTATTTTGGCATGCGTCTTACACAACAAGCAAAACAATAAAATGTGCTGGAATCTAAAAAAATTACATGATCGACTGACCTGAGGAAGAACTCCAGCTGAGTGTAGAGGTACCTGATGAGCGAGCGTCGGGCGATTATCTCGGCGTGGCAGTCATTGAGTGCCAGACCGCGGTCACTCATGTACTCACCGTTGATGCATTTGGTTCCCGTAGAGACACAAATGACCTGTGCTTCCTTCACATCGGTCCCTGTTGGTGGAATGACAGAAAACATTACACAACATTACCTGTTTGATGTAATGATCTTGCATTCAAACTTGTAAAGATAATCAAATACATTACTAAAAAGGGGCATTTTGACTATTAAAAATAAACATATGAAATGCCCCTCCCAGGGCTGCCACCTTAGTGTGGTGGAGGGGTTTGAGTGTCCGATTGATCCTAGGAGCTATGTTTCCTGGGTTTCAAGCCCCTGGTAGGGTCACCCAAGGCAAACAGGTCCTAGGTGAGAGATCAGACAAAGCACAGCCCAAAGACCCCTTATGAAGATCCCCGATAAATGGATCCAGTGTTCCTTCACCAAGGAGTGGGTGACCAAGGCGCCACTCTGGAGCCAGGCCCAGAGGCGGACCGATCCCCGGCTGCAGAAGCTAACTCTGATTTGTAGAATGTCACCTTTCTGGTGGGGAAGGAACCTGAGTTGGTGTGCGAGGCGGAGAGATTCTGGCTGGACATAGTCGACCTCGCCTCGACACACAGCTCTGGCTCTGGAACCAGACTTCTTGAGAGGGGTTGGACACTCTACTACTCTGGAGTTGCCCCCGGTGAGAGGCGCCGAGCAGGAGTGGGCATACTTGTTGCCCCCCTTCTTGGTGCCTGTACATTGGGGTTCACCCCGGTGAACAAGAGTGTAGCCTCCCTTCGCCTTCGGGGTGGGGGGACGGGTGCTGACTGTAGTTGCTGCTTATGCACCAGGGCGGATTATCCACCCTTTTTGGAGTCATTACAGGGGGTGCTGGAAGGTGCCCCTCCTGGGGACCCCCTTGTTCTACAGGGGGACCTCAATGGTCATGTGGGCAACGACAGTGAGACCTGGAGGGGTGTGGTTGGGAGGTCAGGCCCCCCCAGCTTGAGCCCGAGTGGTGTTCTGTTGTTGGACGTCTGTGCTCGGCACGGATTGTTAAGGCATAAAGGTATTAATATGTGCTCTTGGCACCAGGACACCCTAGGCCGCAGCTCAATGATCGACTTTGTTGTAATTTCAGCTGATCTGCAGCTGTATGTCTTGGACACTCGGGTGAAGAGGGGGGCAAAGCTTTCCACTGACCACTACCTGGTGGTGAGTTGGCTTCGACGGTGGGAGAGAATGCCGGTGAGACCAGGTAGACCCAAACGTATTGTGAGGGTCTGCTGGGAGCGCCTGGCGGAGTTCCCCGTTAGACAGAGCTTTAACTCCCACCTCTGGGAGAGCTTTGAGCACATTCCGGGGGAGGTCAGGGACATTGAGTTGGCCATGTTCTGTGCCGTCCCAGACTTGTGGTCACAGGGTTGTGGGTGCCTGTCGTGGCGGTAACCCTCAAATCCGCTGGTAGACACCAGTGTTGAGGGATGTCGTCAGGCTGAAGGAGGAGTCCTATTGGGCATTTTCGGCCTGTGGGACTCCAGAGTCAGCAGATGGATATTGGCAGAACAAGTGGCATGCGGCTCGTGTGGTTGATGATGACGAAACTTGGGCGTGGGAGGAGTTTGGGGAGGCCATGGAAAAAGACTTCCGTACGGCTTTGAGGCGATTCTGGTCAACCATCCGGTGTCTCAGGGGGGGGAAGCAGTGCACCACCAACACGGTTTACAGTGGGGATGGTGCGCTGTTGACCTCAACTCTTGACGTTGTGGGTGGGTGGGCGGAGTACTTCGAAGACCTCCTCAATACCACTGGCATGTCTTCTATCAGAGGAGCAGAGCCTGGGGATCTGGAGTCGGGCTCTCCAATATCTGGGCTCAAGTCACCGAGGTGATCAAAAATCTCCGCGGTGGCAGGGCTCCGGGGGTGGATGAGATCCGGCTGGAGTTCCTCAGGGCTCTGGATGTTGTAGGGTAGGCTCCGTTGGATAGTTGAAACTCGGATTCAGAAGGAGCAGTGTGGTTTTCGTCCTGGTCGTAGAACGCTGGACCAGCTCTATACCCTCAGCAGGGTCCTGGAGGGTGCATGGGAGTTCACCCAACCAGTCCATATGTGTTTTGTGGACTTGGAAAAGGCCGTGTCCCTTAGGTAGTCCTGTGGGGGATGCTCTGGGAGTATGGGGTACAAAGCCCTTTGTTACAGGCTGTTAGGTCCCTGTATGACCGGAGTCAGAGCTTGGTTCGCATTGCCGATAGCAAGTAGGAACCGTTTCCGGTAAGAGTTCGACTCCACCAAGGCTGCCCTTTGTCTCCGGTTCTGTTCATAACTTTTATGGGCAGAATTTGTAGGCGCAGCCAAGGTGTTGAAGGTGTCCATCTAGGTGGCCTTAAGATCGCATCTCTGCTTTTCACAGATGATGTGGTCCTATTGGCTTCATCAAGTCGTGACCTACAGCAAGACCTGTAGGTCAAGTCTGGGTTTCCCTGCTTCGGCTGCTGCTCCCGTGACCCGACCCCGGATAAGCGGTGGACAATGGATGGATGGATATGAGATGCTGGGTAATGACCCTCCAAAATGTGTCATAAGGGGCATGGGGAAAAAAAATCTGCGCTTGAATATTTATTTTTGTGTCCGACTCAAAAACTTCAATGTAACTGAATCCAATCAGTTAATGTGACTTCTTTGTTGGAAGATGGAGAACACCATTCCCCTTTTGATTCTTCATGCCACAGTGGAGCTCATAGTGTCAGCAAAGAGAGCAGAAAACCTCTTAAGTGACTTCAGCATGGAATTAAATATATATTTTTAAATGATTTAAGACTGTATTTTTTCATCTATTTCTGTATGTGATGGTTTGGTAAATAAAAACAATTACAAAATAATATTGAACAGACTCTAGTAGCATCATTAACCATATTTACAATTATCTTTAAGGATTCCTGTATGTGGTGGTTGTTCAATATAGACTAGTTTACCATGAGTCTTGACCATATTGGACCTAAAACAGGGATAGCTTTTAAAAATTTTACTGGACAAAATGGATAATAAATTTAGTTTGAGCTAATAGGTGCCAGTGCTCTATTGATCAGAAATAATGTACTTGTGGAATTGGTGAATTTGCCTTGGATCATACATTTTAATTTACATGTTACTTCAAAGATATCCCAGAAAGAGCTCAATTTTAACAAAAGGGGGACAGAGTGGAGCTGAATGTATCAGTCACACACTTTAACCTGCTGGAGTGAACAAAGCTGAACAGACATATTTGAAAAGTAAGCTGTTCAATTGGTTTCTGTGGTATTTGGACCCAAGTGTGTCATAGACGTTGTATAAAGACGTTGACCATTTCTGAAGTTTTAAGATAAAATGCCATAATGCATCTCTTTTTTTCTTAAACAGATATTTCTAAGTGTTTTTCACTGTTGTTGGGTATACTATTGTAATCAGTTTTATGTTTTAAATTCAAGTGCAGTACATTTCTGTAGCAGTGTTGAGGGATAAAAAAAGAAAGCGATACACAAGTTTGATTGTCAACTAATCTTGGTTTAAAACAAAATATTAATTGTTGTATATTCTGGAAAACACAAACATGCTCTATATAGGACACACTGGTACACATTATGTCAGCTGTTGTCAAAATCACCTGGACTGTATTTTCCTTTGAATAATACTGATTGCAAACACAATTTCCCCAACATAAAAGGATAGACTGTCTTACCCGTTGTCATAACAACTCCAGCTAGGACTTTTCGTCGTGCATGGGGGGAGGTGAAGTTGTCTGTCAGCTCACTGAACTTATCCACCACCAGACGAGAGACAGCGTCAGCCAGAACCTGGAATTTAACATACACACCCACCCACACACACACACACATACACACACACACACGTGGCACACAAACATGAATGTGTTACTGATATGTCAGTTTACAAAGCATGTCTGATGTTATCCATCTCTAGAGCATTATGTACCTGTCACAGTGTTTGCATTCAGCTTCAAACAGGAGTCAAACCATTGTAACAGTAACAAATAAAACTGGGTTAACCCCCTGAGGTAAACATTGCTATCTTTTAAGTAGTTCTGTTTGTAGTTTAGTTTGAGAGAAAAAATTCAATCTCCCCCCTACTGACAGTGCATTGCAGGGGAAAAAACATGAACAAGCAACTAACTAAACATTAGTTTCATTAAAGAACAAATAGCTCATATATGTATACAACAAAGTTTAAAAGTTGTACTTGAAGTGTGGGAGACCTAAAATGAACTTCACACTTCTTTTGTTCTTGGACAGCCAGCCCTCAAACTGGCTCTTTAAAAAATGCTAATGTGATGGAAAATTATGACAACCAAGAGAAGAGATGACAGTTGGATGATCACAAATGAAAGAGATTAGTCCAATATTATCTCCCTGGTACTTGAGAGCCATCCACTCAAAGCCAAACCACACATGCCAAGGACATCCATTGCTTTTATTCTATATTGATAGGAAAAAAAGAAAACAATCATAACATGCTGTTCAGTAATTGCCCAATTCGGATGGATTTCCTCTTTTGGGTTTCTGAAATTTTCCTATGATATTTTTTGGTGAATAAAGGAAAAAAAAGCATCCAACTATAAATGATTTTCGTGGCAAAAGCAACAGCCCCATTTTTCCGCATTAGTGCCTTTCCAGATGAAACAGGCAGTAATTAAGTGTCAAGCAACAGAATATTAATTGAGTAATTAATAAGAATTCCATTTTTAAAATGCACTGCTTGTTGAAAAAAGTCAGTTAATAAGAGCTGTGAGTTTGCAAAGGAAGGAGAAAGGGCTTTCTGGTATCACAAACTACTGTTGACAGTGTGTCAAGCTGATTAGTTTTGCTGGCTGTTATCTCTTGTTACATATTTGCACTCATCTCTAAAATTGCATCTTTGGAGACCGCTAGTTCCTGCTAACCTGATTTAAATGGGATTTTAAGGATAATTTGGTTAAACAGCAGAGTTGATTAGGTGGAACAGTTGGGAATCAACTTTTGTGTAACTCAACAGAAGATTCCTTTTCAGTTCTCATTATAAGACTGAATACATTCCAAACCACTGACATGTTGAGGAATATTCATTATTGAATAATTATTATCGTATCAATACAACAAATGTACGTTGATCTTAATGGATGTTGGATCTCAACATTGACTGTGTGCATGTGAATGATTATTTGATCCCAAGTGTTGAGTTAACATACATGTAACTTTAAAGCTCATTCAGATTTCTCTGCCTAAAAAAATTAAAACAAAAATAAGATTCTTTAAACTACTAAGCTTGACCAAAGAAGTAATGGACACATTTTTTTTAATCTGAAGTTTATGTTTGGCTAATAAACTAAATGTAGTTTTATAGCCTTTATAGTAGCAACACCTAACTGCAATGATGGAGTCTAAAAGGTTGCATACTACTTCACCCATATACTACTCAGCTTGAATGTGACAATCAATTTCATTGGTTAAGGTTCGGGGTTAGTGAGCATTGCTGCTATAGTAATATGAGTTGGACGTGTGTGGAGTAAACTGTTAAAAATCCTTATTGTCACAGGTCACAGGGGAAAGTAGAAATTCCTAATGCATGTGTAACAACACTAGCTTCATGGTACATGTTTCTGTGACAAATTAAAGAAAACAATTACCTGGGGTAGGTGAAGTTGTAACCCTTCCCTCGGTATGGGTTGCCGGGATGGTGTCTGGTCTAGCTGCATGTTGAACAGAGCAGATAGGGCGGCTTGTGCTGCCCGGGCTTTAGCCAGCTTCTTGTTGCGCCCTGAGCCTTCAAACGTCTGAGAATCCACCGTTACTGACATCACAAAATTCTTGGCATGACTCTCACCACTCTCTGAGACAAAGTCATATTTGAGTCCTGGCCTGAGCTCATTGAGGATCATGACTGGGTTTTTGCCAGTTGAGGGTGAGCTGAATGCAGATGGAGGGGGAAGAGGGGCCTGGACAAGGTTGCTGCCAGGTGGCGTGGGCAGTGGATACTCCCCTAATGAGTTTGTGCCATTGGAACCCAAAAAGAAGGATTCTTCAGGTGCAGCTGGTGTCTCAAAGCCATTGAAGAGCATGTCTGGAAAGTCAGCTTGGTCAGATGTAAAGTCTGTGTTCACTGTGAGTGTTCGGCCCATGGCCAGGTGTGCCTCAGACGCATTGGGGAACTGGACAAAGGAACGCAGAGCTTTCTCAGCTGCACTAAGTTTGGCCTTCTTCTTGGTTGGGCCCATACCCTCAAACATCTGTCCATTGACCTCCACGGTCATGACAAAAACTGGTGCATGGACTGGCCCAGTCTGAGACAGCAGTTTGTACTGTAGACCTGGTTTGATTTCATTCAGCTGCATCAGAGCATTCTTGGGCAGGACCGGCCCTGGTGTTTTCTTACGCTTCTTGGTCCGGAACTTGGAATGTGTGTGGCCATTGTTACCCTCCTCTAAAGGGCGCTTTCGACTGCCGCTTCCATTGGGGAGCTGATCAGCGACTCCCACACCGTCTTTGCATGACACGTTGTCCAGGTTTCGGTTTTCCTTAACTTCTGTGCTGCTTGAACCTGCGGTGCCCAGAAAGAGTAACTTACAACGCCTTCGTTGCAGGATCTTGTAAATGCAAAATTTATAGATTCCTTTATCACTCTTTGGAACTGAATCAATGATTTGTGTTCTTTATGGCATCAAGAAAAGCTGTTTTTTTTTTAATCTAAAATGAGTATATTAACCTATAGCATGTTGAAATTACAGATGAAAGAACATCTAGAAATGCATTTCCTAAGTAAAGTCGTTAGTTTATCTATTCCAGAATTTAAGGTATTTAAACACTTATTTCTCGGCTATGTTTTTTTTTAAATTCAAACTCAATCTATTTTTAGAAATATAGCTGTAAATGTTAGGTAAAGAAAAAAAACTCTACATGTAAGACAACTTTTGACTTCTAGGGTTGTATAATGCTGTGATTCTTAAACAATAATGCTCAAAGTACAAAAACAAGCAGAAACATAAATAAACCAATAGGATGGTTTATCTTTTACTCAGTTTAACTTTAACAGCTCAAATGTTCACCAATTAATTGAGCACATAAAACAAATTAGTTGGAGTAATCTGTACTGGGGAAACACATATCACTGATTCAAGTTAGCAAAGTGGATGGAACGATGGGAAAAATTTTCATTTATAACATCCTTCAGCAAAGGCTTGATAGGTTACTCCTTGCGGTACTCGAGAGAAAGAGAGGCCGCAGTGTGCATAAGTGGGATTGTAGTTTGGGTTGAGGGAGTGCAGGAGGGTAGTGCAGGGGGAGGATCTGAGGACCAGGCAAACAGGAGAGTACACAAAGAGGCAGAAGGAGAAGACTCCAACTACTGCAGAATCCTAAAGGCTTGACTGGTGACACGGTGGAAGGTTACAATGTTTTTCACTCCTTTTACGTGAGTTTTTAAATAATGACAACCGCATTTAAACCGAGGAAACAGAAAAACAAGAAGGAACTCTAATGAGATGTCATTCATAAGACCCTGCCCCTCTGAGATCCCATCATGGAGCTTGTCAGAGAGCACTGTGTTTCGACTTGCAATATGTACTGCCATGCCAGTGCCATCTGCACACTGCCAGAGATATCTTTGGAGGCAAGAAAGCAGAATTTGTTCAAAATATTCCAAAAACAAACTGCACATCCATAAGTTTATGAGCTGAAAACATGCAATATTTTCTAAATTGTGATTGCATTCAGCTAATTTGTTTGTGTGCTTTGCAATCAGACTAATCATTGATAAATTGTCACTGAAAGTGGGATGGGTTTTAGCAGGAATTGCATTCCGACATAAATGTATAAATGTAAAATTTATAGCAGGCAGAGTTGTGGTGCTCATTGTTTCTCCTTCAAGTGATATCCTTTTGGGGTCTTCCATTCAAGTTCTGCACCAGTATCTATTCATGACAATTCATGAGTGAGGGCATTAAATACAACACAAAAATGTACATATAAAAAAATTAAAATAAAAAATAAAACAATCACCCATTGAATTTTATAACATGCTTCATAAACACAGTAAAATGGCACGCAGACAAAAATCTGGAGCTCCTTGTCTCCATTGCAAATGATTTATTGAGTATACATGATTGAAAGTTTATCGTTGAATTTAAGAGTGGAACAAATCTGGAGTATGAACATCTAGTCGTGCTCAAGAACCTTGAATCTGATCAGAGGAAAAAGCCATGCACTATAGATTACATTTTGACACACATGCATTTGAGGTCACCATCATGCCGGGATATTGTGTAATCAGCTTTTATGCATTGCACCGATAAAAGGAAAAAACTGAAGACAGACATAACAAAAAATACTTAGATCTCAGATCTAACACCCCAGTAGATATCACATGAGCAAAATCCAGCAGATAAAAAAGTCCCTCTACACAACTTCATTCTAGGTGTTTTGTGTTTGTAGGGGTTCTTTCATGCCATGTCATAAAAGACTTCAGAGAGCTGCTATGGCTGTCACATAAAAGTCAATTTTTTAAAAATGTTTCTCTCTGGTCTTCCCAAGTGTTACAGAGACAGGATGTGCTCTGATTGGTCTGTGCTCTATCTACATGTTTATCTGTTTGGACAGCAAACATGTAAGGGGAAAGCTTCAGGAGATTTGAAAGACTACAAAGAAGATATTCTTATTTTTGTTTGACACAGTAAGAACTTTAATTGTTTCGCAAGTTAGGGTTATGCTGGGATGACAGCTCCCTATAATCGTCATCCTAAATATCTCTTTAATTGAAGTGCAATAAACTGGAGCAGATAGAAATGCTGGAAGGTAAGGCATTAAGTTGTGAAAAAGAAAGCATTCCTCTTTCAATTGCAAGGTTAAACTTTTTACAAAATTATTAAATAAAATTATGTTAATTAAAACTAATACGTTTTTTTTGTTGGTTGTCTGAGGTCATTATTGAGTAGACGTGCTATTTTCACAGTAGGGCAACGTGTCATCAGGGGAAACTTTCAGATTTGTAGGTGGGCATTATGTTTAATGCCCATGAATCATAGAATGATTCTAAAAAAAAGGATTAGTTGCCTATCAGTTTTCAACTGAACTACAAACAAGGCACATGTAAATTATTTAGAACAGAACCTACTGGAGTACAGTATTTCTCTATGCTTTCGTCTGCTCTCAGGCTATTAACTGTACAGTTCTCTGTAATAATGAGCTCCAAGGACCATTAAATTCTACTGGTCTCAAAAGAAGCACACCCTGAGGACCACGTGGTTCAGTGGATCTTTCACTTTTACTTGTATTGTACTCTACTACTTCATTTGTTTCTGTAAGACCATGCGAAATTATTTCAGTGTGTGAAAAAAGACATGGTATATGTTTACATTAAATCAAAGTTTAGACAGTCATCGGTAAAGTCAGCGCATGACATATCATATGGTATCATCATTTATTTCACAAAACTAATCTGGAATGAAGAAGCAGTTGGCAAAAAGCTAAGAGCAGCCCATGGCTCAGTAGCATGTACAACTGCCTTTAGCAGCAGCTGCTTGAAGTAGTCACGCTGCACTTCATTTGCAGCTTTTTATATTTTGTTTATGCTCCCTGTTATCCCCTTAGAGGATGGCATCACACACTCAAATTGAATTCAGCAAACCTGCTCCAGGTGCTGATGTTTTAGGGTGGACCATGTTTCTCACACACTGCTTCTGCAGCTTAGTTTGCCTTTTTTTTATTTTTATAATACCTCTGTAGTATGTAAAGTGGAATTATGTTGTCTGTTGAATTCAGCTCAGTTTCAGACATAGTAAATAACACATAATTTCCAAATATGCTAAACTTAAGAAATGAAAGAGGGATACTTTCTTTTCCCCAAAATTTCAGAAGAGTATTCATATAAATATTAAGATTGGGAGTTTTTTTTTTTATAAATCATGACGATAAATAGGAACAGTATTTTCTGAAAAATATTTTTCAGGTTGCAGGTTGAATCTTATATCATTAAAAATTGAACTGTACTATGTGTTAATTCATTATACTAAATGAGTTAGGAAATAGGAAAAATACTTGGACATGGGAGACTAAAATGGAGCAAACTGGCTTAACACTGATTACACGACATTGAAAAAGACAAGGACAATCAGGCAGGCAGATAGAAAGAAGGGAAACAAAAGTGCAGGCAGATCTTTAAATGCAGTGACCTGTATGGCGCAGATGGGGGAAAACAGTCAACTAATGAGAAAGATCAGGATTGACTCACTCATATTCTCTTCCTCATCCACATCCATGGTGACGGGTTTGTTTGGATCCAAGAGGAGCCTCGCCCCGGCTGCACCTAGGGTTTGGAGGACAGAAAGGTGGACAGCATAAGCAGGTACAGGGTGACGCATGAGCATGAACATAAACATATTCAAAGAGTTTGAGCAGCAACCGTGATGGTAAATTTCTTGCTTGACACACCAGCACACACACACAAAGGAAAATGCACACACTGATATGTGTAAGTAGCTCCTGAGGTAAGCATATAAATATTCAATGACTGAGAGATATCAAGGTGAGAGAGGAGGCCAGGGCTGACAGGCCTTAATAGCAGGAGCAGTCTATTGTGACTTTAATATCCCTACGATTACACCTAATTTCCCACTGCCTGCAGAGAGATATAGAGCAAGTGACAGGGCCAAGTCACTCCACTGCCCCACACACCCACCTCATCTCAAGGTGGAAGGTACAATTAAAGCTCCATTAAGCCATATTTTCACACTAACATTGAATAAAAGGATTTAGTACAATTTGTAATGTCCCCTTATACTGACGATAAACAGACTACTCTTAGCACTTCTGTAATCTTTTAAATTGCTGATATCGTTGAACAGTTGACTGAAAAATACAAATCAGTAACTATGTCTAAAATTGACAGAAAGGTTCTCGTTGTTACCCTTATGGCCCTTTTTTACGAGTACCTCCTAAATACAACCTGGCTCAATCTCACCTTTTTGCATATCTATTAGGGACTCCAAACAGTTAAAATTTTAGCAGCTACTTGGCCGGGGTTCCAAGGTGGCTAAGTCGAGCGGACTGCAGACTGCAGGCCACTGATGCAGGCATCTGACTGGATGAGTCATGAAAGCGACTTCTTCATGAGAACCCTGTCTGTTTACAATTTTTGCAAAGAACAAACATATTACTTTATTATTTCTATGAATACCAGTGGGTTAAATAGCAACACTTGAATTACATAACTGTGCCAAGTAATGCCAGGAAGAACTGAGTTGGTACCAGTGAAAAAGGGCTATTCGTTGTAGGTCTACTGCATGTGACAACTGTAATCCTAAATGCCAATTCTGATGTTTGTTTTCTCTGTAATGATAAATGAAAAATCATCTTTTAAAATATTGTTTCTCAAAATAAAACTGATGATAGTGTTTTCTCTTTAATTCTTTATTTTATCCCAAACAGTAACAGGTTATTTATGCAGTTAGTATTAATAAATACACATTTGTATTTGTAGAATTGTAGTCGTATTTGTATGTCCAATAAAAATTTTGAACAAAAAATTGAGCTCTATTTGGGAGTCTGAGAGGTTGAGTGTGAGTCTAAAATGTCAATAATCACTTTTACACTTGTACCAACTGACTTGAATTTGTGTCCACAGCAGTTTAGATTTTATCGTTGTAGAAATCAGAGTTGTATTCACAATGCTTTGTACTCAGATTCGCACTCACACAAAAACAATCTTAATCAACACAATTTCTCAAACTCACATACAAGAGAGCAGAGTTTTGCGAATTGTGTAGATACGAATACAACTATGAATCCACAAATATGAATACGAACATATACAGTTCACTAACACATTTCCTCATCTTTGATTTTTAAAACTGAACATCTGACATTAGCTTTTTTCTTAATTAGTCATTTAAATTGGGTAATTTGAATCCATGATTAAATGCCGCTTTATATTTAAAGTAGTAAAAACTTGTGATCAGACCAGCATTTTTATATACAGTGGAACAGTTTAAGACCATTTTAAAAAAGTCCAACATTTTTTTGTTGAGGACAGCCTGATGAAACCAACTAACACATGAAGTTAGACAAGAAAAAGAAAGTGAAAGGAGACTGGAGGGACGAAGAAGAGAAGCTGACACCACAGAGAAAGCCAGAGCACACAGGAAAAAGATGGCATTGTGATAGCGAACAGATTGTGCTGATTCCACTTTCTCTCTATCCGCCTTCCATCAGTGCCCCCATTCCTCAGCCAGACACTTTCTTAAGCTAAACTAAATGGGCTAATTAATCTGGGCTAATAGTGGGTGACAGCAAATATGCTAGCACAATTATCACCCTATTAAAGATTCATATTCCAAAGCATAATTGAAAATGAAAAGGTGGGGTGCCTGGTGGATGGGTGGGAGTAGGTCCAACAGAATGGAAGATGAGAGTCATTTTTCTCAGCAGCAGGTGCCCTCAAATTCAACACAATTATTCAGAGAACGCAGGACCAGTTACAACTGCACTATGTAATTCAGTTAGAAGTTTCCAAAATGTTAAATGGTCTGATGGAGGGCGGATATGGTCTTATAAATATCTATTATTCCCCAACAAATGCAGCATGTGGTCCAATAGGTTTGGTTTTCAGATAAGATCAGCTTGTTCCTGAACCTGTGACTACTCCTGAAATCAGGCCCAATCAGCTCCTAAAACAGTTCCACATAATGTGTGTGTGGTAAAGTTCTTCCTCACCACACACAGACACACACTTTACCCTAAAGGGCACAGGACTTCAGGAATTGGGAAAAAAAGAAAAGAAATAAAAAGTTCACTAACATATAGGTGTTTTTTTTCCTATTGTCACTTTTTTCTAGTTGTATATTTAATTTTTCACTATTTATTTATCCATTTTCATTAGTGTATATGAAACCCCTATCCCCGGTTTAATTTAATATAAATTAAAACAATACAAATAATAGAAATAATAACGCAGTTGACCAAAAGCTGCAAAACTGTCTTCTTAATTTTAACCTCAGCACATGGAGCTGGAGAATTTTTCTTCCAAAAAGGTTAATTGACTTTTCAAGAAAAGTAAAAAAAATGAAAGATTATCAGATGCTTTAAAAAAATAAAACAACATTTTATCTGTCTGACAGCTGTCATTGCAGCTTTAGTAGCAGATCCACATACTGCAGCTAAATGGAAAGTTACTAACCCTAAGATTTTAAATAAAATGGACTGACAGGAAGATGATATTTATACCTCATGTGATTTGCTTCTATTTAAACAAATTTGACATCTTCAAGAGATATCATAGTTTTTATTTGGTAATGCTACAAGTTAACTAAAATTTCCAAGAAATGTGAGAAGAGTCTATAAATACAATATATAAGTCCCTCAAGGTGTTTATATTTGGGCACTGAAGCTTGCAAAACCCATTTGGACATTTGCATACTGGTGGATTCTTAAGAAAGTGGTAGAGTCAAGATGGGATTCCGGATAGATCTTGGAATGGGCCATTTTTTTAACTAAAATTACAGAGGCAGGGAAATAAAATGAGTTAAAAGAATCACAGCTCAGAGCCGCTATCTCCCTCAGCATGCATAAACGATTCTGCGTTTAAGTTGTGAGACTGTTTGGTTCCAGGTAATTCTGAGTGGACGCCAAGGGAGGCAGGGAGGGGGAAAGATGAGAAAGAAGATGAAAAGCCTCAAATTCAATCTGGCATGGTGAGAAAGGCTGAGGAGAAATAAGGTGGTTTTGATTTGTCTCTCATCCCTCGCTTGCGCTGTGACGGCGCGATAGAGCACCTTCACTGAAAAGAGAGTACCAGCAGTGCCCAACTGGCAGGAAAAGGTGGGGTGGGGGGATGGAAAAGTAAAGGCGAGAGAGGAACAAAGTAAAAGTACGTAAAAGAAAGAAAATGCAATCATATTCCGAATATAAAAGAATAATATTCTCCTTTAAAACAAATGGAAATGAAAAGGTCTGCCCTTGGGAGGCTGCAGAGTTCAAACTGTGGCAAACAACCCATCTATGGAGACTAGTGGTGGACCATCCCCTCCAGTCATTTCCCAACAACTTACAGTGCAGTTCTTAAGATGTGCCTCATTTTCTCATATATTTCCAAGAAAAAAGAAATTGGTCATTTATTCAAATGTATAGGAATAAGTGGAAATACAGTATTTATGGCAATGAAAGTGTACAAGTCTAACAGATAAACATTTCGGATGACAAATGTCATTGTTGTTACATTTCAGACATACCCTAAACTTTGAATCATATCGAGGTAATGCTCTGGGGGAGGATTCATCCCTCCATAAGACCTGTTGCCAGTGATTTTCAGTCCAATTCTTGTGTCATCTGGCATAGCTCAGACCTTACACTGAGAGCACTTCTGATGTGGCTTAGGCAAACAATAGATGGATCAGCTGAAGGTCCAGATGCATCTCTCAGATCTTGTGTCAAGTCTTTGCTGGATTATTTCCAGATTTTTTTTGTATGATGGTTTGGCTTTTCGAGAATTACCATACGATGGTGTGTCTTTGTGACATGCAGCTAGTCAAAGTGCTTTAAGCTAAAATCTAAAATCTCTTTGCTAAGATGTCTGTTATATGTAGAAAAAACACTGGTTTATCTCTTGAGTTTGGGGCCTTTACATGCTTTAATGATTCACAGGTTGTTGATATGTGGCTTGATAAAAAGGGATTCTTCTGAACAAGATCAGGTGGGGAACAGGTAAAAATAAGTATTTTTCTATTTGTACTTTGCACTGCACTATGGCTATTGGGATGCTTGTGATCAAGTGGTGAGAGGACATGCCACCTTGGCAGCGCCAGTTTGAGTAAAGACCCTGTTGATCCGTGCATGTCATTCCCATTCTCTCTTTACTCTCTCGAGGGGAAAAAACAAAGAAAAAATGTGGCAATCAAAACAGGCAGGTCTTTGGGTTACAGTTAAAGTAACTACCAAATTGTTGTGGATAGTAAACAAAGGATACAAATTCTATGTGGATATGTTCTTATATTGTTTCATTTCCCCTGCTGCATGCGCATTTGCAGGCCACTGGAACCTGTTTCCATTCTTTGATTGTTGCAAGCTTTCTTCTGTCTGCATTTTTGCTGAAATGTAACAGTTTTTTTTTCAGATCAGCAAAAATCTTTTTTCACTCAATGGAAAAAAAAGTATCACAGTCGAATCTTACCCTGGTGAAGACACTTTTAACCAACACATTGTTGGAAAGAGTGATATACAGTCAGGGCCATAAATATTTGGACAGTAACACATTTTTCACGAGTTGGGCTCTACATGCCACCACACTGGATTTGAAATGAAACCTCTACAACAGAATTCAAGTGCAGGTTGTAACGTTTAATTTAAAGGGTTGAACAAAAATATCTGATAGAAAATGTAGGAATTGTACATATTTCTTTACAAGCACTCCACATTTTAGGAGCTCAAAAGTAATTGGACAAATAAGCATAAGCCAAACAAAAAAGTTTTTTTTCAATATTTTGTGGCAAATCCTTTGGAGGCAATCACTGCCTGAAGTCTGGACTGCATGGACATCACCAAACGCTGGGTTTCCTCCTTCTTAATGCTTTGCCAGGCCTTTACAGCCGCAGCTTTCAGTTCTTGCTTGTTTGTGGGTCTTTCTGTCTGAAGTCTGGTTTTGAGCAAGTGAAATGCATGCTCAATTGGGTTAAGATCTGGCGATTGACTTGGCCATTGCAAAATATTCCACTTTTTTGCCTTGATGAACTCCTGGGTAGCTTTCGCTGTATGCTTGGGGTCATTGTCCATCTGTACTGTGAAGCGCCGTCCAATCAACTTTGCAGCATTTGGCTGAATCTGGGCTGAAAGGATATCCCGGCACACTTCAGAATTCATCCGGCTACTCTTGTCTGCTGCTATGTCATCAATAAACACAAGTGACCCAGTGCCATTGAAAGCCATGCATGCCCATGCCATTACATTGCCTCCATGTTTTACAGAGGATGTGGTGTTCCTTGGATCTTTTGCCGTTCCCTTTCTTCTCCAAACTTTTTTCTTCCCACCACTCTGGTACAGGTTGATCTTGGTCTCATCTATCCATAGAATGCTTTTCCAGAACTGGGCTGGCTTTTTTAGGTGTTTTTTGGCAAATTCAACTCTGACTTGTCTATTTTTAGATTTGATTAATGGTTTGCATCTGGACGTGAACCCTTTGTATTTACTTTCATGGAGTCTTCTCTTTACTGTTGACTTGGAGACAGATACACCTGCTTCCCTGAGAGTGTTCTGGACTTCAGTAGATGTTGTGAACGGGTTCTTCTTCACCAAAGAAAGTATGCGGCGATCATCCACCACCGTTGTCTTCCGTGGACGCCCAGGCCTTTTTGAATTCCCAAGCTCATCAGTGAATTTCTCTTTTCTCAGAATGTACCAGACTGTTGATTTTGGTACTCCAAGCATGTCTGCTATCTCTCTGATGGATTTTTTCTTTTTTTTCAGCCTCGGGATGTTCTGCTTCACCTCAATAGAGAGCTCCTTTGACCGCATGTTGTCTGGTCACAGCAAGCTTCCAAATGCAAAACCACACACCTGGAATCAACCCCAGACCTTTTAACTACTTAATTGGTTACAGGTTAACGAGGGAGACACCTTCTGAGTTAATTGCAGCCCTTATTGCCCATTGTCCAATTACTTTTGATCCCTTGAAAAGTGGGCAACACATACAAAAACTGTTGCTATTTCAATCCTGTTAATGCGATTTGGATGCTAACACCTTCACATTAATGCTGAGAGTCTACAGTTAATGCACAGTTTGTTTGTTTTATTTCAAATCCATTGTGGTGGGGTATAGGGTGGAAAAGAAGGATAACTGTGTTGCTGTCCAAATATTTCTGGCCCTGACTGTATGCAGACTCAGTGATAGTTCTTCTTTTTGGTTGAGAACATCACCATCATCATCCTTTATTAACAATTATCTCACATCACCTGCATTACCTTTTTATTTTCAGTGGTATAATGGGATCATATGGGATGTTCTAAATGTTTTTTTGTTTGTTTTTTTAGAATAATCTATTGCCTGCCCTTTCTCTGAGCTGTGGTAAGTTATTTATCTGACCTTTAGGTACAAATGGTAAGTAAGGGTTTCTAAAAAAATACATATGACATCGATCAGCCTTACTTAGAACAAAGCTCTTCTCAGACTCTACCCCTCCTTTGGATTCTAGTTGCCCAAAGCCTTTTTATCTGGTGGCCAGTCAGTCTGAATTTGTGAGACAAAATCTTTTCCACTCCTGGTTGGTACGTCTCCCCACTGTTGCTTTCTGAACACTGAAAACCTTTTCTCTATGAGTTACAGTTAGGTTTCATAACCATAATGGAAGAATGAATTGTGGATGATTGCCGGGAAATACCACTCCTCCTTAACCAGATCCCCCAGAAAGAACAAAAAGAAGAAAGAAGACAAAGAAATTAACAACAGCCCAATGTGGTACATTGGATACCTCAGCGTGGAGTGTGTCACCCACCCAAGCCAGGAAAAAATATGGGTCATGTTCAACTATTCAGCATAGTTTGAAGGCGTGTTATTGAAGGACTACCTGCTCAATGGGCCAGAATTAACAAACGGCCTGATAGGTGTTCTCTGCTGTGTTTCGTAAGGGACAAGTCACCATAATGTATATTATTGAGTGTGTATTCCATCAATTTCCCATTAAAGCAGGGAACCTGGAGTACTTGAGATTTCCCAGGTTGGATGATGTAAACTTTCAGACTCAATCAGCAGTCTATTGCATGCGAGTGCATCTATTTGGAGCTGCGTCATCGCCTGATGGCGCAAACAAACTTTGGGTTGAAGTATTTTGCTGCCCAATGACGTGGTCACTGCAGTGAAGATGAAACTATAAGGTTGGTAAAGGTCGGTAAAGGTTTACTGCATATTCACAAACTGTGTAACACTTGGAAGGTTGGAAATTGGGAGAGCTTTGGCTACTTCTCTAGAGCTCCTCTAAACACTCCAAACAGCTTCTTGAAAAATCTTTTGAACTGTTTCAAGTACAAATCCACAATACATAGCTCTGAGGCGACATAAATGAGCTTGCTTTTGAAACCTCTCTTTATCTATGTAAATGCAGATATGCAATCACAAATATGAAGGTTGAATCTTTATCAACATTTACAGATGCGATTTGTTTTCAATACTTTTTACATTCCCAGCAACAGAATCTTGGTCATGTACAACAAACAGCTTGCTTGGACAACAGCCTGCCTGATGAATGCCAGAATCTGGCTGCTCTCTGTGGTGGCTTTGCGGCTTGCAGTAAAATACCGGCACTTGTAGGGTAATGGACCGACGCAGAGGCTCAGTTGGGAGTAAAGAGGCATAAATGGGCACTGCCCTTCCAAACCCCCTGTCATCTTATCCCCTGTGGCACAGCTAATTTAGAAGTGTTCTATTCTAATCCACTTTAATGTAAAGTGAACAAAAGAACCACGAGACATGCCTTTAACTTCTGCACGTAGCAGTTATAAAGTCAGCTAATTGTTTGTCATTTACAATAAAACCATTTCTACAACACATTCCAAAATGATTTTCATCCGATTATGACTGACCGAAGCATACATATTTATCCTCACATTTTAGAGGAGAAATTCTACCTCATGGACAATTATATGATCAAAATAGATGCTACTGATTTTTCTGACAATTTGATTAACAACTCTAATTTAGAATCACTGATGTTAAAAATTAAACCTGAGATGCTGACTTCCTTCTTAACTATTGCAATAGTAAAGCCATACTGTACACTTAAAAACATGCTGGCTCACTGCTTGTGAAAAACTGGTGAAATGTGGGGGAACACAATAGTGGGATTAGAGATGTGTGGAAAAAAAACAGGGAATCAACTTTGATTGTGTTCCTATTTTTCATATATGGCAGTCAGTAATTTATCATCATGAAGGGCTAATGGTGAGTGCAAATAAATTTGGAGAAAACATATTCAAAGTATCAAGAGGCCAAGTAATAAAAGCCAGGAAAGAGATAATGGTGTCCCTGGACATGAGGATCAAACATACTTAGGTCTGATAAAAAAAAAGAGCACGAACTTCTTGCAGGTTTCAACACTTTCTTAAAGATGGATTCAATATATTTTCCTTATCAAAACTTCTTAAGTTCAATTTTTTTTTTAAAACATTAAAAGATAAAGACTGAAAAAATTAGAATTTGGTGAATTTAAAATTACTTCTCAAATATGGCAGAATCAAATGGCTTTTGTCATGATCCAACAAGCTTCTCAGACTGCGGCATCAAAGGTTTCCCAGTATAAGTACTCACCGAGAGTGTGAATTCTCTTGCCTGTACGCTTGTGGACAGAAATATGCTGCGTCTATCTTTCCCTTGAGCTCTCAGCTACGTTTACAAAAAAACATTAAGGCAAAACAATACTATAATCACAAAGAATTGCTGGATTCTATTCATAGTACCCATTGCGTTTTTGTTCATTGGTCTGAAAAGGGTCCAGCAAAGTTGTAGATTTATGCATGTATCCTTCCCTTGATCTGCCATAACTAGAGCTCAGACTCGAAAGCACTCAACTATTAATGACAACATAAAAAAATTAGGCATGTAATTGTACCTTTCTTACACCTCCAATTTCTGGCATGCCAGCAACCCTGATGCATCTACTGCTCATTTGTCAGATGGACGATGAGACTGCATTGCTTGGCATGCTGGGCCAAAAGTGTTCTGTTAAAAAACTTCCTGATGGCAGCTTGTCTTTTTTGTCTGTGACATAGTTCGACATAGTTTGAGCCATCATTTGAGCCATTTACATTTAAACATTTCCAAAAGTTGCGCTTCACAACCATACAAGCATGTATAATAGTATAACTCTAATCCCACCTTGCATTTACCTCATTCTTACCTTGTTTTTGTTGACAAGGTTGTCCTTTACTACAACCAATATGTTCACAATGCTGGACTTTAAACTATAGAAAATTAATGTACAGAACTGATGGCACTTTTCCATTAGTGCCTACTAAGCTCCACATGGATCGGCCTAGCCCGGCACAACTCTACACAGTTTAGGTACAAATTATAGCAGAAAGACGGACCGTCCAGCGCATGATGTCATTTATCTGTGCCACAAGCACAAGACGACAATGAAGGACATCGCAGCAACTATAAACTGACTAAACCTCTGTGTTGTGGATGATGTGTTGGTTAATTTGTATGATATGACGTTTTGCCAAGTTTTTTTTTTTTATGGGCGGGGTGCATATGATGAAGTCAAAATGTAATTTATGTTTAGGTTCGCATTGAACATGCAGAACATATACTATGTGTAGTTAAGCCGTTTACCAAATTCCTCAATCATAAAACCTTCATTTTTAACATTTTACTCTAAGATACAGACTCCTTCGTGCACACTGCATCTTGTGTTTACACCCTTATTTTCAACTCACCCACACCCATGCAGCACAGACTCAGGTCTGTTATTTATCTCCCTCGAACAATGCAACAAAAACCACACAATGACACAAAAAACACAGGTGCATACTTCTTGGGCTGGCTTCAGGTGTGGTCATAAATCATCTAAGTGAGTGGCTGTGATTCCCTCCAGCATTGGCAGAGCTGAGCTGAGGGCAGTGAGCAAGGCTGGTCGACCAGAGGCTGCTGCTAAATGACTGCCCTTGCTTCCTGTGTACATTAAGGCAAGAAGGGCCCAGCGCAATGCGTCTGGCTGCAAATATTGCAGGTGGCACAGAGAAAATATAATAAAATACATGGCTTTTTTTCAATAATCCCTTCTGAAAAGCAATTTGTGACATGCATCAGGTTTCTATCCTAGTCTTTTCATTTTCAGGGTCAGTATACAGGATTCTTTGTTGTCCATAATACAAAATATAGCAATATATTAAAACATTTTGGTTCAATATAAAGATGTTGTCTTGACCCCACTCTTATAGCTCTTCTTCGCAAGACACCAACACCATGTGAATACATGGATAAAACTTGTTTTTCACCACAGATGTAATGACACAGGATCAGCACAGGAGGAGGTGCTGCATGGGGTATAGAGTGAAAACATCCAGCTCCAAGGAAACCAGCGCAAACATCTGCTGCTCTTTTTTCAACTTTGACTCAGACATAGTGGAGTAAAGAATATCCGTAGTAGATATTTCATAAATAACTGAGAAATGTCTTCTTAAAAATTCCTGCTTAAAAATTCCTGCTTAAAAATTGGTGTTACAGGAGAAAAGCAGGTCTGTATTTATGGAATGTGTTTATATGGAAACCCTGCTTCCTGGCAAATGTCAGCTGTGAAAAACTCCAATCCCTCCTGCAACCCTACTAGGGATAAGCAGTATAGATAATGGATGGATAGGTTTACATTGAAATTTCAAAAGGAGGGACCGAGCAGACTCACTTCCTCAATGTCTGCAGAACAATGTTGTAAACCCTTTGTAATTGTGTGGTGTGCAATGCATCCTCTTAACTTAGCTCTACACTGGTGACTGCTGCTGGAGCTTAAAATTCACAAGCTGACCAATTTAACAATCAGAACTGAACTTCCTCCCCACAACATGCTGATAAAAGTCCCTTTGACCAGAGGCTTCTTCAGCCCCATGGGACTGAATGATTGCGCATGAGAGTGCAATTGCTCTTACACAACTACATATACTTTCATACAAACACATGCATTCTCTTGCATAAATAAAACCATAACCCTTCAAACAGAACTATACTCCCAATGCCTAACACAAACACCACCAAACTCTCTTACAAATATCACCAAACTCTCTTGCATATGCCATCAAGCTCTCTTGCATATACCACGAAACTATCTTACGCATACAATCAAACTCTCTAAATGGTAAGACTAATTGTACACTTTGTCCCATGGGGCATCTCATAATTGTGTGAGTGTTGAAATGTCTAAACAAGAAATAAGTACACTTTATTTTACAATAATACAAATGTAAACCATTTACCATTTGTAAACCATTTTACTTAATTAAGGACAAAGTAAAGAAATCAACCAACGAAATATTATTTCTATATGTTTTATCCGTAAGTGCAGTACGTCGTCAGTGTTAAATCACCTTTATCCAAGCTTTTACTGAATTAAAATACAATCTGTGCACCTCTCATTATATTTATTGTATAACTAGTTACCCCAATCAAAAATATCTATTTGTGAGATATTTAAAAATGACGAAAGTTGCAGAGGTCGCAAAAAGCGTAACAAGAAGAGAAACAGATCGAAAACGACTCAGAGCCCAAAATGAGCAATCGAAGATGAGGGGGAGGAGGAGATGAAAGGAAAAAAAGGGGGCAACGAAAGGGAAAGAAACTGGACAGAGACAAATTGCCAAGGGAAATGGCTGTTGCGGGAGAGCCTGCCTGTGAGACAACCCTCTCAGCGGCCCTAACACAGACTGATAGGCCCACCAGGCAGCATCATCGCCCTGATCCATTTAATTTATGCCTGTTTTTTCCTTTATTTCAAAACCAAAAATCACATTTTAAAAGCACACCAGGCCTTTCCTAACTCACCAGAATGTGATACTGTTACTTTTCCTAAGGAATACAAAGATTTTTGGGAACTCTTATTATCTGCACATTACTTTTCCAAAATGAAAAGTGTTGCATTTTGAATCTCCTCCCAAAATCTTTAACACTGATTTGATCACCCTTGCTGTCGCAAGATGATGTGAATAATATCAGACCTAACACATTTCTGTTTTTCAGTCATGTATTCTCGTCATAATTTTAGGGTGACGTTGTGGTTTTCTCAGTCGTTGAAAGGAATGATAAGTAAAAGCAGGTGCAAAAATAAGACTGAAAAGCAGAGAAGGAGCGAGTAGTACAGAAACTAAAAACGGGGTGGGGGCACATGAGTAGGAATGTAAGGATCATTGTTAACTGTCCAAGTATGCAGTCAGATAAGTGAGCGCTGCTGTCGCCATTCCACAATCCCATTACTTTCTCTAATAAGTCTTTGGCAGGCCAGTGATTACCTCACAAAAATATGAGAAAGGGATGAAGAATCTTAATAGAAACAGGATCGGGTCTTTTTAGTAGAGTAAGAAACCACCCCCCCTTTGCCTCCTGGGGTGATATTTCCAGGGACAAGCCAGGTAATGCAGTGTAATGGAGTACACGTGTGGTTGGCCATGGCTTTATGGAGAGGGGTCGTGGCAAGAGGGGAACGCCTGTCGTGCTGCCAGACTGAAACTGATGGCCCAAAGTAAAGAGGCTGCTAGGTACCTCCACCCTATCATCGTTATCAGACACACTTACACATAAGCACACATGCATGCACATCTTACCTTTGAGTCCATTATTCAATTTGGCCTTTCTAATGGCCAGTGAATTAGACTGCCAGAAGTGATTTGCCTTCTGGGCTCTGCTGTTGCATGTACATACTTGCTTCCCCTCTCAAATTAAGAGGCAGCTATTCACCAATTGACATCCAATGAGCCTCCTCCAATCACTGAATTTACGCGCTTGGATGAGGAGGTATGCGAGACAATAAGTACCTCATAAAATGGCATTTGTGGTTCCCCCTGATTTTTTCTAAAAGAGACAAAGTCAGTGGCAGACTGACAGAACACACGTAAGTCACACAAACTGACAAAATGCAGATGTAAGTTATGGAAAAGTCTACCCTGTCCTTAAGTAGTTTTTAAAACCATCAGTAGCAACAATTTGACCAATCTCAAAATGTTTAACTTCTCTTGACTGTGTTCCTTCAGTGCTTTGAGGTTGGCCGGTATTTTTCATGTACAGTTCTCTGGAGGTAAAGACGCAGTCTTTCAGTCAGAGGTCTGGATTTTGAGTCACCACATTTATCCTTTTCTTTCAATCTATTCTGTTTGCTGCCAAACCTTTGCTGTGGGACAGATCAGCTCATATTTGATTCTGGAATGCTTTGGCATACAAAGGAGTTCATGGAGGACTCAATGACTGCAAGATGACCAGCCCAAATCATCATATCTCCTCTGCTGTGTTGACAGCTGCCAAAAGGATTTTCTGCTGATATGTTGTTTGATTTTCTCTTTGTCCTGCCCAAACATCTCCACTTTGGTCTAATCTGTCCAAAATACTTTGTTATTTTCTGAGATGAAACTTTACAAACCTAAGATATGCAATCATATTCTTAGACTTGTCGTATCTGTACAGTCTTTTTGCTACCGTATTGTCATGAAGTTTCATAACCTCTAATGGGCAGTTTGTAATGAGATGTAGTTTTAGATGTTTGGTTTTTGAGCTGACAGCTGTCCTGCATGTTTTACACAAGTGAATACATTACTCTTTGCAGAATATTGGACTACAAATAGTTTGGGAATGGCCTTATGCCACTTCCAAGATTGACGGGACAGGGCGGCAAACTGATATCATTATAAGGCTCAAATGCTGAAAAGCCTAAGGCTCTGACACTTTCAGAGATTCTAATGAAGTAAACATGCATTATATCTGACATGAGCACAGTGTCACCGCAAAGCAACGCAGGAATAAAATCAACCCAGCCTAAGAATTTGTTCCGCAAATGAGTGCTTACTTAATGTTGGTTGTGGACATGGAAGGGAGTTGTATAGCTTTCCTTGAAGAAGCAAAACCAAGAAAAAATACAGACTTACTGTATTAAAGGTATTCAGAGGGAGTTGTAGGTGCATAAAGCATGATGGTTAGGCCACCAAGAATCTTTGTTTGTCTCAAGTTTGATAATTTGAGGTTTGATAATAATAAAACTCTTATGCTTTAGCTTTCTTCCATCTTTTCAAGGTTGTTGGGTGGCTGCCTCTCCTCTTTTCACTGGGAGCTGTAAAATCTATTTGACAGCTCTGATTTATGACACAGCATAGGCAGTGAGTGCCTGTGGGGAAAAGAGTGTATGTTTGAGTGTGTTTGAAAGTAAGTGAACGTGTGGATGTGTGAGCATGGCCAACTCACAGAGAACTGCCACTGCTTTGCTCAATGTTCAGCATGCCTAACAGAGCATATAGGCAGTGGGCTCCGAAAACTCAACAGCATAAACATAACGATAAGAAAGAAACTGAGACAAAATGGCTAAAATCATGATATACTGTAGGGTCCAATCAAACTGTGCATCTTAAGAGAGAAATATACAAAAAAAGTCACTCTAATGGTTCAAATTTATATAAAGAGTTTTAAGAGCATCTTCAAAAATCCTGGGAAACCTCATCACACAGTCCTGTCCTCTGTCCTTTTCCTCTCCTCGCCTGGATGCCCCAGATGCTCACAACTAACACCGTTTGTCACATTCAAGGCCAGGTCGGACACACAGGGATTCCAAAGAGTAATGTGTCCATACTGTGTTTATCTACCCGTTTCTATGCACAAGGGAAGGTAGGCCTGATAATAAGAGACAGTGCTGGAAGGCGGGCTGATACGTTCATGTAGATTTGTGTGCACTCGTGGCTGAGCCTTTGCTATGGAGAAGTTTATTACACACCCTGTACCCTTTCTGCTGTTGACAGATCAGCTAGTATTGATAGACAGGACAGGTTGGGAAACCTCAGCAGATAAAAAAGGTTATGACAGCAAAAGGAAGGAGCATTTATATACCATAAAGTTGGAGGACAGATGCTGCACGTGTATGAAACAGGGATAGTGGGAGAGAAGATTTACGGCAAGGGCATTAAGGATGTGCAAGCAACAGAGTAGTCAACAGTGGAGGCAAAACAGTCGGATATTCACATCCAACTTCTCTGATAGTTTGTTTCTTTGGTGATAGGAGAACCAACATACTGACATCCATCTCTGAGGCGACAAAGTATCTCTTTGCTACCTAAACACACCTCGGCAGTTTGTGCAGTCATACTACATTGATTATTTTCCCCTTCGACTGTCTGTCACAGTCATTAGCGGCATGCTAATCAAAATTAATTACATTGAGACCGGCAGACAACTCATTTCTTATCATGACAAAGTGCTGCCGTGTTTGTCCTGCTCAACGAGCCAGTGATTATAATCAACAACTTTTTTTTTTTTTTAATGTGAGGTAAATGAACGAAACTGTGTGTGGGTAGGTTCTTCTGTTCGAATGCAACTGGTGCTAATATCAAATGTTAATCAGTTTGTCAGATATTTTTACAGCCTCTGCTCATCAGTTTTTGTGTCTCAGAGCTGATGTAATTCTAAAGGAAAAACAGATTACTTTTTAAAAGCTGTGTTTTGGAAACAATTTAAGATTTCTTCAAATTATTTGTCAACTAATTTCAGATTCCATTTTGAAAATAAAAAAATTAATGAAAAAAAATAGAAAAGAAAAATATTGTATGATACAATAAAAGGTTATTTAAGAAGAGGAAAAAAACAAAAAACTTTGCCTGGCTGCAGTCTTCGTCAGGCAGTGTGCTCTCTGCCCCCCTATTCAAGTTGAAAAAGCTCATTTTGAGATTTTGCTGGCGTGGCAGAAAAAAGGCCTCTGTTCCCCATTTTCCATATTTCATATACGGCCCATTGGAAAGCATCGCCTGTGAGTGTCATGGCTTGGCACATTTATGAGAGATGCTCTGAAGAATTTAGAAGATATGCGTAAGTTCAGCATTTTTAAAGTCACTGTGCATTATATAGTAATTCACTGTAAGATAAATCTGGTTAACCTACATAGGTTGTTAGCTTATCAGTAAATACAAGTCTAACTACAGCCTTCTAACTGAATGTTTGCACCCTGCTTTTAGGATTTAATTATCTAAATTTAATTACTCAAAACAATGTCAAACAATGGATAAACGGAAAACATAAACACCTAACATTGGGAAAACACAATATATGCATTTAAACTTTCCCAAAGACAGCAGCAGGGAACATAAAGTGAAAATCAGACTTCAGCAGATTGGCTTTTCAGATGGTCCAGCAACTTGTTGCTGGGCTTACATGGGAGTGTTTTTCTTTTTTTCAATAAAAAATATTTAAACGATGTGAACACTACAGAACAATTGTCTGAGCGTTGCACAGGTGCAAGTCATAAAATTAATGGTGGCTTAACTCTAATTAGGAGCTTCTGGCTCCAAGCATGTTGGATGAAATGGACAGTCAATTTTTAATGGAATTAATAACACCTGTACTTTTTCTGTGACTAAAAAACAAAGGGGAGTTCTGCTTCAGATTGCAGTTTGTGGTCTAAACAGAGAGCTCCTCAAGGAACTAACCCCATTGTAGATGTATTGCTGAGGAAGATTCCTGACTCTGCCCTCAAAGTCAAAGAGGCAGAGATACAAAAAGGTTTTAAATTATTTGATTCATAACTCTCTCAAGTTTTCAACCTCATCATCTCGGCTAGCATTAGCTGCTGCTAACCAGTCCAGTACTTTGGGGAACTGGAGCACATCAGGAGGCTTCAAATGCACAGCATTTAAACTGTCTACGAGTGCAAGCCAGGTGATGTTGGGCCAAAGTCCTGCTTAGTCAACGCTTCTCACACTATGGTGAAAAAAGGCCACTTCTTTCCCATGGTGATAAGAAGGGAGGAGAAAAGATGGGAAACAGATCTGTTTAATACTGATGGACGTCGCCACTCTCTCCCTCCAGCTAAAAATGCAACATCAGCAGAGGTGGATTTTCTTGGATGAATGGACTCAATGGCAAGGAAGTGGGTGGGGTGGGATGGAGAATGCGAGAGGCTGAGACATGGCTAAGACCGGCAGTGAGATGTGACCACCTAAGTAATTACTACTTTTGCTGTTTAGCTAATCCCCAAAGCACACCGGCAAACTCAGGGGTGAAAAGATTTGAACTCTGTGGGGGGTCTAGTCACTTGAGTTCTTTTACGCCTTGCCTTACTCAGAAACAAATAGAGGAGACGTTGGAAACATGTCAGAATAGGAGATCTAAGATCATTCTTCAAAAACCAAAAAAAATGTTCAAATATGTAAACACTTGTCTCAGTACAAATTCAAATCTTGGGCTTTGACTACCAGCCAATGAATTAGACACATGACAAGCAAAATTAATAACACTGCACTGTGGGGAGCAGACAGCCGATGAGTATTTTACGTTTCGGGCACCATTAGAACACTGATTTCCAAACTTAGTAAAAACAAAAACATAGCAAACAAATGCATATAAATATTTTACCCAATTTACACCCATCATTACAGGAATAATAATAATAAAGTCACTATTCAGCCAAACTCAAGTGCAATTGACATGAGAGAGAACAGTATTGAGACCATCATTACAGCAATAATAATAATAAAGTCACTATTCAGCCAAACTCAAGTGCAATTGACATGAGAGAGAACAGTATTGAGACCTACCAATAACATATCAGTGTATCGTCTGTTTTAAATTTAATTTGTAAAAAACATAAAACATAAAAAAAAACATAAAAGCTAAAATGGAAAAAAACTAGTTTTCAAAAGTTGTTTGCTGTGAGAGTATTTTTAGTTTAATCCTAGACATTTATATATTTTAGGACACTGACTTAATTTGAAGCAACACGGTCAATATGTGACCAACTAATTTGTTAAGTAACAGAAAACATAACTTTATAATACTATATGTATCTTAATTGATACATGCGGTTTCTCAAATGTTTTGTATCTAAGACCTTTTGCATCATTTAACGGGAAAACCTTTGCTCAATACCCTGTTTTACACAATCAGTTGTACCTGATAAATGCAGGCAGACTACTATACAACCATAATTTTGACTTGGTACATGATAATAAATTATGCCATGAGAAGGAAGAAAATTTTGTACAAAATAACAAGACTATTAACTGATGTGGTGAACTTTATACAAAATAGACACACTGCAGCCATGCAAACAAAGACTCCTATGAGGAGCTAAAAGCTGCTCAGTTGTGCCTCCTGTGCTGACACATAAGGGAGACTCAATCATTTTCTGCTGACACTACTACCCACCTGAAAGGTGACACAAAAGAGGAAAAAAAAAATCATTGCCTGTGCAGTCACTGAAATTGGACTTTAAGGGTTACCTTTGCGTTCAGAGCGTTTCTTCCGCCTCCTCTTGAACTTGCGCCGGATGAGGCAGAAATAAGAGCCTGGACTCTGTGCGTCATTAGCAGAAAGGGCCATGCTTTGATCCACTCCTCTACTTAAAAATCTATTGACCTGTAAAAATCTAACTTAGCTTTTAACTGACTGGGAACAGGTGAAACTTTGGCTGCTTGAACCTCAATGACCACGTGCACACGGTATACCTGGCTTTCACTTCTTAGAGCTAAGACCTATTGTACTTGAGAATGTGGAGAACTCGCAACCACACACCTGCAACGCATCTTTGTTTCTACATTCTCCCATGCTCATACTCCAAACTCCCTCTCTTTCCTCCTCCCCTCACTGCCTCTCTCATCTCTTGACTCCAAGTCTGGCCTATCAGGAGTCAGAGAGGGGATGCGATGGAATACAGTGTGGATAAAGAAGGAGGGGACTAACTAAGGAGAAAAATTAATGCTTTCAGTCTAATACAAAAAAAGGAGAAAGTGTAAGGTATCTGCCTTATTGTAGGTTAATTACAGGTTCTGTGCAATAAACACTTTAAATACGTTAATTTTGCAACGCAAACATCGACATACTGTGTTGTCCACAGATAATGTTCAAATATCCACAAAAAAGGATATACCTTCGCAATGTTCATAATCATCTTTCTTTTTTCCTTTCTTTTAATTCACAACATGTCCTCAAGAGTCAGGAGGTTATTACATGATAGAGTAAGGCAACTAAAGAAACAGTCTGCCTCCCTCTTGTGGTATGATATTTCAATTGCACTGGTGTACCAAAACAGATAAAAGCATTTAGACATACGGGCACTATCCATGCTATCAATGATGGCTTTGGCTACGTCATGATAGTTAGTGATTGTTATGTAAGACAGAGAAGCGAACGGAAAAGGAAAAAAATGAAGGAAAAAAACCCTCACCTTTAACACGGCAGAAATGTCTGTGATAGGAAAAATCTGTTGGAGAGACAGAGACACATTTTTCCAGGTAACTAAACAGCAGAAATGATGGCTCTCTGAGAAGTCACATATCTGCAAAACTCAGTAAAACTCTTTTATTTATGTAAAAAGAGATCACCTGGGGAAGGGGAACACTGGCTAAATGTTTGTACTTTGAAAAGGGTTTTCCAAAACATACAAATGCCAAATGTGTGTTTAAATAAAATTACATTTAGACTTAAAGAACTACTGCATGTCAAAACCTACTTCAAAACATATTTGATGAACACAATACCCCAGTGATATTACTTATCTAATCATAGTAAACTTAATAAATATCTGCTGTAAGTGCTTTCCTACTCAAAAAAATCTAATATAAATAAAGAGTCCCATTTTATGTCAGAATCTGCAGTTGATCCTTCCTAGCTTCTATTTTTTATTTATTTATTGTACCAAAGCGCAGAGGAGGTTCTGTTCCCATCATGTGGGGCACCACCTGTTACATAACTGTTCAATGACTGTTGTCAGTGACGTGTATGTTACGCAGTGATTATCTAAATGCATGCATGCAGCGTTGGCACAGTCCTGTCACAGACAGGCTGGTTCGTCACAGCTGTATGAATTCAATCTGAGAAAAGTCCATTGAAGGTACGCAGGCTTCTAAAAGCTTCAGGCCCGCTTTACCCAAAGGGAGCCCCTTAATTGTTTGCCAACGTTTCCCAACTGTTCTGAGCAGCAGAGTATGAAAGCTTGGTATTTTTTACTCTGCTCTTACAAAACAACAGACTCAGCACCACCAAGTCGATTGCCAGAACTGTCATGGGTCAATATAGTGTGGAATTATTCTTTAATTTATTTTTCAAAGGTCGTGGAAAAGCAGAATGCAACTAAAATGGCAGTTTTAACTGGGTAATTCAGCATATGAATTGATACACAAACACCAGCACTGACTGAATAGAAAAATCTCATATTTGGAAATCAGATGGAGCGCAGACTTTCCCATCATTCTCTACGCTTACTTTGGGTTGCATAATTAAACCGGCAGATCTTTCGAGTCTATCCATCAACCTTTTCCAGGGCAGAAATCCAATGGTAAGCGGTTCGAACTTTTAACCTTTTGGGCATTTCACGAGCTGTTCAGCATTTTTTCCTCTCGTTACACTTTTTCCTCTTGTAACATAGCAATAAGCATAGTGGCGGTTTGTCTTTTTTCCATTTTAGGTTTTTAATGCTTGTTTCATTTTGATTTGCTTAAATTTTAAGACTTTGACATATCAACACAGTAACAGGAAGTGACAGCAGCAGTGATGGATGTTATGTAAAATGTACAATATGACGGTCATGGTACGTCCCTCTCACTTTCAAACATCATGATATAGTTTTGTCTAAGACATTAGTATTTCAGATTAGTATTTTCAGATATCAGCTCCTGTGAGAAATAACTGGAAATCCACAGAACTAAAAATAACAGTCAATCGGAAGAGCTTTGACAGAAAATACAGAAGCACCTTAAAGCTCTGCTGCCTTACAGTTTGATATCACAGCTGGGGAAGGAGATGATAGTAAGGGAAGAAGAAAAAGTAAGATAAGAAAAGGGAAACATAAGAGCTTGAAACTTTTAAAGGAAATAATCTCACCCATGGGGGAGAGCATTAGATAAAGAAACTAGGCAAAGCGGGCCAGTGACAAGGAATAGAATAGAGGTGGATAAACTGAGGTAAGGAGTTCAGCAAGAAAATAAAAAAACTTGTTCTTACGAGAGTTGAGGGGCTGCTTTGGGTCAGATTTTCTTCTTTTTGTTATGGTTTTCCAGTAGCAGTCTGCTCATTAAGTGCATGAAATGGAGCTTAACAGAAAAAGTGAGGAAAAATCCAACAGAGAAAAAGACAAGAGGGAGAAGAGCAAATGGCAGATGGATGGAGCAAAAATGAACCAGCAAAAATGGCCTGTGGTGCAGCAAAGTAAACAGGAGAAAGGAGATTTTAAACATAAAGACACTCCAGACGCAAATTCATTCATGCTTCTGTGTACTAGCCAACCATAACTACAGCTGGTCAAGTTTCATCACAACTGCTTTAGCTGTGTAAAATTTTCTTAGTTTTCTGAAAGGGAAACCAGTCAGTCCACTTCCTTCAAAGTTCTAATTTATAGACTGTGCAAAACGTGCAGACAGGCAAGAATAAACTATGTCCAAATAGAAATGTGATATTCCACAATGCAATTTTCGTCACACTGAATGGACGTGAGGAAAGAGGCTGCGGCGGTGCTGCCAATATTCTGCGGTTATCCCGACTGAATTAAAAGGCCGTCCAGACTTAAATAAGAGCTAAACTCCTGGTGGCCTTTGCCGCGGTTTGACAGTGAAACACAATCTCTGAAGAAAACAACCTCTTAAACTGTTTTACAGGGATGATATCCAGGCTACTGCGGTGAGTCCATCTGTTAGTTCATAGGCGCACTCACATTCAAAACACTAAAACACAAAAAAGGTTCTAAAAATAGGGCTTCCACCCCATTCCATGGTCTGCAAAGCAGTTTATATGAATTTCAAAGCAACAAACAGGGACAGAGCGCTTGGTTTATAGTAGCTAACAAACTGATACATTGTCTGCTCCCCGTTAACACTCTATGCTAATGCCATTATCAGCATTCTTCATTAAAGATTGGCTACAAGCCATCAAAATACCACACCAGCTCATATCAAGTTAAAAAAAAACTCCATCAGGACAAGATCAGAAAAAGCCAAACCTATGTTTCAGAAACACCTAGATGCTGAAGAATATGCCCTCTTTTTGTGGATGTGGATCAAAGCACTAAATTAAAGTTGTTACCTCAACTCACTGTGGACACTCAACTGAAAGCCCAACTTGCAGATAACGATCTTGTTCCACAGCGCCTGAATACCTGAATATGAAGGGAAGATGAAAAATGTCCAGGCAGGAGTGGAGTTTCATTACCTTGTGAGGTCACGTTCCTAAAGCAACACTCACTGTACCTCATATTGTGCTCAGAGTTTGGCAAGAGAGAGAAGGAGAGATGGTGTGTGAGAGATTAGCAGAGACAGACAGGGAGGGCCTTTCAGCCGTAGACCTTGGAATATTAGCGTTGGGGGGTCAGTTAGATGAATGGGAAACAACCCAGGAGGCAGGTAAGTAGAAAATAAGAGGGAAAAAAACGTTAAAAAAAACAAACAAACAAACGTAAAACACTTTTTGCTACCAGACCGAATGCTGATGAGGTCTGAGAGCATAAAAGAAGGATTATAAAAGAGAAGCAGAAAGTCAGTTGGCTGTGCATGATATGAAGAGTGCGTGACTGTAAGCCAAGGCTCCCGGACTTCAGCCAAAAATTAGGCCAATGACTCTGTAACCACTGGCCCCACACACACACACACACACACACAGACAAAAACACAGACTAGCCACAGTGCTGATAAACCATTTAGTGATACCCCTCCCTCTGACCTACCTTTCTCTTCACACGCATGTATGGAGAGACACTTAATTCATGCACTGAACTAGTGTTTTATACTGTTGTCATGACGAAGAGCTCCCAGATTTGTCCTGAAAACACGGTTGCAAACATCTTCTAACCAAACAGCACAGATGTCAGATGTATGAGCAGCAATCATCTCTGTTCTTTACAGAGGGGCTGGATCACCATGTCCACTCTCCCTACAGAACCTAACTACTGCCTGGTTCTGTTTGTGTTGTTTTCATTGTTGTCCAACAGAGGGCAGCATGACGACAATGCAACTTGGGATGTTTTTTTGTTGTCTTACTTTTGTTGCTTTAAAAGAAAACTGATATGAATCATCCTAAATCTTCAGTGCGCCAACAAGCTTTAGAGCAGTCAGTGTTTCCTTCTGATTAATCTCGCATAAAGGGGATTTTTAGTTGAAGTAAAAACAACACACCAGATCCTTTGAGTTTAGTTGCCGTCAAAGATGTCCACAAAATGATGCCTTTTTAAGAGCTGGTTGATCATCAGTCTTGATCTCTTATCTGGAAATATAACCTGCTTTGAATCCATGGTGACAGGAAGAAAGGAACCTGTTTATTCATTCCCCTAATCCTGCTTTGTAAGACATGGAGCTGGATCAAATCACACGACCACTGTATACACACAAAAACACAGTTGAAGGTATACAACAGTCAGTGTTACCTTTGAGAAAAAATAATATGTCTGTTGAGGTTAGATGAAGATGTTTTCAACAGAATGGTCTCGTATTATATGTGTCACGGTCACTCTGACCCCGACACGCACAGGTGTGCCAAACGCATCTGAACTTTCTTTCAGAATTCAGCACACCTGTGTGTGTACGGATCATAATTTGATCAAAGGGAGTTAGGGGAAACTGGCGATATAGTAGTGCAAATGTGCTGCATCTAGTGTTGTCATCACTGCACAGACCTCTGTGGTCAACATCAATGTGAAGTAAAACGATGCATTCATCATCATTCTGGACCAAAACGTTGTGTACAATGTCATTACAGAATGGGTAAAATTGCACACTGGACTTTCCTTTTGTCACGTCTGGGGGAATGTCTCGTCTTGATTACCTATTGTGTACACCTGGGGTTCCCTCCCTCATGTGTTTAAATAGTCCTCGTTTCCCCTTGTCTGGCGCGGGGTCGTTCTTGTCTTGTCCTCCTTGTCCTTTCGTCCGTCGTCACCCCCACGCCAGGTTTGTTTCGTCATAGTTCTGCCACAGTCATAGTCTCAGTTTTTTTCATAGTCTTGTTAATCTTTATTTTGTTACTTTGATCATCAGTTTTCCACAGCTTTGTTTTGTACTTTGTCTGGACACTTCCCTGTTTTTGTACAATAAACCTTGTCTTCCCTCATCTCCGCACCTGAGTCCTCCGTCACCACCAACCCTCCCTGACACCTTTTCTAGATGTCCCACTTTTATTCCCCCCAAAAATGTAAAGGTAAGTGAAAACTAGAGATGATACAAATGGAACTGAAGTCGGTAAGGATTATCACCTATAGTTTGTACCCGGAATTCACCTGGTTAGATCTATTAAAAAAGATGATGAATCTGCAGTGTGAACTGTCACATGTCCTCTCACTGTGTCTCGCACAAAGCAGCTGGTAACTCAACGTGCATCAGATATCACACACACAGTCCACACCCTCGCCAACAGTGGGAGGAAGTAGTGACAAAAAAATAGAATATTCCAGAAAAGAAATGTAAAATTTTTAGAAGCCTAAATTCATTTATCTACATTTGCTTCACTGATTATAAAACGGCCGTTTGGTGGATAGGTGAGCACAGTGTAGCGTCACAGAAAGAAAACATTTATCATCCATGGGAGAGTTGAGGTTAAGAAACAAACAAAAATGGTTAATTTCTCTAAAGTTAGATATTAATTTGAGAGAGTAAATGCAAGACAGCACAGGTACAAATGATAAACAAACAAAAAGTAAAGCCAAAGTAATTGTGTGAAGAACTTCTTTTAAATTCAATTAACTCCATTCAATCATTACTTATTTTACCTATTTCAAGAGACTGAATGATACTCATCTAAACAGGGGCCTGACTCCAATTCAGCTTTAAATGAAAGAGGCTCAAAATAGAAATGACTCCATTCTTCCTAAGGGAGTTCCCTCTGGTTCCCAAGTCTACCATCAGCTCTCACTTCTGGGTGTGGCCCTCATCTTAACCCACCCTCACGCTCTCTGCCTGGGACAAATCTGCCGCACAGCTTGTGGCTTTGAATTTTTTCACGCAGTGGTGTGTGTGTGTCTGCTTGTGCACGGGTGTGCTTGATGTAAGCATGGAGAGAACAATGGGCAACTCTGTATTTGTCTTTCCTGGAAAGACAGACACCTAAAGGGTGAAGGCGTAGAAGAGGAAGGGCGGGAGAAGGGCAGCAGACCGAGAGCCACCACAATTTAAAATGCAGATGTTAATGAGGTGTTTCACTCTGATAGAATGTCAAATATGTTTAATAGCTGTATTAACCAAGTAGGGTGTCAAGAGTCTACTGACTCTAAAGCTTCTCCAATTTTATTCTGGATACAAGGTGCTTTACTGACTATTTATAAAGCAACTATTTATGTTTATGTTCCACTGTAGATCCCTGTATCTACCCTTGGGTCCTCTGAGGAACATTTCAAAATCACTTTCACTGAACGCCTTTCATAGACAAAGAGACAAAATCCAAATTGTGTGTAAAAAGTCCCTTTTATGTATGTGTCAGTACATTTTTTCAAACTTCCTATAAATGTTTTCTTTACTGCACAACAGATCCTTGTTTCAGGGAATATGGATTTGGTCTTACTGACCACGACATAGGCAACGGCCACAAAACTAAAGATGATACAAATGGAAATGAGGTCAGTTAGTATTATCACCTATAGTTTGTACTCGGAATTCACCTGGTTAGATCTATTAAAAAAGATGATGAATCTGCAGTGTGAACTGTCACGTGTCCTCTCACTGTGTCTCGCACAAAGCAGCTGGTAACTCAGCGTGCATCAGAGATCACACACGCAGTCCACACCCTTGCCAACAGTGGGAGGAAGTAGTGACCCAAAAAAAATAGATAATTCCAGTAAAAAAATGTGAATTTGTTAGACGCCCAAATTAATTTATCTACATTTGGTCAACACAATTTATCTGACACCATAACTCAAAGCTACTGACAATGGTTAGTGAATACTTTTGGGTGTCAAATTCCAGTTCTCGACTGCGCTCTTATGCAGGTTTTACATCTTCCCTGCTTCTCGACACCTGATCCTGATCGATCTTCGAAAGATTGCTAAGGTCAGCACAGGCCTGCTAATGATACATTGATGGGAGTTAGTTGTGTTGAAACAGTCAAAACACGTAAGACTTGCATGACAGCGTCACTCGAGGACTGGAGTTTGACACCTGTTATTTAGAGGATGATCGAGAATATTTTAGCAGTAATTGTATGATACGATAAAGGGTGGTTGAGAGAATCCATTAATGTTTCCTTCCCCTCTACTCACTTAAACAAACAGACGTTCCTCATTATCTACAACAGACTAACTGCCCTGCATTCCATAAAGCCGAAAAAAAAAACATTTCCTCTTAACTGAGTCATAAATCCATTCTTTATTATATGTTAGCAAACCAATATGTCAGCATTTTCTCTGATGACGAATTAGTCTGTTTAGTCCGTGGGCCAGAATCTGTACCACGTCTCCTTAAGCAATTCCGTTTGAACTTTTAGGGGGCAACTTTCTTTCACTTGGATAAGTTGCTAGAGACTACAGTGATCTTAAAAAGCCAATGTTCCCACCCTTTCACTTGCACATTAATAAGTTATAGTCGATTAAAAATATAATTTGTTCCGCCGTAATCTAAGAAATCGCGAGATCCGAGTTTTGCTTATCAACCAATCAGATGGCTGCATCTCAGCGCGAGAGCTCGGTTATTTAAATATGGCAGTGCCCGTGAAATGTTTTTTGCACTTGTTTCAATACGAAAAACGTCCAATTATTTCATTTTCTGGTGCCAGTTGGCGGCGATTTATTGAAAGTTGCAAGTCCTGGATAGACCTGGATGGCAGGTAGAAACAAATAGCCGAAACGTTCTCTCAGTACACAGTTGAGTTGCCGGGACCCGCTGAGCTGGGGAACCACAGGAAGTGCTACTCGAAGTACACGGACAAAACAAAAATTGGGAGAGCAAGTAAACGTGTTGTACGGGAGCAAACCCAAAGCAATCTTTGCTGTCATCGTGAAAGAAGCTGATACCAGACTTCTACTTCATGCAAAGCATGCTTATTTGGAATATAAAGATATTGTTATCTTGAGCCCAGACACTGATGTCATGGTCTTGGCTTTGGGTTGTGTGCATTGTTTTGAGAGTACTATCTATTTTAAGACAGGGACTGGCAACAAAACTCATATTGTAAATATTTCTCATCTAGCAAGTCTTCATGGTCCAAGGAAAGGTCTAGCTTTTGTTGGTCTTCATGCTTTTACTGGATGTGACATGTTAAGTGCCTTTTAAAGGGAAAGGAAAAGTTAAAGCCTTAAGGCTGATGCTTGAATCAGAGCCAGCTGTTAATTGCTTTCAAATTCTTGGGAAAAATTGGGACGTTGATGATAAATTGTTCATTCAGCTTGAAGAATTTGTCTGTCACTTTTATGGACAGAAAAACTGGGTTAATGATGCCAGATTTAAAATGTTCTCTTCTCTGTAAATCAGATAAATCTTTTCCGCCAAATGATGTTTGTCTTTGACAACATTCTAAGCGAGCTGCATACAAGCTAGCAATTTATAGAAGGTGTTTCAACCAGTTTATTAACGCCCCTAACCCAGAAGGACATGGCTGGTCCTTTGAAGATGGGGTCCTTTCCTATTGTTGGATGGTAAATCCTCCAGCTCCATCTGATGTCACAATGGATATAACTTGCAAGTGCAAGACAAATGCACGTGCTACACAAATCTGTCCATGCAAAAGGGGTCATTTTCCATGTAGTGACCTCTGCCAATGTGTCAACTGTGCAAACTGTCCTGCTATGATTGAAAATGAGAATGATGTGGAAGGGATATACTCAAATGATAATGAGGACTTGGATGACTCAGATGATGAGTTGTGATGTTTTTCATATATGTTGTAAGTTTTTGATGAAAATATAAAAGATATAAATATGAGAGGTCTGGATTTAAATAATATGATGTAAATATGATATGTTTGGATTTAAATAGTATGATGTCGCGAGGAAAGGTTAAGATACAAATAATATAACTGTAAATATGAGAGGTTCAGATTTGTATATTGGACATAAATATGGATCCTTAGTTTTTATTGACAGTGAAAATTATATATTATTCAATTTTTTATACCAAGGTTTACTTGTGATAGTAGTTGTTTTTCTCTCATTAAGTTAATAAATGCAATATGATGGAAAGTGAAGTGTAATTTTTTCAATAATTAAATTAGTAAGAAATTATTTGGACCAAAAACAAGGGTTTTGCATATTAAATTATTGTTTTTTGTCTTGCTATGGCTGTATAAAGTGGAAAATATGTAGTATTCAGGTTCAGTGGCCCTCTGGCAGCGAAAATCGAAACTAAAGGTCTAAATTGCATTTCCATGTTGATTCCATCACATTTTGCATAAAAGAAACTTTTCTAATGATCAACCTTAATGATTTTAAAGTATTTTTGGTGAAGATCACTTGGTTAAAACCAAAAATATGGAAATTTTCTTAGTTTTAGCCACCTATAGGCCAGATGTGGAACTACCGAAATTTTAATTGGCCGTAATTAATTAATGTGCAAGTGAAAACGCGGGAACATTGGCTTTTTGAGATCACTGAAGTCCAAGGTATCTAACTAAACTGGAAGAAAGTTGCCCCCAAAAAGTTCAAACGGAAAGTCATCGTACAGATTCTGGCCCACGGACTACTTCTCTGCCACTTTATCTTTCAGGCCTGCTGTTTGCCTTGATTTCCTGTTTAGCAGAGAAGGGTTGGAGTGTAAAAGTGTCCAAGTTAAAAAAAAAGATGGCTGCAAAGCATTAAAATACAGATGAAGGAGTTAATATGGAATTTAAAGCTCCGCTGAGGTGGAATGAGATGTGGAGGGTAAAAAAATGACATGTTTTAAGTTTGTACAGCAAAATTACAACAGCTCTATTCATTTAAATTCTCGAACTGATATTGGTTTAAGTGACCTAGGCGTATGGAAGTGAGCTGCAGAACTGCTGGTGATGTAACACATGCACTTGGAGGAAAGGCTTTTACTGCACTGCAATGCAGTGTGACATTGAGGATAACGTCTACACTCACACACACAGACATGACTGCAAAAAAAGGCACAAAGAACAGAAGTCAAGCTGGACAGGAGCGTTCACTCTCAGTTTCAGTTCCATACACTGTTGGAATGAAAAAAATAAATAAAAGGAAGTCTTTGTTGTAAAACCAAACACTGCTGAGTAAGCCTTTCTCATTCAAATCTCAAGTAATTAAAGCTGTACTGATGTATCTTTTGGGCAATGTTAGGTCAAAATACTGCAAGGTGGCTTGGAATGAAATGAAGAAAAATAAAGAAAAAAAATAAGGAAACTGGGCTTTTTTAAATTACCTATAGAACCCATGTTAATGGAGGCTTTAATAACGTTTTGTTCCGTTACATGCTGACAACTGAAGCTACAGGAGAAAAAGGTTTAGGGTGCCAACACTGCAAAGTCAAAGAAAGAGGAAACCATCAAGCTATGACGAAAACCCTGATATACAACTCTGCAAGGGCTCACGATAGAGTAACTATCAGTTAAACAAAACAGTCATTACTTACACAACCACAAGAGACCCACTCGTCTGGGAAACATATTATTTTTAGAATTTGAACAAACTGCCATAGCAGTTTTGGTGAGACGTCACACAGTCTGCAGGGACCTGGCATATTATTGCTGCATAACATTTTATATAAACTCAAAGCAACACTTTATGCTTTACTACCTCAAGGATGCTAGAGGTGATGCTATTTTAACAGCAGATACTTGTATTTCCCTTCTAAAATAAATACCTGATATTAAAAAAAACTATGTTGAGGCAACTGTTGCTGTTGAGTTTGTAACGGTCATTTAATTTCAGTGGACCATCAAAAAGCAACTTTCCTGCCATGTTATTCACAAAGCACATATTTATTATTTTGCGGGAAAGTGCTTAAAAGTTGAATTATTATATTGTATTTCTTTCCACAGAAATACATAAGAATAAGTTACCATTCTCTACAACGCTCCAAAAAATTCTTTCACATCCGTAATGATGTATTACCATGGAAACGGGAGAATTATTCGTATGTTGGGGCAGTTGACTAAGCTTTCCCAAAATGCCATAATGCCTGGAATAAGACCCCAAAACCAGGCTTGGTGAAGAGTCGTTACAGCTGTAAAAAAGGTAAAAAAAAGAAAATGGAAGTTAGAAGAAGCTCAGATCATCACCGGAAGTGTGAAATTACTGGCACAAAAAATGTTAGAGCTTTGTGGTCTGTCAAAGACATGGGAATATCGGTAGGGATTTTTTTTCATTAAGAATTGACTGATGGAACAACTTTAACATCCCTCTGCTCAGCTCTTATGCCTTATTGAGTGGTCGGCGTAACTGTTGATTGTAAGTTCCTGTGCTTGTTGTTTACTGAGGGTGTTTATCTTTGATACCTCCTAATACTTTGTGTGACATTACAGGTTAAGTTCCTTCCAAGCTAAAAAAACAACTTCCCAAAGACTTCCCTGAAGACTTCTTCCACACCTCTCGCTGTTATGCAAAAAATGTTAGGCAGCTAATTTTTGCTGAATTTTCTTTTGTCAGCTGCAACAACAACTTATATTTCCTCAATTATTAATTTTGCAGTAACACCATATCGTGTCAGAGATGATATCAATGACTTGCTGGATAACCAAAGGGATTGTCATTGCTCTAGCACAGTTAATACTGTGCAGTTAATACAAAACATATAAAAGGACATCCTTCCCGCAACCTTTGTAGTGGTATATGCCCTGACAGTCATAATTTGAACCCTTTCTGTTCATTGTAGCTACATTTAATGGTAGATAAGTGTTATCAATGCCTTTGAGTACATTTAAAAAGCAAATTTCATTATACAACTCCTCCAGGTTATTTGGCATGTTTTTTGTTTTTTTCTCACAACAAAAACCCACAGGAATGATGTGGAGTTTGCTATTTACCTTAATCCATGACAGTAAGGTCAGCAGATGCTCACCAAAATTAAAGCAGGGCGACGTTTGAAGTGAATCACCCCTGCATAAAGTGTGGTTTCCACTGAACCACAGGGGAGGAGGTGGGCAGAAATGCTAGAGAACAATGTGAAAATAGTGATGGAAGATGACATTTATTTAACATTAACTTGTTTGATATAACTTTGACTGCAGCTCAAATAGCTGCAATTATGTGATAATAGCAGACCTATCTCAGCTTGTACAAACTGTTTGACAATTTCCAGACAACCTCGTTACTTTTGGCTTTTAAGAACAAAGAAGCATGCAGATATGAAAGTTTGCAGCATCAGGAAAGTTTAAGGTTATGCCAAAAACAAAGCTACGTGAACTCTCCTTTTCGTACTTCAGTTCCTGTGGAGAGCACCTCTCTGTGAACATTGCTCACACAGGTGTTCATATTAAAGTGTATCTGAGAGAGGGCCTGACTGTGTTCCTCTCCTCTTTCAGTGTGTCTATCTGGGTCATACATCTGGGGAATTGCCAAGGTCTTGGCAAAGTGGGCAGCTGGCCATCACAGCTGCTTTTGCTAGCACAGAGACGCACACACATACACACATTAAACCACCAGGTAACATCTGCACTGCCACTGCCCAAAGCAACTATACAGAGCCACCACCTGAATCATCAGTAAATTCTTTAGTATGAATGAATGTCTGAGTCAGCATCTGTTTTTGTTCATTGTTTTTTAAAGGCCTTTACAAATTAGTCTGATTGTGCATGTTTGTGTGTTTATATATGTTTACATTCACTCATATGGTACTCCACCAATGCTAAATCTAACTGGAAAGGAATGTGTAGTTAAAGCTCATAAAGCACTTCCAAGATGGAGACTCAATCCAGCCCCTTTTCCTCTCAGCCCCGCTGCTGCTCAGTGGTGATGCAGGCTTTCCCACACCACTTTTATTCACTGGTTGTGGATAGGATTACCACAGAAGTACTGAAAAGTAGGCCATAGCATGTGGCGTTCACATTCTTGCATGTGTGTATACATGAAATGATAAAGTAGGTTACATCCAACACCTGGTTAAAGGAGAACCTTTTCTGTGTAGCCTTGCTTCAGAAGGAAAAGCAATTTGATGTGCCTCAAATTAACATGCACACCTGACTTGCAGGTCCATCACTTAGTCCAGTGCAATTTGAAATATCTTAGTTGGTCTGTAAATAAAAAAAGACATGAGCCGATTTGCCTTGTGGTTGGGTTTCACTAACATGGCAAATCTGAAACAATCTTACGAAAAAAGTAGAAAGAAATGTGGATCAGAAATGATTCCATTGACTGGTAATCAAGAAACTAAGCTGCATAGTTTCACTAAAGTGTTGATGGTGGTAAAGGTTACAATGCTACTGTTGTCAGTACAAGAAGTAGTAACAAATCTTGAGGAGAGAAACAAACTAAGATGACTCTTCAACATGCAAAATGGGAGAAACGGGCTAATAGTCTTGAATGAATTTGCCAACTCCAAAAATGAACAAAAAGGTTGTTTGTTTTTTGCCAGATCAGACTAGGAACCGCTGACCAGTCACATCATTATGATCTTTACTTTTACTTCCAATTTTACTTCCAATTTTCAAAATTGTTTTTATTGTGTCAAATGTGCACAACTAAAGGTATCACATGGAACATATTGTATATTAATTTTCCATTTTTACGGGCAACGTTTTCACTTATCTTTTCTTTACCATACTTTGCGAATGTGAATAAAAACGCAATAAAAATAATAGTTCATTGTTAATCAAAGGCGAAAACACATTTGAACTTTCATTCAGAGGCCAATCAGAGGCTATTAGTCTTGCCAGTAGATTTGCCAGTATAGTAAAGGGCCAACTTCCTGGTCTGTATTATATAGGAGGTAATGCCCCCTCAATGTTTAATGCTGGTAAAATTCAGCAAAACAAAGCTAACTCATAGATATGAACACATTGGGAACTTACATAAAATGTTTCCTCACTTTCTGTACAAATGACTTCCAAGTTAAATATCCTGCCAAGGTTTGTGTTCACCGCAAAGCCTCCATTTGGCTATTTTCTGTCTACTTTTTGTAAGGTTGATAGAATTCATTGCATCACACCCCCATTTTAGTTTAGTGCTCTATGTTTTTAAGTCTTTTAAACTGCCAACAGTTATTAAGAAAGCTGTATCTTTGCCACTCAGTTGGTGTAAACCAGGTAAAATCAAGTATCTGGAGACAGGATGCAAATTCCTTCAAAGAAATGTTGGGGATTGGAGTTTACAGTGGTGTGGAAAGATGTATTCATAAAGAAATGTAGGATATCTGACTGGGGACTGTGCTGCATGAGAGCTGTGAACTTGTCTCACAACAATAAGGCTTCTGTTTTCATTATTTTACACTTTAGGGAATAAAGAAGGTGCAATATGGCAAGGCTACTCCACAGTACAGGTGGATCAATTTAGGAACTACTTGTCAACAGTCTTCCTCCCTGGGTTAGTACCACTGAGATGTTACTGAACGATGCCAATTTGACCCATTGCTGCTACAGGCCTCCCACTCAACACTGCTCTTACACACTGCTGATAGCTTTGGGGTGCTTTTCACAGCACAACAAAGTGCTGAAGATGTCGAGCCTTACCAAGTCCATCTATACAAGTAATCACTCATCACACTCAAGAATAGTCTGATGAAAGCAACAGGTCTAAATACAGAGGTGGGACAGTCTGCTGCACTGGTGTCAGGCTGGGAATGACAAAGCAAAGAAGGGCCTTTAGCACTAAGCTCCTTTCCCCAACCCCAAAGCTTTCCACTTTTTATTTTTCCATTGCTTTTAAAATCTTCAGCTAACCTGACAAGCAGAGCACTTACATGTCTTTTTTCTTTTGTTTATTCTGTTTAAGTCCAAAATGATGGATACTTGGGACTCAGCAGAGCGCTGTAGCGGCACATGGCAGGCTCTAGTGAGGCACAATTACCCAGTCCTTAATGAAGTCTTTGTTTGAAGGAGGTTAGAGGTAAGAAAAGACTAAGAATACTTTATGCGTGGGCTGCTCTGTTAAAACACACAGAGTAAACTGTAGGCAGTGAACCATATCAGTGAGGTAGAATGGTGGAAGATCTTTCTGGGATGCCATCTGTTTGTGGCAGCCTCAGGCTTGCAAGTGAAAGGCTAAACTTAGGTGGTCTGACTGGTTTTCTGGCTGCTTTTTATCCATACTCATGCTTGTTTAAATTCTGGTAGCCACCTTTGTGAGTGAATAAATCATAACATCCGTTATGGTCTGTGCCATCTTTTTATTCAGATATTGCCAACTGTCAATCAATGTTCTTGGAATCAAACATCAGTTAATAAAAAAGGCAATCAAACAGTCACAGAGCATTTTGGATACAGAGATGTTTAGAGATGCATTCAAATTGATTAAAGCCAGGTGAACCTTTGGAATCAGTCTCATTTTATGCTGAATTTAAAAAACTTCTAAGTCAAATGCAGAAAGATCATTCTTTTATCTCCGCATTTTATCACATGATGGAAAAAGATGCGAAATGAACATTTTTCATTTTCTTTATAGATGAGCACCACAACTGAAGACAGAACATTCTCTTTTTTTTAAAAATTGAGAATAGCTTTCCTTACTGTGTGATATAATTCAGGTTTGTACTATTCTCAGCCATTCCTCTAAATGTATTCTGTGTGGGCGGATGCAGAGAAGGATATGCGTGTGTGCTCTTTCGGTGAAAGAGGAGCAAGGCTGAACCAGCTTGAGTGCTTCTAATTATAACTGTTTTAAAACATATGACAGTGTAACTGTTTAGTTTTTTACTGACAAATCCCTCTGAATGCTTGTCTATCATCTGCCCTATAATTGGGTCTGTACAGCACAAACAGGAAATCACAGTTTTAAAATACACAAAATGCACCTTAAAAACATGTTGAGAGCTATGGAGGAGAAGCTTGCCATTTTTAATAGTGTCTCTTGGGGGCTGTCCTGTTTACTCCAAATTCTTTTGTCAGGCATGGATGCTTCATTGCCGCCAGGAAAGGGCGCATTAGAACTTGAGAGCAAACCCTCTCCTGAGGTGTAGGACTCACCTAAAGAAAAAGCTTGGTTGCAGAGAAGACTGGACTGGCACCCCACGGCATGTTACAGGAGCTCTGCATATTGCGTTTAGATTTTTCACTTCATGTCTCAGCTGCCATGACTTGAATAATTTGCTCAAAGGAAGCCAGTCACAACATTAAAAAAGCTTCTTGATTACAGCAACAAGAAAATCATGCCCTGATTTTATGTACCGGTAATAACTGCACACAATAATTTGTATGCAGGCCTTATTCAAAGGACTGGCAGAGCGATCAATGAGACAAAATTCCCCCATCATCTACAGTTTAGCACATCATCATGATTTATGGCAGTTTTATCAATTCAAACAGCCTATCTCTTGGCATCTGTTTGCTTTTTTTTTCTTTATGGCACAGTGTAACAGCAGATGTGAGATGGGATTTGGAGGCCCAAGAGATCATTTGTTATGCGTTACAAAGCATTTTGGGTAGTTTTGCTGTCAGTAAACTTAGTAGGCTTCAGTGCAACGTTTCTCAGTTTTCTAAGAATACAAACACTCACTCGTAACACTCTTGTTTGTTGTTTTTAATCTTTTTATTTACGCTCTAAAGCTCAGATTCTGAAAAGCAGGCACTGTGTGCACTATAGATCACTAGTAAGAGGCCATTGTGGTGAGATGCTTGAGGCGGTGTTTATGTAACTAGTTTCCTCACATGGGAATGTATCACACTTATACCGCAATCAGTATGAGTGAAACAAAATACAGGGTGAATAAAAACTGATGAAATGCTGAAATACTGTCCACTTGATTTAGGTGTGATTGATAGTGTCAATGTCCTCTCAACAACATCACATTCACGATGTGCTCCTCATATTGGCCTATAAGTGAACCATGTTTGTTATTTAACAGAGTGAGAGCAAGAAGGATGTGGCGTAGTTGAAATGACATAATGGAACAAAATAAGACCATGGAGGTGGGCGAAAACAAGCAGAGGCTATCAAGCTGTTGGCAGCTGCATTTTTGACATGAACAGACAATGAGGTCATAGGCTGCCAAGGTTGTTTTTTTTTTCATTATTATCTTAGTTCTTGAAACTACTCACCCAAGATTTTTCACAACACCCAACTGGAACATAACTTTAATGGCTTACCACACGCTGCCTGTAGTGCTCACCAGATACCAACTAGGTCTGCTCAAAATGTTTTAAACCTATCGCTATATTTTCTTACAATCACCAAAAAAGACACTGAAGTAATGAAACTCACTCATTGTTGCGGGCAAAAAAGACAACAATTCAGAGGAGACATTATAAACTAAAAACGGGTTGTGGAGAAAAGAGAGGGAAATCATATCATCTGGTTTTTGGGAGAGAAACAAAGATCGTGCACTGAACCTGATTTGGTCCACAGCAGACGACTAATTCTGCAACTGATTTAAAATATTGTTAACATCAACAGTCAACTAACAGCGCATAATTCCATCTGACTACTTTGAGCTGAACTCAAAGAAGCCAGCAAATTTCTGTCATTTTCCACATGCAACATTCAGGAGAAGGCCATTTGTTGTTTCATCAAATAAATTATTCATATGGTGCTTTAGTGGTCACAGATGCATTGGCATTGAATAATAACACCACAACTAGCACCATAGAGCACATATAGTGGCAGGCAAAAGTTTGGGCCCCTTTACATTTTTGTAAATGTGAACATTAAAACAAGTGAAAGAGTTAGAGATGATTCATGTCCTTTACATTTTAAACCAAATCATGTTTTGTTGTCATCATTTCCATTTTCAAAATAAAACGAAAGAAAAGAAAAGAAAAGAAAAAAATCTAGGCATATTACGTATTTCTAACCTGAAACATTTCAAGCTCAGTCTTCAGGCCGTCTTTTACGCAATATGGATGTAAGCAGTACTTGGTCATGGCAATGCCTCTTCAACGTCGGCCATCAGCCTGATCAGGTTGCACCATAATTAAGTATTAACTGAACCTGGATTTGATGACATCTTAATGGTCTCATCTAATCTGGGATCTTTTACTTGTTCTTTAGAAATCATGTAAAATGGATGTCAACACAACTAGCAGTTGTTCAGAGCAACAGAATAAATATGGCTGTACTGCCATGCCCAATATGACACAAATCACCACTGGAGATCAGGACAGAAAGACTATAAAATAATGGACAGCCATAAACAGAAAAACAGACTTTTGTTTTAATTTGTTAAGAGCATCTGTTTTCCTCTAGGACCTGAGGAGGCAAAGCAGCCCACAGCAACCCACCTTCTGCTAACAGATTCCACGATAATGAATGACTCATCATTACCAAGTTGCTGTGCTAATTTTATCTGCAAACTTCACAGCCTTTAAGGAACCTTGCTATAGCAGAAAGGCTGAACAGCATGACGCCAAACAGCAACGTGGTCACACTGTCAGAGAGCTGGCGTGCTGTCTGCATGCTGAGATATTGAGTTCTTTTAAATCCCCAACATATCCATGACGTGTCAGCCTGAACACTCTATATAAACTGCTATGATTTTAGCACATCTCTGCCTTCCTTCCTTAATTAGCATTAATCTCAGAGTAATGAACTGCGCTGTTTAAAACACAGCATATTGGTAACCATCTTGCCGCAGCAGCATGTCTCTCACTGCACTGTCAGCCTGCAGTGTGAACGTGTGAGTGGAGGCGTGTGCATGTTCGTGGCAGTATGTCAATTTGGCATAGCAGTTCTTCTTATTTCAGTTCTTATATAATGTAGATCATTCCAGAAAAATATGACAGCAAATTCATGCCATGACGCAGTTGTGTTGAAAGGGCCCATCGCCGCAGGGAGCATACAGCATCACTGATCGCAAATGTTGTTCACCCAGTGGAGCCAGTTAAACACAGACACGCAGGCACACACTCCCACCACGGACTGCTGAGACAACAATGGAATCTAAAGAGATGACTAAAGAACACTATAACTCTTAATACATCTATGACTGTATAATCACATCTTTAAACGCAATCAATGCATTCTGAGACTTTTTCTTTCTTTTGCCATTTTGGAGAGCAAATCCAGTAACTCAGTGGCTTTCATAGAATGTTCGTTTGTTTAGCCTTTATACATCCTGCTTAACTGTTTGGTACAGTACATTTTTTTCAGTGATTATATGATGTAATAGAAGAAGTGCACTTACCTAAACCAGATTTAAATGTAAGTTTAGCTATTTGATGGTTAAATTAAGCATAAGTTAAAATTTCACACTTTTACAACAAAGTGTCACAAAGATAATTTGGCAAATCTTTAAGTTTTTATTCTGTAGTACAGTTTCCAATCAAATACATGTAAAATATTCATTGTATGACAATAGAAAGCCCGGCCTATCAACGGAAAACCTCTCGAGGTTGCAAACTCCATGAACTTTTTTTCCCCATGTGAAGAAATCAAGCGTGAAACAGAACTGAGGCTTCATCTGTGAGGCGAAGACCTTAACAATTAGGTCGTATTTTACATGTCAATCTCAGATGAATAACATGGCAAAGATTAACAGGCTGTTGTTGTAATGGCTATGACACAGGATACTATAATAAATTGCTCGGAAATATAAACCTCTTTCAATAGTTTGAATAAAGGACTCTCAGCATCTTTTTTAAGCGTTTTTTTTTATGGCAAATCTTTTAGTCTCTGCTGTGGCAAAGGTTTTTCAATTTCAACATGGTACTACAATAGAAAACTGTCAATAAGGACATGGAAACCATAGCTGTTGTATTTTAGCACCACGGTGTTAAAGGGCAGATAAGGGAAAGTAATGGCCATAATCATGTATAAATTTTACTCCTTTTTAAGTAAAGAGGCCCACATTTCCATGTTCCCGAGCCATGGCTCTGCTCCAGGTTTCTGTCTGTTAAAAGGAAGTTTTTCCTTGCCTGTGTCGCCTAGTGCTTGCTCATGGTGGGAATTGTTGGGTTTCTGTAATTAACTTCAGAGTAGGGTCTGACCTGCTCTGTTTGGAAAGCGCTGTGAGACAACTGTTGTTGTGATGTGGCGCTATATAAATAAAATTTAATTGAATTGAATTCCAAGACCCCTCTCCTGATGTTTTAAGAAAAGTGTGTCATGGTGTGTGGACAGTCGGGGTTATCTGTTTGGTGTAATAATTTGAGATACATTCATAGGAATATTGTGGAACAATGGGCAAAGTTCCAATTATTAAAATTTTGTCAATGTAAGATCACTTGAAAAAAATGTTTTTATTTATTTATATATCCTTAGAGTTGTACTGAACCAACTTAATTATTTCAAACATGGTGAAACATATCCATTTTTAAAAGTTACCATTGCCCATTCTACCCATGTTTGACTTGTGATAATGTAGTTTTTTGTTCTTTAAAGTTGACAAAAAGTACATTCTATAGCCCAATATTTCTCCATCAAGTTTTGATCCCTGTTTGTGTAATCAATATTGTTTTAACTTTTCAGCATGCATAACTTGACAAAGAAAACAGTACTGTTTTCTTTTCCCTAAAGGAAAGAAAGCATAATCAGAACTTCAATATCCTCTACTTCCAGAACTTCCTGACTTGTGGAATCTTTGCTGCTTCTCATTTCTTTATCACAGCCCACTCTGATGTCTCTTCCTCTTCTTCTGTAGAAATTGGACATCACAAACCTTAAAAACTCTACAATGTGTAAAACAAAATAATACAAAGGAACCACGTTAAATCTGTGTAAACTGACGAAACAGCCTCATACAACGAAGCCTAAACTGTGGCCCACTGACTCTTTTCCACAGATCCATAGGAGGATATTTTTAAAATAGAAAATGTTTATTCTGTCAGACTTAACAATGCAATATGGGACAAATATAAGGGAATCTTTTTTTTCCTGTAAGAGGGCTCAGCAAATTGTGATTGAATGTGTTTTTGCTGCAGGTCTCACGTGTTTATGTGTCAGGCAGAGTTCACTAAATAACAGATTAATCAGATTCAGGACACCTCACAGTTAGTTTCTGTGTACGACAGAGCTGACAGCCACCCATGCTTAAGAAAATATCAGCAGCACATTAGGTAAATTCAATAGCCGACGTGAAGTAGTCATAGCTACGGACACAAATAATGAATGAACAGCCTAATTCAAACAGTTCTCATCATGACTGAAAAAGTGAGCAAAGATAAGAGTGACAACAGCTCTGTTTTAGGATGTAACTGCAGCATCTCAGCTCTTTGGTCTATTTGCCTGATCCTTTATTCTGCCCACTGAGAGCCTGGTGAGGGCTTTTGAGGTTGTTGAAAATATGGTTTGCACACAAACAGTCCATGCATGCATGATGTCTGATATACACCCCATTTCTGTTCATATTTGAAACCCTGCAGATTAATCTCTCATCGTACCATTCCCTGTCTCAGTTCCCTTAGCTGCTCTACACTATTCATCTTGTTTTATGTGATTGCTATTCTCACTAAGGTGGGGTTGAAGAACATCATGTCACATTTTTTAAAAAAAGCTAAGTTAGTTTAAAGTTCACGTAGTGAAAGTTACAGAAAGATATAGCACATACTGTATCTCAGTCACCACCTCTACCTCCACGCCGACCGACTCCTACTGCATCGCCTCCACCTTACGGTGCAAATAAAATTACAGTGTATTCTTATGGGAACATTTTAACCAGCATACAAATATTTTAAAATACGAAGTAGAGGTTCTACTGTATACAATTAGAATGATTTCATGTTGTTGTTTGCTTAATTTTTAATTGTCATTAGATTAATTAAATCATCATTTTTTAACATATTTATGGTCTCTACTGCCAAAGAAGAATAAAGGTCCCAGCTCTTCAGAGTAATGTCTGAGCTTGCATCAAGAGTAAGTAAAAAGAAAAACAAATGCAGTACTTTTATTCTATCATCACACACACTCTTCAGACCCTGAGCGCTAATTATAGCTTTCCCATTAATCAGTGACAGCTGTAATTATACTAATTCCGATGTGTAATCTGATCAAGGTGAGGATGATTAAATCATAACCTTTCCTTCTTGCTACACTTGCTGGGGAATTTCAGTAATGATAGCAGCAGTGAGGCTGTAAAGAAAATTGGTTTAGACCAAAACAATCTGATTTGCCTCGGTGTGGTAGCTGATTACTGGGGCAAGCAGACGCGTGTGTGCAAGCTACCGTACTTTTCTACCAACAGCAGGCTGTTATTGCAGTTAACTGTCAATATTTATGACAGTTTATATTATATTTATATCAGCACCAATTGACCAACAAAATCTTAGATGCTTTTTTCATGTAAAAAATACAAATAAAAATAATTTTAAAAAATGAACACCATGCCATACACATGTGCTGACAGGTTTAATTGCAGAAAAATAAACAAGATAAAGGGATTATCTGAACTGGAGAAATTTAGATTGTGATTTAATTATAAATGGCGTGAATTGTACATTTTGACATGACATTTGTTGCGAACTGAAACCTTTTTAAAAATAAAATGATAGGTTTAAGAAAAAAATATTTTAAAAAATTACTATAAAAATAAGTTAAAAAATAATTATTTGTGAACTCATTCTACTGAAACAAAATAAAACTGACAGTCAAACTCACCTAGATGGGGTGCTAGTCCCCCCTCACACACACTTTTGAGTCTGTGTTATTGTTAACATCGGAGTTTCAGCGCATATAAAGAGGTCTGTCAACACATGTTTAGCCTTCTGTGCATTATGAGTCAGGAAAGCTGATTTTTGTTCTGATTTTAATTAAAGTACTCACTATGACACTTAAGATAATAGGTGACAAAGACTGTTTTTATTAGAGTTCTTCCGCAATAAGCAGTGTGTAGCTTTATCAGCGAACCCATCTGTTATTATGCTGTGAACTGTCTGTGAGATCAAATGAATCATTCTGATGCTCAATAACAGGTAATCATCTTCGTAAGCCAGTGATAACTCGCAGCAATTAATTTTAAGGTGACAAAAATGTGTGCATGTTCTGCACACAGAAACCCACATTGAATCAATAGAAACTGCAAATGTAATAATTTACAAACATCATAACCAATATTTTGTTTACAGCAGAACATTAAATAGGTCGGAAAGTATTCTCATGAAAAGTGTTGGGAGCATGTGAAAACATTTCTTAAGGCAAGAGGTAATGCTGTCACAATTCTAATAAGATGGAGACAGGGTAGGAAACTGATGTGCAATCAGACTAATCAAGATCCAAAATGATTTTTGGAATGCACAAATGCCTGTGGAACATACAATGTTGACAGGGTGTACTTTTGATAGTTCTGAAAAACAACCGTATACCCTAAACCTGTATAGTGAACCACATCTTGCATCTGTTCCAACTTCTGTAGTAGAAGACTACAGATGACAGACTGGTCTGCCAGTTGGCCAAACCTTTAACCGATTAAAAATATTTCAAATTTAGCAAAAAAAAAGTAAGCCCAGGTCTGTTGAACAGACAGGTCCCTGTATCAAAGAGAAATGGGACAACATTCTTCTCGCCATATTCCGGTAGAAGTTCCTACCAATGTCAAAGAGAAGGAGATGCAACACAATGCTATACTCTGTCCTGTTCCAATTTTTAAGATGTGTTGCTGCCATGAAATTGAAGATTGAAGAACTAGCTTTCAGAAAATTCTAAATGTTTCACTACTTTCAATAGCTGGCATTTCTTCTAAGCCATGTTGTGAATAAAGTTCTTTTGGTTTCTGGTATTATTTAATTTTGCCTAGCATCTCCGCTTTTTTGGAACTGTGTAGTTGTCTACCTGTACAATGTTTTAACAAGACAGACTCTAAAATATGATGAGTGTTATAGTCTTCACAATGGTTAGCAGATTGTATTGGACACTATGCTTGTCACATACCCAAAATGCTAAATCCCACCCAGCATATGAGCACTAGACATTATGACTGAGGTCAATATTTATCTGAAATGTAAGTAGAGTGAATTTTAGAATAAAGAAAGCCGTCCACTGTTCTAAAAAGACATTCAATTACTGTACGAAACCCTATCTATACAGTGTTAAGTCAGTGAAACACTTGGCAGACTGCCTCTGCAGGGTTCAGACTACACTATCAGAAGGAGCAGCTGCTGTTGAAGATTTGCCTCAGTGACCACACTGCTTTTGCATCTGGTCCTTGCTGCCACTCATGGGTTACAAAACAAATGTGGGCTTTGATACTGAACCCTTGCATCTCATTTTGTGTACTAGCTCGACTGCTCACAAGCATACATTTTCAAGATACTCTAGAATGACAGCTTGCCAGGGTAAAAACAAGCAGAAAGTGAGAAACCTATTAACAGGGTGTGGGCACTAACTGTGAAAAAAGGTACAGTGCAGATGGATTCCTCACATGGAAATACACGCTATTTACTGTGATATAATATACTTGGAACCACATTGAACATATGCCATTAGATCATATGAAGAGACAGGAGCCAAAACGGTGCAACTCCATCAATAAATAAGGTCATGCTTATTTTATGATATTTCGGAATGTTGATGTTGATTTTCAAAAAGACCACTGTGAACAACCAGAAAAAGGCAGCCTTCCAAGAGCAACTTTAGAAGCGAATGATTTATGAGGACAAGGATATGAGAGAAGATATATAAGATATTAGACAGAGCTTTTGGTCAGAAATTCAATCAAAGATCCTTTGTCCCTTAAAAAACAACAAAAAATGCTTTAGTAAATCTTCTTGTGCCTGATATATCATCTGCAATACCCACAACACTATGAAGATATCTAGAGATAATTACAGCATCCTGACTCATCAAGACACAAATGGACATATTCCTTGCTTCATACTCTACTCTTTACTCTATCTGCGGTAGCATGAAACCAAAAACACTGCTGTGATTTATTTGTCCCAGCTGTTGACCCAAAGGTCAGTATCCTAACTTTTGTTCAACGATGTACTCCTTAGATGTACACAATATCTCCAACCTCACAACACACATGAAATATGGCTGGTCTAGTTCATTTTGGTGTGAAAAATAAATCATGTCAGACAGCAGCTCATGGAGAGAAAAAAAGGCCAGAATTGGGTGTGCATTATTACATCAAACCTAAAGTTTTTTACACAAACTTTTCACATGTAACTCATCGTATCACTTAAAAAGTTTATTTTTATTAATAAACACGATAGCAGAGCTATGGTAAAAGTTAGAAGAAAGACAGAAATGTTTCTGTATTAACAAAACAGAAAGGTCTTCAAAGAAGGTGGTACCATTGGCCACCTATTTCATATGCAAGAATAACAAAGGGCTACAGTAAGGAAAAGACCTTCTTGTCCTTGAGACAAATTTACATACCTTGAAGCCGCACTTCATTCTAATTATATAAGTGGTGCACTTCCAAGCAACACTTCATTAAAAAATCATTCTAATAATGAAACTGAGGTCAAGTAGGACAGAACTGGTTGAACTTCCAATCAAAGAAACTGCTGAAACAGTGCTCACAAAAGGCCACACAGATGTTAGCACAAAAACAAAAGGTATAAAAATGTATTGAGTCAGCAGCAGCTTTAATTTCCACGTGTGCATGCAAGGTGCTGCCTTTCACTGAGCAGCAGTAAGAGAGCAAATATGGACTTATAATGCCAAATGATATGTGCGTGTGTGCGTTTTTGCGGTTGAAAAAAAAGTTGTCACACTGTTAGGTGAAATATTTGTGGTTTTAAGGGCAGCTTTGCAGAAGTTCAGGACTTAGTAACCAGACACGGCTCCCAACAGCTTTATACCCTCCAATTCTTTTTCTTTACCGTACCCCTGTGAAAATGAAAAAAACTGCAGGGTGCCATCACTGGAGCACTGCTGGGAGCAGCCACCATGTGGTGAGCTGCGGTGATCTAAATCTTCTCATGGCAACCCTCCTCGTCTTGCTGACAGTTCCCTCCCTGTTGCACACAGCAGGAAAATGGCAGATGTTTAAGAGGAATTGCAAGAAGGGACGGTAAATGTCTCTTGTCAATAACACCACCTGTGTCTGAGCTATCCCTGACTTGTAACAATAGGAACAATAATTGCAACATTCAACCAAAGACATAATGTTACTTTAAAGGTGTACTGCAGCATTATCCCTGTGATAAAACTGGGGGCAGCAGAGGTCTGACTCTTTACTGTCTCTGGTATCAATCAAGTTCCAAAACCCTCCCAAAAATCTAAACTCCCAGCGGTTTCTATCATATAATATCCCTATAATTTCTTAAATGAATATTTCTTTGAAAATGAATTGTGCATTTTCTGTGATTAACATTTCTGTCTCTGCAGATGCTGAGATATCTAAGCCAGATGTCCAATGATAACATCATTTGCATGCAGAGGTCTCGTGGCTGTGCTGTTCTGAAAGTTAAGTAAGGATTATTTTTACTTTACTTCATTACATTATGCCAAGTTGTTTCATCTCAGCTCAAGGTGAGCCTGTTGGACTGAAGCTATAAACATAGAGGCGCTGTGGATTATCAGGGTTATTCTCTCAGGCTTTAGAAAATTCCTCCTGAACCACATAAAGTCTCTTTAATGAGCTGTGTGGTACTACGGATGACTCAAATTCTCGTCATTTTGTCTAAACAAAAAACCAAACAAAATCTGACATGTCCAGTACTATCTATAAATCTAATGCCAACCCTTCTTTTATAAATCATCTTTACACAATTCAGTTAAGGCTGAACTGGGGGGACTTGAAGGAGACTGGAGAAAGGATACAGGGATGAAGGTTGAGTGAAGGATCCCCTGACATTTGAGTCAGTTTAAAAATTGCCACAGTGGGGGAGAGGCACAGTACGAGTTGTATCCCCAGAAAATGAAGAAGTAAAAGAGAGAAAATGCAAATAGCAACCTAGAAGGAGAAGAGTGTTTGCATTTTGAGTCTGTGTTAATTTTAGAAATGTTTCTGTCTCAATTTTTTTTCTCTTGTCCTGTTCAGCATTATGGCATCAGAACTGAAATCTGAGTACCCTGCTATACTGAAGAAATTTGCTTTGCCAAGGGAGGCTTTGTTGGTGAGAAACCCCTCTTCATTACCCAAAACTGCTGTATTTGTTCATTTTTGTAACCAAACTTAAATGTGTCCAATCATGCCAAACCTGACAGAGGGACAGGGAAGAAAGAAGAGCAGTGGAAAGGAGAGAGATTCTTTAGACAGAAGGAGAAACAAAAATACATAAATAAAGACAACAAAACCATATAACCAGCAGCTATGTCTATAAAAAAAGAAACTGTTCCTTGTGGGCAATCCAGGTGGAGAATCTATAGGAGCACCCGCAAAAGGACACAGGGAAGACAAAAGAACAAAAAAGCAACAAAACACGCATCGCACTCACACCGTCCAGCTACACCACTTGCAACGGCCCGGCCCTGGACCACCATCACCTAGGCCAGCTCATGCAGCCCCCAGGGCCAGAGAAGAGCTCCGTTTCTGTTCATTTCTGATTGAGTGGTAATTTCACCAGCCTTTGGTCATTGGAATTCCTGCAAGCTCAAGTTTTTACCACAGAATTCTACTTTTTTTAAATGGTAAAGAATTGGAATGGCTTCTTGCCAACACCGTGCATTTCCAATTAATTTACATTCTCAGTGCCTAAATTAAGTTTGGATGTGAAACTTTCCCACCTTACCAGTCCATCAAAGGGCCACACACAGAGATGAACAACCTCAGGCACACTTACATTCAATCTACTGGCTATTTGGAATCATCATTAAATCCAACATGTTTCAGTACTGTGGGAGGACGCAGGAGTGTCCAGAGAAAGCCTGCTCTTCTGTGGGAAGAACAGGTTAACTCCAAACAGCCCTTGTGCTGAACTAGATCTTGCTTTAATATTTTATATATTGTTAGATGTTCCGTTGCTATTTTTTCCTCAACTGAAGGTAAATGGTAGAGAGATTTTGCTTGTAAAGCACTTTCCTAGTCTAGCTGACCGCTCAGTGCTTCTACACGCCAAACCACATTCAAACACATGCAGCATATCTTAGTCTATAAAGTATTACAGGGATTTTTGTTCTCCATTGCACACATTCGCACATGGATGCATTGCAGTCAAGAGGGTGCAAAGTGTCTTGTTAAAGGAAATTTCTAGATGTGTTCTAGGGAAACTGGAAACTAAACTGCTGACCATGTGCTGTTTCTCTGGAGCAAGTCACCCACCCCTCGATTATTCTTCCTCACCTGTTCATTATTGGTGAAAATTAGCCCACATAAACAGCAGTTCTCATTGTTGGACAATCCAAATATGAGGAACGAAGCAGCAGTGAAGGCCAGCGGTTAAGAGAGAAATGAGTTCATGACTTTGGAATAGAACATTAAACTGCTGGCTCCGTGTAACCTTCTGCAATTAGTTATTTTACCAGCCTATGCCAGTTAAACATGTGAATCAATATCAACCACTCAAAGTTCATAGTAGCAGACATTTTGAGGACAGAGTCAAAGGTGTGGGTGTGGGTTTACATCCTTAAACACATTATAAAATTGGTTGTAGAGTCCAGAGTGACATTTCAATCAAAATCCCAAATGTTTTACTAACACATCAAAAAGTGTCGACTTGTGGAAGTAAAACCATGAAATGTCACGGTTTAAACTCACCGTTACACTCCGAAGATGGGAAGCACAGAAGGGTTATCCACCACAGTCTTCACCAACTGCACGCACACACTGCCTACAAGAAAATGAGATAAAAGGGATTGTTTTGTATATGGATCATTTTGTATATGGATAATAACGTCACATTTTCCCGTAATTTCATGAGGCTTTCAATATTGTCTACAACCAAACTACATAACACAATTTTCATTCTGTGAGGACAGCTTGCTTGTCTGTGCTGAAGGCTTATGTTGTGTAACACACAGGACCATATTTCTAATGGCATTTTACTTCTTTAAGGCAAGGCAAGGCAAGTTTAATTGTATAGCACATTTTGTGTAAAAGACAAATCAAAGTGCTTCACAATGAATTTAAAAGCAGAAAAACAACAAAAGAAATAGAATCAACAATTGGAAAATCAGATAGATAAAAAAGTGAAGGGTACAGATAAATAAAATATATTCAATTTCCATATGCTGGTTAAACAGAACTGTTTTCAGCTTGGATTTAAACTTTGTCAGAGTTGGGGCCTGTCAGGAAGACTATTCCATATTTTAGGAGCATTAAACTGAAATGAAGCTTCACCTTGTTTAGTTCTGACTCTGGGCACCGTCAGAAAACCAGAACCTGGCTTCTCAAAGTCTGCGCTGATTCATTTGACTAACATATCAGAAAGGTATTTCGGTGCTTGCCCATGAAGAAATTTGTACACATGCAGAGCTGTGTAAAGTCTATTCTCTGAGTAAAAAGAAGCCAGAGCAGAGACCTGAGCACTGGACTGATATTGTCGTATTTTTTGGTTCTGGTCAGAACTATAGCAGCAGCATTCTGGATGTTCTGCAACTGACTTACATCTCATTTAGAGAGCCCAGTGAGAAGGCCGTTACAGTAGTCTAACCTGCTAGAGACAAATGCATGGATTAGTCTTTCTGGGTCTGGTTTAGACACTATTCCTCTGATTCTGGCAATGTTTTTGAGATGGTAAAAGGCTGCTGATGTTATTGATTTAATGTGGCTGTTGTTGTTCAGGTCTGAGTCCAGTATTACCCCAAGATTCTTGATCTGATTTTTAGGTTCTAGAGAGTGTGTCTGAAGGTGGCTAATGACACTTTCTTTTAGTTTCTGTGGGCTGGAGAAAGTTGTTCTGCATCCACAAACTGATCTGTTCAACACAACGACACAATAAACCTAGAAGCCCATGTGCTCCTGTTTGCAGCGACACATAGATCTGAGTGTCATCTGCATGGCTGTGGTAGGACAGATTATGACTGCGAATTAGCAGTCCCAATGGAAGCATGTACAGATTGAACAAAAGGGGTCAGTATTTATCCCTGGGGAACCCCACAGGTCAGTCCCATCCGGTCTGAGACACAGTTCCCAATTTCAACAAAGTAACACCTGTCCTCGAGGTAGGACTTGAACCACTTTAAAGACATATCAGAGATTCCCACCCAGTCTTCTAACCTCTGTAATAAAAACCCATGGTCCACTGTGTCAAAGGCAGCGCTCAGTTCCAGCAGAACTAGGACTGAGACTTTGCTTGCGTCAGAGTTTAGGCGGCTGTCATTGGTCACCTTGATCAGAGCTGTCTCAGTGCTGTGGTGTGGCCTAAAGCCTGTAAGGAATTCTATTTAAAAAATACAAATGAAAAAAACAAAAGCAGAAAGGAAACAAGTAAGATTCAAGGCTCACTCTGGGCAGCCATTGAGACATCAGAGACGACCACAGCTTGGTATGAAGAAACCACAGGCCCACCCTGCTTAACCCACCCCAGGCAGTGCGACGGATAAATATCCACTACAGCAATCCCACACAACAGCGCTATGAAATAGTAGCGCTGAACAGCAAAGATATCTGACGGCTGTGGGAAATGGAGCAGATGTTACTCCATTGTCCATTTACATTAGTAATGTGACTCTGCTGCTGCAGGCAACAGAACAGAAGGGTAATGTTGTCAACAAAAAACTGGACGTGGTACTGATATGGTTTGTCATGGGCTGACATTGCCAGCTTTATAAATTGGTGAAAACCAAATTACGATTCTCACACGCTGCACATCCAACCTGTTTTACATGAACAACAAAAGCATCGTTCACACATTTAATACCATGAAACATACACAAATGGTTTACGATATTTAATACACAAAGACCTATTATCTCAAATCAAAGAAACCTTTGGATTTATCGTGTGACAATACTTTCTTACAGCACTGGATTTAACAGCACATTCTGAATTGTGGTTAGACACTTGTTCATGTGCATTATGTCAGAATTAGTTTGACATAGTGTCTTAGTTTACAACATTGTTTTTCTTTTTGTCTCAAAAGAATAACATTTTACAATACCGGAAGTAGAATAAGAACTAACAATAACAACAATAAATTCTGTCGCCCATACGCTGCTATTTTTTTTCCTTTTTAATTCCTGTTTTGGTGTGGGCCCCAAACACCAAACTGCAAAGCGTAATTTACCAGGCTATGACTAATCTGAAAAAAACAAATGGATAAATGTTAAGAGCAAAGAGTAATGGTTCAGAACCTCAAACTTACATAAGCAACTGTCTCCATCCTCACTCTCATGCACTCTCCTGTGTAGTATGCTTATTATCAAAAGAGTTCACTTCAGGGAGATCTGATCACTCACACCAGAAGCTGCTGCCAGGTTTACAGAATGTAAGCAGAAGCACTCTTATAAACATTAAATAGGAGCTAAATAAAACAGAACAAGTGACAGAGCTGATTTCGTTCATTGACCTGATCCACACTACAAAGAAATGGCCTTTCTTTTAAAACCAGGCTTGTGGCCTAAGTGTTGAAGGGCATATGACATCTGCCAGGATTGGGGGGGCACTCTTCATGCCATGAAATTGTCAAGTAGAGTGTGCATGTGTCTCCATCATCTGTATTCAACATCAACACCAAGGTACTCTACAACTGTCTGAAGAGGATTTCTAGTAATGGAGCGACCCTCCATCGGCACGTTAGGGAGAAAAGTTCTGAAAGCATAACCAACAAACCAAAAAATGACACTGAAATAGTTAAATTAGTCCAAAGTAGCAACAAATAAGTAATCCATCCTTACTTTGTAAATCGCTTTGGATAAAAGCGTCTGCTACATGCATAAACTCACATATTTACCAGAATTAAAAAGAGCATCAAGATAATTGATTTTTGTCTTGAAAAGTAAGTTTGCAGATCAGTTTGCAGTGAAAGTCGATCATTATCTGCAGAGGAGCATTGGTATTTTAAATGAGTAAGCTTTGTTAAATAACTCAGCCATTCGTTGCTCTGAGTCAACTTATTATTCCTCTTCTTGTGCATTTATGACCAAGTAAAGTAAGAGTATGAGAGCAGGCTCCACAAGCGCACAACACTGCCTCGTATCTGAGGACGTGAGCCAACGCTACTAATTTAGCAGTGGTGAATACATCAATTTCACTTATATGAGCATCCAACCACTGATTCTATCTCATTTGGAGAATTCTGTTGTGCTTCTACCAATAATATCAAGAACAGAAGGAAAAATGTATCTGACTATTGCTGCTTGCTCCTTAACGTTGTGAGTAGTGAAACCACAACATAAGAAAGTTCCATTTCAGTGAATCAAAGGGTAAAAGGCTTGAAATTAACCTTTGCTTTCCGAAAGAAGCTGCAAAAAGTCTGCATTACACAGTTCAATCAGATACTGATTTTCTCTGTGATGCCAGTTCTCAAATAGATTAATCTTATTGAAAATAGCTCCTGATTCAGTCTTTTTTCACAGACTCTGCACTCTTACTCACTGCTACTGCACCTTCTACAAGAGCAGCCAAATGAATGCAGATGTCAGTCCAGGTAAATAAAACAACTGCTGAGCAATTTAGTGTTAATGAATCATGAACTAGATGCTTAGGTTGCTTATTTTCTGATTTTATATGCACAGTGGGACCAAGCTAGTGAGTCAGAGGCTATTTCATTAGATAGTGTTGTTTGTACCAGAATACAGACGGAAAGGGACAAAACTATTTTCCCTTTTCTTTAAGAAATGTCCAACTTGTTCCATTAATCTCATATTAACAAATGCGTACCATGTAGTGCTATTAATCAAAGAGCTCTAAAGCTCTCAACATTAGTGCATATGCATTGTATGCATTGATTTTTCACTTGTAATTTAGATGCATACTATTGCCTTGACTTATTTTGTTTCAAATAAAATAAAAAGTTTAAATGGAACCATTATGGACAAATTAACACATTTACATGGTGTGTATTAAATGTCTGGATTTGATAGAAACTAATATAATTAAAGTGGTTGAGGCTCTCCTGTCTGTTTTTCTGTCTCACAGATAATTTTTAATAAACCTAGTCAGTGATAAAATAAGTTGGGAGGCTAAACATCAACTATTGACCAATAAGTCATGTGGTGAAACAGAGCAAAATGCAGTAGGACTGACAAGAAAACTGTCAAAAAATAGCTCTCACACCCACTCATTTTATCAGTATGAATAGCAATGTACGTAATATAATATATTCATTAAAAAAAGGTCTAGCATCTAGGGTGCAGTGACACCTAGCTGTTTATTTGTGGTCAACACTATACACAAAAAACTCAAATGGAACAACGTTTTTGTTTGCTCATTCTTTGCTGTTGTAATGACATGGAAGATCAACAAAAGGGTGGACCCTCTGTGGATAGAATTAGTTTGCTGTAATTGTATAAGTGCAGTTTAAAGTGTTACTTCTTCAGAAGTACTGTAGATAGACCATCCTATAAATATAATTTTTTCAGAGCATTCTGCATTCCAACCTTTGAAAGATGAGACTCAGTGAGACAACTCTACAAACTGACAAAGGTCAAAGTGACGACGCTCGTGACGCTGTGCAGGTGGGGGATGACTAAAACTCCAACCAACTACTGCATCACTATGCAGACAGTGTGACAGTTTTTTCTGGTCTCTTTGCTGCCAAAGAGCTTTTTGAAAGGCAAAGTCAGGGGTTTGGGATTGAAATGACACACTGGGGAACTTTGTGAATGACTCATTCTCACTCAGCTAAATTCTACTGCAAGAGATGTCTCTGGGGATTCACCATGCAATGCATCCACATAAAAATAAATACAATTGTAAAAATTGTGTGAGGACCATTCAAATCTGCCCTGGTAACAAACCTTCCACACCCACTGAATTCACTGCCACCAAAACTGCACTTCTAATGTCAAAATATGACACAAATGTAGATTGTTTTAAAAACTAAATGAATAAAAACATGATCAGTGAGTTTCCAAAGCTTCTCATTTCTTTTCCAGTCAAGTTCTCCATGTACATCCTCTTTTCCCTGACCCATCTATTTTTTCTTGCTTGTTCAGAAAAACTTGACACTTTTTGACACCTCTGTTGAATGCTCTGCAAAACTTTGAAGCACACAAAGCAGACAGATATCTTAGCTGCGTCTTGACAAAAACTTACGGGTGTGATATGCTTGTTTTTTCTGGTCCCAATGCATAAGAATCTACTGGCTGCAATAACACTAGTAAATCTTTCAGGCATTACCAATTGAATAACAAACCAACACTAAAATACTTCATTTCCATGTTTGATGAATTGGCAATAGACACCATACTGTGCCAGTTAAGCAACTATGACTAAACAAGCCCCAACTGATTTATTTGACCACTGAATCTTTGACTCAGCTGTTTGTTATATCATTAACGGCACCTTAGTGTTAAGAGGCTAAATGTTGACTTCCAGGATAAAGCACACCGACTTTACTGTCACATTATGTGGAGAGAGAACCACATGGTTCACCCAGTTTGACATGGGGTCCACACAACAAAACACACATACAACAGGAGGCTCATTAACGCTTCAGCTTTTGTACACAATATACAGTGTTAGTCACAGCAACTCATTGGAAGAGAACAAAAAATAGCTGCTGTAGAAAAAGAGGTCACAGCCGCTTGACTTAGCCCATCACATATATTGTAACCCCGGGGTGTCACCATGGGCAAAGTTGTGTGTGCATCTAAGTGTATGTGCATGTATGTACATCTTAAAAACGATAAATGTTATTGATCGCTTTCAGCCAAATATATGAAGTGGATTCTGCACTGTGGCTTCAGTACTGTGTTCATTACTTGAGTCATAATGGTGTTCTACATGACAGGTCAGTGGTCTGGTACTAAAGCTACAAGAGAAACATCTACAGTAACTTCACCAAACACAAATGACTGAGTCCTGTGCGCCATCACTTTAGTAATAACCAGCCATCTACCTACTATGGATTTCCTGCTAAACAATTCATCCTATTCAAGGTCACAGGAAGGCTATCCCGCTGGCATGTGATGAAACAGGGTTGCCCCATGGACAGTGTATAATCAATGGCTATCATCAAAGAATTTTTTTTTTCCATTTGTGATGCCATGACAGCTCTTTCGTGCATGCCGACTTCAGTTGTGCTCGTGGGTGCGTTTGCTTTTCCCCCATTAGGGTAATCCCTATTTCATTTCATTTAGAGCATCTATTTGAACTTGGTGAAACCTCAAATGTCAGGAACTCAATCCATAGGGATTTTAGACAAAAGACTGTGCACTCATATCCCTAAGACCATTTAAAAAAAAGAGTTTAGCAGGCCATCCGCACTTTCAGCTTGACCTTGTGTGTCAAACGATTATGGCTAAAAGAAAACCAATTACATGTTAGCTATGTTTTTGGAAAATGAACAAAAGATGAGAAAAGAAGATGGGTGTGTCACCAAATAGGTGCGTAAACAAAGTATGAAAATATTTTGGATTTCAAAATAGAAATGGTATCGAACCAACCGAAGATTGACATGGTACAAAGTGTATGTGTTGCCGGGAGACGACAAATCTGGACAGTCGTCTGCTAGTTAAAAATCCTAAG
>JABUIW010000214.1:11180920-11211401 GCA_013363375.1 Menidia beryllina
TGTGTGTGTGTGTGTGTGTGTGTGTGTGTGTGTGTGTGTGTGTGTGTATGTATGAGAGAGAGAGAGAACAAGGCTTTAAATGTCAGACTTATGAGTCATTTGTATTCTATATCAAGTAATGCTGGAAAAAATAAATTAGTAAACATAAATAAATAAATACATCCTCCAGCTAAACTACAATGTTGAAAACCTTTTACAAACTTTAATCTTACCTTTATTTAAACTGTTGCATTTATTTCAGGGATAGTCAAACATGACAGATCTGTTTACTTTCCACAGAACAAATACATCTGCATCATAAGGTTTATTAATCAGTAATGGTTTGATACTGCTATGACTTGAATCTGATCTCAGAACCATGGATATTAACTATGAGTAAAATTAAGCAGAAAGATTTTGGATTCATTTGTTCCATCTGTTACACATACTACAGGCATGAAAGACATCTTAAAATCAAAGCCAAATATTACAATAAATTAAATACAAGCATGGTTTTGCTGCCACCTATGGAGAGAAGCCACCTTTTGGTTTGGGTACGTCTGAAAGTGTGAATGTGTATCACAACATGAAAAATCCTCACCTCATGAAATTTGTGTTTTTTTTGTTGTTTAAAAATTTGAAGAACTGGTGTAACCATTTGACGATTTTTCAAGTTTCCACCCATGGATTATTTTCAGCTATTTCTATTGTTACATCAAGAGAAGGTCCATAAATCTTGCAAGGTAGAAAATAAACACAGCAAGCAAAACAATTACAATCCATGACTTGACTATGCATAGATTTTTCTTGATTAATCACATTCTTTACAGTGGCTTTCGACGGAGTTCTATTTGGAAGGACCTTGGATCTGTCTAAAAGTCCACCCTGCATATGTAACATTTAAAAATGCAAAGGTTACCTACTTTTGTAAAGCCTGAGGTCTGGCATGGTAAAATAGCTTATTTTTTCCCCATTCTGAAAATGGATCAATTTATCTTTTATAGTTTGTTATTTAAAGTAATAAAAAACAAATGTATGGACATTTAGGGGGAAATGTGAGCTCAAGTATTCAATTGGACATTGGAAACTGAAGTCTATGCGGTAAATAAAGATCCAAAGTGGAGGAATAATATTTTTATGGGGAAGTAATAATCCTTCCATGAATCATGATGCAAGACCAAATCAACTCATTGAATCCTCATTTAAAGCTTTAACTCCCGAGTGTTATTTACAGAAGAAAAGACCCCCGTGTCACTCTTAAGTTTCAGGGGCTCACTATTAAGTTTCAGGGGCTCACTGCTTGAGGAAAACCCAACTCTATATAAGCAGAGGTTAGCTTATTGATTTTTTTTTACCTCATAACTTCCACTTTATACTGTAACTTAACTGCAATTAAAGCAATTTTCTCTGGGATAAATAAAGCTTCTTGAATATTATTGAAAAATCCCTGTTAACTCACAACATCCAGGCAAGTGAGGAACTGCTTGCACTGAACAGAACTGTATCCCAAGAGTAAGCGTATAAAAATAAACGCAATGACATCATAATAAATGTGAGACATGCACTCCCATGACCACTATATAAATTGCATGTCATGAATTTGTATAATCTTTGATCGTTGACTAATTACACATTTGAATGGGTTTGATAAATACAGATACATCTTAGGGAATTTCGCAAAATATTATAGAACAAAATAATTTAGACCATCATGAATAAACAACTTTTGAACACAATACTTTCCATCCGCAAAATAAATGCATCCCCCTGGAGAGCTAGAACAGCTCTGTGTTCCCCATCTTTTCAATCTCATCAGTGAAGGGAGCATCATCCCATCAGAGTAGATTTCTCAGATCATTGAGCAGCATTTAATCCAAACTAGTGTTTGGAAACATCTAAAAAGTATTCCTTCTCTTTACTCTCACAGCACCAAAGCTCTAAGTTGGAGCCGGAGCATCGTTTGCACACATTACAGCACTGAGACATGCTGCTGCACAGCTAGTGTTCTGTTTTTTTACTGTAAATAGTATATGACCTCAAATGAAAAAAGTGTCAGCCCTCTTTCATGGCTGAATTAAAATATTTCATGACATGCAGATATGATCCCTAATCTTACTGTTGAGAAAAAAATCACCTAAATCTACTGCTATGTTTAATAAATATGTGTGAAATGAGGACTGAATGAAGCTGGTCAAGCTTCTTGTTGGTGTTCATTAAACCGGATTGTAATTAACTTATATAATACCGTATAAATTTGTGAAATACAATTCAACATAAGGTAGAATTTAAAAACGGAAATGAAAATATCAATCCAAAAGTGTTGGTGGTGTGTTTTATAACAATGTTTAAGGTAATTTGGTAGTTAGAATCCAATAAGCAAAACTGGCTATTCTGTAGGCTCATGTTTTTTTTATTGAAAGAAGATATATGATCATCTTTGAGCTATATGTTTGCAATATTTACTTTACATAACTGTAATAATTGTACAGATGGAAAATCATTTAATGTCAACCAACATCTCAAAGGCTCCATGAATGTGTTGTTTAGATGTCACATGCTGGAGCACAGCAATCACTTCCACTTCTTGTAACCCATCTTTGTGGCACACTATCTTCACCCTTCACGTCCCGCCCAGTGGGGAAGATTATATAAAGCAGAGTTTCAACAGGAGACAAAGACACTATGTGACATTAGACATGTGCATCACCAGACCTGCCGATGTGACAGGGAAGGCTCCAATTTCACAAGGTCAAGCCAGAGGACGAAAAGACACATCGAGGAGCGTCATGAACAGAGCACCAGAAGGGCTACAGGGATGGAGACTGACTGCAAAAGGCGAGGGAAGTAGTTGGTGAGAAGGGGTGAATCAACAAAAACTGTGTTGTCAGCATCCCTGTGGCCACCGCGGAGCATTAAGGGAGTTGACGTGAGATGCTGAGTCTCCCCATTTTCGCCTTCTTTCTCTCTTCTCTTCCCATTTTTCTCTTTGTCTTTCTCTCTACTCCATATGGCTGATTCCACCTCTTCCCCTCCCCCTGCCCTGCTGCGTACTCTATTGAAATGGCCTCTCTCCCACATAGAAGCCCATGCTTGCCTGCACAGGCTTCCTACATCCTCTGAGCCGTGTCTTATTTACGGTTCGATTACGGACGACCGCCCTCCAGAACAGACATCCTCCTCTGCCTTGTATACAGATGTTGTTCATATAAATAGGGGCAAGCCTGTTTTCTCCGCTGGGGTCCCAAAAACATCTGAAGTGAATAGAACAGAAGAAAGATGCAACACCTGCATCGCTGCAACCTTAGGTGCAAGCAAGTCAAACACATCCTTTTTTTTTTTTGGAGTTATGCAAATTTTTCAGCTAAATTAACAAAAGGCATGTCTGCACAACTGGAAAGACAAAAGACTCTTCAGTAAATGCACACATGCACATAAAAAGATCAGGTAAATAAAACATGCACTCCTGGGACACAACATGTCTTTATCCCGGCAGGAGAGGTGAGTACTACCACTGCTGCATCTTAGAAAATCACCACTCGGGTAGCTTGAAAGCAACATCCGTGCAATAAATTTGGAGAATATTACACACACAACAATTAATCAATTTCCAGTGCATGAATACTGGGAATGGGATAGTAGTCCTGTTAAATAGGCAAGGGAAACTACAACCAAACTCAACCTAATCGTAAATACAACTGCTGTGTTCGACTAACTGGAGTATCAAGGAGAATGTAAAAACCATCCCCTGTTGTGGTTTAATCATTGTCTGTTTAATTTCCAACTGTAATTACTATGTCCTGACTAATGAATCAGAAAACAAAGCTTTGTTTTAAATAGAAACACAGAGAGAATCCGCTATCAGTCCCACTATTCCAAAAACAACTTTCATAAAACCCCTGCAATGATACTGCCATTTAACTGGAGCACTGTGCTTAACAGCAAGTCCCTCTCTCCTGTTTGGATCATCAGGCAGGGTCACAAAATGACAGTCACCCTCGTAAACACGATTGTGAATGAGTTCCGTTTTTGCCAAATATTACTCCTGCTCTCCCATGCAAATAAACATAAAACGGGGAAGTTTAAAGATACATTTCTAACTTTTTCATATCACATGTTAAACATAAAACTAATTGAAAAATGTCAATTTTGGAAAAGCCTTAAAACAATTTAAAATTTGAGAATTTCAGCATTATTGAGCAAGTTTGTTAATCCAATTCTTTTTTTCCACATTTACGTTGGGCCAACAGCAGGACGATTTTAAAGTGAAATGGTTGATATTTATTCACTAAATTTAGATTTAAAAAAACAATAGAAAGGCAAAGCTGGTTAGCATCTACACCATCCCCCCAGACCTTATATCCTTTTTTAGGTTCAAAGCATTAAATCAAGTACACCAGTGACTCAGAGCATCTACCTGGGAGGTTAAGCGTTAATTCAACATTCACTAATACGCTTAAGGTAACTTGAGATGAAATAACTGAGGCCAGACCAGCGGAGGACAAAACAGCTTAATCACATATTGCCATTTAAGGTGTTGATGGAAATTCAAGCCCTTTTGTGCAACTGGGGGAAAAAGGCTGCTAATGAAAAGCTCAGCACCATACAGTGCACGTTTGAAAACTCACACCTGCCCAGCTACAGAATGACACCCAAATTTAGACAAATCTTTCATCACCGTTTGCTCTGAGTGGGGAAACATGTTGTTCCAAGATAAAAAAAATGCACACCATGGAAACAAAGGGTTGGATGTTCCGAGACATGTGTTTGTACGCTGAGAGATTTCTCTGAAATACTGACAGATGAAAAAACAATGGAAGGAACATGCCAAAACCACAGAGAATGAGCACCAAGAACACTGGTTGTGTTTAATTTTTCATGACCACTTTAACTGAAGAGGCTCTGGGAGGTTAAGAGAAAAATCAGTGTGAGGAGACTCATTGGGCTGACGATGAACTTTAATGTGATGCATAAAAGTTCATCAAAGGCAGAGAGTCTGAACTCAGCTGACAACAATAGTCATTCACACACAGCCACTCTACTGTACGGCCTTACACTGAAATGATGACTTCATGCAGACTTTCAAAAATTTAAGTTTACAGCTACTTTTCTAAAAAAATGTGCGTTTTGTTTTAAACGTCCAGTGAAGAGTTTTGGGGGAAAATACCAAGGCCCTTAAAGCTCCCGTTACTGTCATGTTACTGTCACAAACACAGGTCAACCAGAACAAAAACCCAACATATTTCAAATACTCCGTTTTAATCATCATTCAGTATTCACACAGCAGCAAACAACTGTACACCAAGATGTGGAGGAGTGAGCGAGTGGGAAATGCAAGGATTTGGTAAACCTATGAAACAGTTTATCATTAAACCAATTTAAAAGTCTTAATAAGAGAGTATGTCTTTAGTCCTGGCCCGTCGCCACTGCTACCAACTGGACCTTTGTACTTTGTTCTACCTACCGCTGGGTAGTTCTGTTGACTAATGCACACAACAGGAAATGTACTGGCTGACTGGATGTTCGGGAGGATTCAGCTATTTGGCTGACAACTTGGAAAACACCACAGAAAACCCAAGATGAAACTCAGTGATAGAAACAGTTCTTGTATTCAACATATGACTGGGATTATTTAAAAGAATTTTAAAAAAAATTGCATGAACACAGAAGTAGTCTGAACTCATCTGGACAAAAGCATGATTACACTATGATACATGAAAATTGGACGGTTGATATAAACAAAAAAAAGGTTTTAAATGTTATATTTTCATGGAAAAAAAAACCCTCTGCCCCGTCCATGTTTGTAACAACATGATAGCTTGCATAAGGCTGAATTCTGACGGACTGTAACTATCACACCCTAGTGAAGTCAGTCAGGTTTTGTTTTAATTTGCCTCGTCTTCTGGTCTTGTCATTTCCCATTTTATTTTGGAATAGTACCTCTCCTCCCGTTTCATGTCACTTGCCGTCCTGGAATTATTTGATCATCAACAGTCTTGATAACACAGCTCTTCTAGTCCTAATTTTTGTCTCCTCAGAGAGAAAATGTTTTGTATCCATGGTAAGTTTTCATATGCCATGTGCTTTCTTCAGTTTAAAGGAAGGATAGTTATTTTATTAACATTTCATAGCCGATGTTTATCTCTACTTTGGACAGTGAGGTCTTGAAATAAAGATTATCTTGTATTAAAACCCTGCATCCTTGTCCAGCCTGGTCCTTGCACATTCAGCTTGTGCTTTAACACATACATACCAGTGATGCTTAGCGTGCATGCGTGCAGGCATATACATGATGTACATGAAATCCCCCTATTATTCTGCAGTGTCTCAACTCACAACTAAACAGCCTCTTGGTAACAACAGTTGACAAGTGGATGCTTTGTTCAAATCTTAAAAAAAACATGTGTGAAAGCATTACAGGAAACGACAGCCAAGCTGCAGAAATGAATTTACAGACAAAATGGAGAGCTTCTTCAGCAACAACATGACCCTTATGAAGGTGATAAACTCTCCCTGTGGCTGTCACACCAACCAGCAGTCAGTCGTGGCCCCTGCCACCTCCTGCATTTGATGTTCATGTGGCATCAAGGGTTACATTTTTTAACTTTAACTGTGGAAACACAAACTGAAAATAATTTTGCCACAAACGCGAGGTCATAATAAAGTTCTCCCTTAATTGCCATGTGTGTTCCTTTTCGCTGACTAAAGCCTTTTTATACTGGTCCAAAAAACACCAACACCCTCAAGATCTGGCTTTTGTAGTCTGAAATTAAGTACAGATGCTCAGTCAACAATAATACCAATAATCAAATTTTGACTGTGAAGAGATATCAATATATCTGAGTAAATGATTAAATATTACATTAAACTAAACATCTCAAGCACCAAGTTGCCTTTACACAGAGATCCAACATATCATCACTGTGCATGTCTGCTCCAACACCCCTTTCTTGTCCTCCGCATTATTTAGAACTTCTGTTTATGACATCATGGAGTCAATTTGCATTCTCTGGGTAGTCAGATTTTTTTTTCATTACCTTTTAAAATTATAACATTACCAGTCTGCAGCACAGAAAACACAACTAGTAAAAGGAGATTATATGCTGTCAAAGTTAAAATGTTACTCTCCTAAGTAGAGACTTATAGACTATAAAATCATAGACAGCAGCCACCTCACCTCCATATAGAACCCGTTTTCATTTGCTCTACACTTATGTCGGAAGATTAGACTCATTCCTTTTCAGAGGTTTAGTTGGTGTTTGAGTTCTCCATGATTAAGCCCTCAGGTTGTAACAGTTGTGGGTTCAGAATTGTCACAAAGGTACTACTACTCTAGAAGGGGTCAGTTCTCTAACTGACAAAATGCAAGGAACTGGTTGAAAGTTAGGCATGGAGCAAGAAGCCAAAAAGCCTGCCAGAACAGCATTATTTCAGAAGATACTATATACTACTGTATATAGAACAATAAATTTAATCTAAAAAGACAAAAGTCATTAAATCAATCCTGTTTGCCTTTATTTACATAATAGTTTTCTTTGAAATTTTACATTAATTCAAATCAAATCACATGTTGGTGGCAATGAATTGGCTTAAGAATGCAAATGACCTGAACATGAAGCTGAACATTCCACTGTGATGTATGTGTATTTTCCACTCCACACAACAAACAATAGTCCCATTATCTGTGGCAAAAGAAGGCAGCATGCTGAACAAATTTCCAGCAAGTTGCTTAACTCATTGACTGCCAGCCATTTTCAGAACAGAGAGTCGCTCACTGCCAGAGTTTTTTGAGAATTTCGACTGATTTTTCAAGAGCCACAGAATAGTTTTTGCTATGACTATGTAAACACCGAACACACCAAAAGAAAGAGTAGACTCTCTTCTATCATCAGGAAAAAAAATTTTGTTTCTACCTTATTCCATTCTTCCTCGACGTGCGTCTCACCGGCGCCATTTCTCTCATAGCGAACCATTGCGTTTGTTTTTAGTTGCTTACAATCTATGCTAATCTCCCATCAAAAGTGGCACAGCTACCTAGAGGGTAAATTTGTTAGTCCATACTCTGTCTAGAAGCCGATATTTACGGAAAAACTTTCGCCGATCGTCCCCCAAGCCACTCGCATTGAAAAACATAAAAGACGTCTATAGACGTCTTTGGCAGTCAGCGGTTGGATTTGAAAAGACATCTATAGACGTCTTTGGCAGCGAATGAGTTAATTGTTCTCACATTTATTCTTCGAATGAAGAATAGAATAGAGACTATAGGTTGTCTGAATATTACTTACAACTGCCTCAAAGTGTCTGACCTACTACAGATGAGCCTAAAGAAAAATCTTTAGAAGGAAATTCCAAACACTGATGGTAATTTCTGACAACACACTTTCATATCATTACAACAGTTTTTGTACAAGCTCTGACACAAATTGCGCTGGGGTAGAGCAAATCCTGACCTGTTTTATAGAAACAAAGGGATCAAATTAAAATGTTCCCACTGAGTGAGCAGAGTACACAAATATGCACCCACGTACTAGCAGCACCTGCTGCACTCCACTTCTGGCAATCCTTCATTTCTCAGAGCCACGTTCAGTTTTTCTCCCACATCTGTCAGTTCTAAAAACACCAGAGCTTAAAAATGGTAGAAGTCACATCCATCCTACAGTGCAGCTTACAGATTTAATTCTAGGACTGCTGAGCTGAGTCCCTACCAAACAGGTATGCAATGTTCATAGCATATGTTCATGAAAAGAGGATCTGTAGATTTTGTCCCAATGCCGCTGTACAGTAGAATGCACAAAGCTGAAAAGGACCATTAACTTCCTCTGCTGGAGAACGTGAAGAAAAGTGCGTCAAACAAGGATACAAAGTTAATATGAACTTGTTTATTATGTCAGATTAAGCAGAAACTAACAAAAAAATAGAAATTTTCGTCTTAAGTTTCCATTGATTCTGAAACTTCACAGCCAAAACAAAAGTGACAAAGATACTTTAATTTCACAGCTTCTGAGACAAGTTAAATTAACAGCTCACTTTTGGTCCCCTTTACCCCACTCAAACCCAAGCTCAAGTGGATAAGCAGTGTTTTTTTCTGATCTTAGGTTGTTAAAAGATAAAGACATGGCTTTAGTTCAGACACCCAAGGCTGAACCAGAACTGGAACTAAAAGACACATTAGTATCACTCCAAAGGAAAGCTTTCTACTTTTCGCGATGTTTTCTTAGATGTATCACTAGATGTTGTAATGAACAAAGGCTTTATGAGGACTTCTGGTTATGGCGTCTGACTGAGCAGCTGCAGGGCTGCGAGCTCCGACCAATATATTTTACATTTAGATATCTAGTCCACTGCTAATATATTTTGAGTTCGAGCAAACTCTCTGGCATTCAATCCAACCTGCCAAGATGCCGAGTAAACACAAAGTAAAAACGAAAAACACCAGCAAAGAGGGATCCAAAGGCGAGGCTAGCAGCGAAGTGGAAACCGATCAAACGGAGGAAGCTAAAGCTAGCTCTCAGACTTCTGAACTTGACCTCCTGGAAGCAATTCAAGCCTTGAAAACTCATTTTAACACGCAACTACGGGAAATTATAACTTCGAATCAAGAAATTAAAGACACAATTGGAGTATTCCTCGAGAGGCTTACCTCTGCAGAATCCCGCATTAGCAACCTGGAGGACGGCGTCGCTTCGTTAACAGGCAAAGACACATCCACGCAAAAGAAAATCCAGGATCTCGCTTTGAAAGTGGACGAGCTTGAAAACAGAAGCCGGAGATCCAACCTGAGACTCATGGGTTTACCCGAGAACACAGAACAAGGGGAAATCGCTGCTTTCCTGCAGACCTGGCTGACAGAGGTCCTGGGACGGGACGCTTTTCCATCCCCCCCCATTATCGAGCGAGCCCACAGGCTGCAGGGCCAGAGTGTTCCGGGCGGCCCGCCACGCGTGATCATCATAAAATTCTTAAACTACCAAGACAAGATGAGAGTGATGACTGCAGCCCGAAAGAAAAAGTGATGTACAACGGCCGCCATGTGATGTTCTTCCCTGACCTATCCGCGGATGTGGTGAAACAGCGGAAACAATACGACCAGGTGAAACAACAACTCCGTAATCTGAATATAAACTTTGGACTGATATTCCCAGCAAAGATGAGGATTTTCCACCGCGGTAATCGCTTCCTCTTCCACACGCCAAAGGAGGTGGAGTAATTTATACAGAAAGCAAGACAACAAACTGACGGGTAAACACACTTACACGCTGGAAGGCGTCAGCAAGGTTTAATAAGGATCAATATTTCATTTGATCGGTGATTCTGGACAATACGTATTTTGACTAAGTCTCCCCCTCATAACGGTGGGGAATAATTCTTGTATAGTACGGTCGGGGTTCGCAGCTTAATGTTGTGGTGTGAGTTGTTTAGGCAGATGTTTTTTCTGCTCCTGTTTTTCTAGGATCAGTAGCATAGCCAAGTCTCAGAATAGAGGGGAAAGGGAGTAGGAGATTCCCACGGGTGGGAAATCTCAGGGAATTTTTTTGTGTTTGTAATTGTTCAATGTTTTCAAGGTGCAATGTTCTACAAGTTGTAATTTGCAAGTTCCTACAGTTGAGACAAAAAACAGAAAGAGATGATATATTGACATTAAGCAAATTAGTACTGAGTCCGTTGTTGATGTGATCTCCTGGAATGTAAGAGGCCTTAGGAAATTGATCAAACTCAAAAAAGTAATGAATAGACTTAAACAATACCATCCAAAAGTGTTTTTTATCCAAGAAACACATTTGCTTACGAACGAAGTTGCACGACTAAGAAGAAGATGGCCGGGTCAAATATTTTCTAGCTCATTTTCTCCACACTCTAGGGGCGTGGCAATTCTTATTCATAAATCTTTACCTGTTTGTATAAAAAAGACTATCATAGATCCTGCTGGGAGATTCATAATAATCCAAACCTCACTGATGAACCAAAACTTAACTTTGGTTAACCTGTATGGTCCTAATATAGATGACCCTGATTTCTACAATAATTTGTTTCTCTCTATTACAGCTTTCCACGGTGATGTGATCTTTGGTGGAGATTTTAATTGTACTTTAGATCCGAATCTCGACCGATCATCAGGTTTAGATTTGTCCCACCCTAAAAGTAGACGGGTTATTCAACATTTTATGTCTGAACTAAACTTAAGAGATATCTGGAGAGTACAGAATCCAACAAAGAAAGAATTTTCTTGCCACTCAACCACCCATAATAGCTATAGCCGTATAGATTACTTCCTAATTTCAAACTCCTTGGTTAACAGAACTAAGAGTTGTGTCTACAAAAGCATATTGATCTCCGACCACTCATTATGCATGCTTAAATTTTCACCCAAAATTGCGTTCAATCGTAATCCTGTTTGGCGATTAAAACCCCACTGGTTGCAAATGCCCAAATTTCTGAAATTTATTGAGATAAATATTGATGACTACTTTAGCTTTAATAAATCTGAGACTACAGCATCTATTAGATGGGAAGCCTTTAAGGCTTTTATACGGGGTCAGATGATAAGCTACACAAAAAATAAAACTAACAAAACTGTCATGGAAATGCTAAAACTTGAAGAACAAATAAAAGAGACTGAGCTTGAGTTAAATCTAAAGGGCTCTAAAGAAAAGCAACAAGAACTGCTAATACTGAGAGCAAAATATGACAAACTATCCACTAACAAAGCCTCATCAGAGATATTCAGATTGAAACAATCCTACTACGATCAGGGAGAGAAGGCAGGAAAACTCCTAGCGTGGCGCATTAAAGCTTTGCAGAATGAGAGGGCAATAAATGAAATTATATCAGAAAATGAAAATACTACTGATCCTCAAAAAATAAAAGATTTCTTTAAAGATTATTACTCAAAATTATATACATCTAAAGGGGACATTCCACAAGCATCACTTGACTCCTTTCTTAATTCTGTAAACATCCCCACACTTAGTGAAATAGCTAAAACGGATCTGGATATGCCAATATCTATAGGTGAACTCTCAAATGCAATAGACAAACTAAAATCAGGAAAATCCCCTGGTCCAGATGGGATTCCTTTGGACCTATATAAAATATTTAAAAACAAATTACTGCAACCCCTCTATAATATGCTATTGGAAAGTTATACCATTAAAGAATTACCTCCTTCCCTACGTAATGCAGTCATAACAGTTCTACCTAAACCGGGGAAATCTCCCACTAGATGCGAATCCTTCCGACCAATCTCACTTATAAATTCTGATGCCAAAATAATATCTAAAGTTCTAGCAATCAGGCTTGAGACATTTTTACCATCCCTTTCTGACCCTGATCAGAACGGATTTATAAAGGGGCGGCAAGCGCATCACGGCATCCGTCGTGTGCTGAATATAATTCATGCTAAATATGAACACCCTCATTGAGCTTTGCTTTCACTTGACGCAGAAAAAGCATTCGATAGAGTGGAACATAGTTACCTCTACAAAGTTCTCTCTCAATTTGGTTTTGGTAGTTATTTCATAAACTGGATTAAGATACTCTATAATAAACCCTCTGCCTCAGTTATAACTAATAACATTTTATCTAAATCATTTAATCTCGGTCGGGGCACGCAACAAGGTTGTCCCCTCTCGCCCCTCCTCTTTGTGCTGGGAATTGAGCCATTGGCTATTGCCATAAGGAATAATCAAAACATACATGGCATCAGGATAAAAAATATTGAATCTAAAATTCAAACCAACATTATCCCAATTCTCCCCGATCTGGGGCAATATGTCATTTGAACCAGGTAGGAAAGACATGGGCTTTAAAACATGGTTTGCTAAAGGTTTATGGAAAATCTCAGACTTATTTGATAGTGGGATTCTGATGAGGTTTGAGGATTTGAAACAAAAATTTGACCTTCCAACTAAACATTTTTTTAAGTTTTTGCAAATCAGAAGTTTCGTCTTGGGTACTCAAAAGTCTCTAACATTGCCTACTCTTACTTCGATAGAAGAATTGGCAACAAATGACCATTTGAAGAAAGGCCTAATATCCCGCTTTTACAACATCATCAAAGACAGCTCCCAGACATCCTCAGAGCACAAACGACTGGCTTGGTGTGAAGACTTGAAATGTAACATATCAGTAGAGGAATGGCAGAGGGCCTGTCTAAAGGCACAGACACAATCTATTAATACTCAATTTAAGTTAATCCAATACAAATGGTTGATGAGAACCTATGTTACTCCAACATTACTAAATAAATTCAATTCCAACATCCCGGATACATGTGCTAAGTGTGGAGATAAAGGCAGTTTGATTCATTGCCTTTGGGAATGTCCTGAGATCCAGAAATTTTGGAAGGAGGTTTTGGAGAAACTTTCACTTATCATTGGTACTGATCTCAATCTCTGTCCTAGGTTGTGTGTCTTAGGAATTTTTCCCACTCAAACTCAAATAAGCAAGGTCGATCAAAAGTCCATAATTTATTGTTTGGTGCAGGCTAAATATAGTATAGCCAGGTCCTGGAAATCTGTAACCAGACCCCAAATAAAAACTTGGATGTCTACATTATCAAGCTCTCTTGCCTTGGAGAAACTCACCTTTATGATTAAGGGTAAATACTATTAGGCCATAGGCTGAAGCCTGTATCGTTAAGTTTCGCTCCACTTATTGAGGGACTACTAAATGACACCGCCAAAAAAATCTTTAGTGTGTTTTGAGCCCATAACCAAAAGTTCTCCATCCGCTTTGCGCCAGTATTTTTACAGTAATAACTTAAAAGTGTAACTATATCGGTAGCCTGATCACACCGGTAAACTACGCTCGTATCCAGTCGCCTAGCCGTTAGCCAATCAGAGCGTGTCCTTCAGGTGCGCTCTACCAATCAGAGGCGAGAAGAGAACAACAACAACAAACATGGCTGCTCCCATGGAGCAGCATGTTCCCGTTGGATCGAACAAGAAAAGCAAGAAAAATGAGGATTATATATGCCTGAAACACATCTCATCGGTGGACAAAGAACGGACACAGCCACTAACAGTTGTTCGTTGGAAGAAGATGGTCGAATGTGCCCGTAGGTGGCTACAAATAGACGGAATTGACCGCACGTTGGCAGAGGCTGTATGTTTACACGATGACGAGTTCTCCAAAAACAACAATGATGATGATTCACCGTCAACCCTGGCTTGTCCAGACGACACTCTTTCTGGCTACTTGGGGGTAAACAAACTTGGTTTTCATCCAAGTTGTTATCGGCGTTTCATCGATAAAAACGAATTGCCAGTGCTGAAAAACTAGCAGAAAACGGGGAGCATGTGGTGGTGACAACAATGGTTCTGATCACGAGTCTTCCACAACCACGTCCACGACTAGCCGGACACCATCTCCAAAACGGTTGAGATCCACAACAGAAGTGAAGACGATTAAATCATCGAGGTCTGGCAATGTACTACCTGCTGTCTGTATAATCTGCAAGAGGGTTGACCGCTTTGTGAAAGAAGGACACAAGGCAAAGAAGGATAAATTGGTCCAAGCAGAAACTATAAATGCTGGTGAGTAGATCATTTGCAGAATGCATCTTTGTTTGTGGCTTATAACCAAAAGCAAATGTAATAAATTTGTTGGTAAAAAAAAAAGCATGTATTTGATATTATTTGTTGGCAGCTGGTTTATGATTGAACTTTTTTTTAATTCTCTTTTTCTCTAGTGAGTTTGGTTAAAGCAGCTGAACTTAAAATAGACGAATCCATCCTCAAGGATGTACGAGGAAAAGATTGTGTCGCAATGGAAGTGCGGTACCACAAACGGTGCTACAAAGAATACACAAGATTTCTGGTGGCTACGACAAGTGATGAAAGGTAAATTTCAGATACTTCAAGTAGAATATTTGTGAAATACAAATACTTGAGAGTGAACCTTATATTGATGGTAGGGTTACATTCTGGGGTTAAACATTTTTTAAAGTTGATTATTCTAACAAATGAAGCCCAGTTTATAGAAAAATATTGTAGTAAATAATGTAGAATAAACATTTGGATGCAGTTTTACATAAAACATTTTAACCATAAATTTGGATGAAATGAGATATTCTATCATTGTTAATTTTTAGATTGAGTAAGCATTTTATCTCATCTGTATTTTGCATTGTTTCACACAGGATGCCAAAAGCCTGGGAGTATGCCACTTTGTACACAGAATTTTGTGACAAAATAATTCGGGCACAGTTGATCAAAAAACAGGAAATCTTCAGGATGAAAAAGCTCTCTTCCCTGTTCCAGAAACTGATACGACAACACCATGGTCATGGAAGTTAGAGGTAATTATTATTCATTAATAGATTTTGATACTATTCACATCAGCATATATTTATTATTCCTTGTAAATTTTTCACAGAGCAGATCTTCTGAAGAAAAGACTGAGGCAAGACTTTCCCCAACTAAATTTCTACAAGCCTCCGAGGAAAAACCTGAGTGAAATGGTATTTACAGAAGCCACAGGACTTCTCAACTAGGGTTCATCAACTGAAACTGAGTCATCAGTATCGCAAGAGACTTTGTCGAGTGGTGAAGAGACCGTTCAGGAAGGTGGTACATATACAGCACAACAAGACCGTACCAGAACCATTTATAGTGCTGGTATAAGTCTTAAACAAGCAGTTAAGAGTGCCCCTAACATGAGTGCCAATTGGCCTCCTACATCTGAGGATATAAATATTTCCTCAGCTAGAAAGATTGTGCCAATTGAACTGTATAATTTGCTTGCTTGGTGCATAGGTGTAAGTGATGAGTTGACATTATCTAACATGGTTAATGTATTGGAGGAGGTTGATCTTTGTTAAGTGTCAATCTGCCAAGATATTATTTATTTATCCTCAAAAGTTAGAAATCAAACCCCAAAATCTGTAACACTTGGTTTAACTCTGCACCACTTGACAGGGTCATTTCAGGTTGTAAATATGGTACGTAAACTTGGTCTGTGTCTCTTGGGAATCTGTAGTAGTTTTTGAGACAAGTCTTGCTCAGCTTCAGTTGTCCAGAGGTTTGGATCTCCCACAAGGGTTTGCCAGTAATAACTTTACTGTTCTAGTGTGGGCCAATATAGATTTTGGAGAGGAAACATTGTCGGGGAAGGGTTCCACCCATCACACTAATGGAATCATGATTCAGAGAAAGTATTCTGAGACTCTAATTCCTCAGGCTCAAGTGGACGTAAAAAAAGGTGTAAGGTCCTTAAAGCCCCAGGAATCGGTCCTTGAAGTATATCGTCGTAGACCAAGGCATGGTCCTGGCAGTGTGGCTGATAAGTCGAAGGATTCTAAGGATATTCATGTGCAAAACCTTAGGTTGTCCAAATCGTTAGACTTTGCTTACATTTTGTCAAAGTTCACTACCTGTGCTTTGGGCATTATTCCTGGTTGGACAGGGTTTAATATAGCCTTGACCAAAGGTCAGACTTGTGAAAAATCTGTGATCTATTACCTTCCAGTTATCGAAGCCTCTCCAACAGAAATGACAATAGTCAATACAATTCTAAAGAGAAGTATTGAGAGAGCGGACCAGTTACAACTTCCCCACATTGTTCTTTTCTTCAACTTAGCAATATATGCAAAGGCAAAGGCTTAATACATCTCGCTGTTCTTGTAAAGTCGGAAAATGTTCTCATGGTAAATGCTCCTGTTTAAAAGCAAAAGTCTCTTGTTCCTTTTCCTGCAAATGTGTGGACTGTGAGAACCGTGATAGTACACCTGATGAATTGTTGCTCCAGACATCGGAGAGCATTGATGAAATGCCAGACTCTGAATCAGATGAAAGTGATTTGGATGAGTAATAATTTCTTTGTGTTTTCTATTGTTTTCTATTCTATTGTATTTTCTATTCTCAAGTCGTAACAACCTGAAGTGATCCTAAAAAGTTTAATATCTCTTGCTGGGTCCAACAAAAGTCATTGTTTAAAAACATAAATGTCTTTGTGCCTAGTTTTCATTGTTCAAATTTTAGCTGTATTTCAGTTATTTCCGAAAATGTTGCTTCCAATATTGTAACTGGTCTACTAAGTGATAAAATTCACACCACTTTTCATAGTTATTAGTTAAGCAGACACAAAAGGGATATCTTGTTCTTAAGTTTTTCAATAGAAAATTCAAAGAATTGCAGTTTTCATGTGCAATAAAGATATATTTTGGGAGATTGTGAAGTTGTTAAAAAGTGTATGTTTTCATTTAGAATAACTCCTTACTTAAAGCACGCAGAACATTGACGCTTTAGAAGCTTAGAGTAAGTATGAATGTCTGTGGGAATCCAAAATTTGAGTCTGATTGCCTTAATAATAAAAAAGTTACAAGGGTTTGAAAATGGTAGAAGACCCAAAATCGTCACTTTTTTGGGTAAACTGCCATCTTTGGCACTCATTTTCTCAAATACTGGCAGGAATCTCACGGAGAACTTTTTTTCCCAGCTCGAGTACATATTCAAGATTGGAAAACTGCAATCGAAAAGTAGTCCCCAGGATAGTGGAGCGAAATCCTATTTCTAGCCACATTTTGAGCTTCAGCCTATGGCCTATATGTGTTCCAAAAAATACGGGAAAAGTTTTTGCTATTCTTGGGAAATTTACATACTCATAATGAGGATTGACTGAATGTTCTCTAGCTAATTTTGATTATGTTTTTATTCTCATAGTGATTGTAAGCCTGTTATCTTCATGTTAATTCCAAATGTATTCACTTGCTCAAAAATGTATGTAACTTAAACACTGACTTTGGGATGCATAGAACCAGGGAGGACATTGCCTTCACCTCATATCTAGCCCGTGGACTGTGATTAAATCTCCTGGACTAAGTCTCAACATACTACCCTGAGATATCAATCTTAAAATATTTTGTCTCACTGTAATCAGCCAATGCTGGTCACCTTGAATGTTTAAATTGTTAATGTGTTTTCTCTTCTTTTAATTTTGTTAGGTGTTTTGTGCACCTGTGAGTTATTTGTATGTATGTCTCTTTAAATTGTAAAAAACAATAAACAGATTTTTGGAAAAAAAAACAAAGGCTTTATGAATAAGAAAGTGACATGACAAAATAATTAATTTTTTCAGCTGCAGGCTCATTTTACTTATTAAAAGTTGAAAAATATTGTCATTGTTAACGAACGGGAGGACTTAGTGTAGTTTTATCATTCTACAAAAAAAAACACATAAGGCGAAGGATCAGGGTGGAGCTTATAAAGAACAAGAAAATGGTGTTTTCACAGCAACTCCATGTGGCCTGCATTATTGATGGGCTTAGCCTAATCCAGAGTGAAAACATTTGTCACATCATGACAGTCTGTGTTTTGGGGGAATAATGCACACTCACTGAATTGCTTTGATGTGAACCTTTGTGGGAATGTCTGATCTTTTGCATATGCTCAAATGGCATCTCCTCTCCCACACATGTTAGGTGACCGTTGCCATTTAAAGAAGCAATGTGGCTTTGGCTCTGACACAGTTGAAATATCCAGAGGACTATCCTCTGAGAACATAAGGTTTCAGAGAAAATCTGAAAATTAATCAAGTTCACACTGATTAATGGTAAATATGGTGTTATATATCCACTAGATGTCTTAGTCATATCTTTGTGTTTCTATGTTTACAGTAATCTCTTAAATATTTACTGTAAATTTTATTTAGAAACATTTTAATAAAACTTGAACATTCATTCTGTTGCACAATTATTATGTACAATAAAAAGCTAACATGAAAGAAAACACAGTGATGTCTACTGACAAATCCGAAGTCCTGCCACTGTGAAAGGAATTATTTCTGAAATTAGGATGTTATGAAGTCACAAAGGACCCTGGCATCAACTCTAAGTACCGTTCAACAATAAACCTGATGCTTCGGCACAGGCGGCTCAGGAGTGTTGTTGATTGACCACAAGTCTGCTGGATTGATTTAGGCTGGTTCAAAGTGTCTGAGCGCTTTGGAAATTTATTTATAATTACTGAAGATATTAGATTGTTAAGACATGCAGATTGTCTCTGAAAGTCTTCATAACAGCAACATTTTGAACGTTATTCATAGTTCTATTAGAGTAGAATCTACTATGATAATGTTTATCTAATTTTTACCTTTAAAAGTTTATTGCAGCAGGTGGCATATTGGTAATACGTTTAGAGTATCTAAGATCTTCGATGCACAAGAGGCTTTTTTGGTGACTTGAATGCTTTCTTTAAAAAGAGGCCACATACTTTGGTAGAGTTTCAATGTGGCTGGAAAGATGTAGCTTAATTGTAAAGCCACTAGCAAAAAATACACTACAAATACACACATTAAAAAATGTTGAAAATAGAACATGAATATTCAGTCAAGAACAGTTGCACAAGCAAAGGTTATAGAACATAAATAAACATTCTGAGTCATCTACAACCCAAATCAGTTGGTTTTGCACTATACTGTTATATAAGCTGCTCTTTTCTCTAACCACTTAAAGCTGTGACTCCTTTCAATCCTACTTCGTAAAGGCATTCAATGCTTTTTTTCTGCAATAATACATCAGTATCTGATATTAAGCGATCCTGGTGGATTCTGGATTGGAGGTGCCAGGTGATTGGAGACATACTGCGGTAAGCATATTGACCCATTTTTGTTTCCGGTGTTTGTGTGGCAGTAGTGTCTTTTCTCTGCTCTTGTTAACTACCAGATAACATAACTATATTTCAGTAAGTTTGCCTAAACACCAGTAGTTCTTTCCATCTTTAGTGACTGCTGTTCTGTCTTATAGCGGATGTAATAAAAAGTTCCGGTGGCCAACCCTACCGTATTTTAGTTTAGCCGTTACCGACTTTAACAGCTAGCGATGGCTTCTCCCTCTCGCTCTTCTGCTTTCTCTTGCTTGGTGTGTCTGATGTTTAGTTACTCCTCTGCCCCTTTTAACGGTAGTGGTATGTGTAACAAATGTAGTTTATTTCTAGACATGGAGGCAAAGCTCAGTGCGTTAGAAGCTCGGCTCTGCACCATAGTAGATCAGCCCTTAGCTAGGGTAGCTAAGTGTAGCCAGTCCCAGGTAATCGGTGCGGACTGACCTGAGTTAGCTGAATAACCCTCCACTGGGTAAAAATGTGTACTCAAGGTGCCTGTTTTATAGTCCTATAGCTAAATTTAAGGATGTGATTCCATCAGCTCTACATTCATTACCAGGTTGTAAAGAAACAGAGAGCTCTTATGTTAATTTCAGTCCTTCCCAAGTTGATCATCGAACAGCACTCAACGCTGTAGCCGACCTAAAAAAGAAAATACTTAAAGACAGTTAGCTCCATGGTATACTACTGAAACCCGCAAATTAAAGCAGATATCTCGGAAACTTGAGAGAAACTGGCTTTCCACCAAGCTAGAAAATTCTAGTTTATCTTGGCAAGATAGTCTTAAAACTTATAGGAAGGCCCTCCGTGATGCAAAAGCAGCGTACTACTCGTCTTTAATTAAGGAAAATAGGAACAATCCCAGGTTTCTTTTCAGCACTGTAGCCAGGCTGACTGAGAGCCACAGCTCTATTGAATCAAGTACTCCAATAGCTCTCACTACCCATGACTTCATGAGCTTCTTTAATGATAAATTTCTAGCTATTAGAAACAAAATCCACCAAGTCTTGCCCTCAACTGGCACCGACTTGTCTTTAAACTCAGAAACCTTAGGACCAGACCCAGTTATATGTTTTGACTGTTTTGCTTTCCTCAATCTTTGTCAACTAACTTCAATAATTTCTTCATCCAAATCATCAACTTGCCTCTTGGACTCCATCCCGACTAGGCTGCTTAAAGAAGTCCTTCCCTCTTTGATCAGGACATGTCGTTTAACTCTCACTTTAGGCTAATTTCAAGAACCGCCTTTCACCTTCGTAATATCGCAAAAATTAGGAGCATCCTGTGTAAAAATGATGCAGAAAAACTAGTCCATGCATTTGTTACTTCTAGGCTGGATTACTGCAACTCCCTATTATCAGGCTCGTCAAAAAAGTCCATTAAGACTCTTCAGCTGATCCAGAATGCTGCAGCACGTGTTCTGACAGGAACCAGTAAAAGAGATCATATTTCTCGTTGCTTGGCTTCTCTACACTGGCTTCCTGTTGAATCCAGAATATAATTTAAAATCCTTCTCCTTACATACAAAGCTCTTCATGGTCAGGCCCCATCTTATCTTAAAGAGCTCATAGTACCTTACTGCCCTACCAGAGAACTGCACTCCCAGAATGAAGGGTTACTTGCAGTTCCTAGAGTCTTGAAAAGTAGAATGGGAGCCAAAGCGTTCAGCTATCAGAGTCCTCTTTTGTGGAACCAGGTTCCAGTTTGGGTCCGGGAGGAGACACTGTCTCTATATTTAAGAGTAGGCTTAAGACTTTCCTTTATGATAGAGCTTATAGTTAGGGTAAGTCCACCCTTAGTTATGCTGCTATAGGCCTAGACTGCCGGAAGATTTCCCATGATGCACCGAGCCCCCTCTCCTTTTTCCCTCCCGGTGCAACCTCATTCCATTAACTTCTTTACTAACTGGACTCTCTCCCTTCCCCGTAGTCGTGTGCTTTCTCGTCCCCCTCCTCTCTCCTCCTATCACTTTCTCCAGATATTCCTGGCTCTGGAGCTGTGGGGTCTGGATCTGTGGTTGGGAGTCTCCTCCTATCACTTGCTGCAGGTGTTCCTAGAGCTGTGCAAGCTAGATCTGTGGTTGGGAGTTTCCTGCTGTCCCTGTGTTCCTACTCTGCCACTGCTCTGCATAATCTTATCGCTATAATAACTTCTATTATTATCATTAGTCTCAATACCATTGCCATTTTTCATCCATTATACGCGTTACTGTGTTGGCTGCTTCTCTCTGCTCCCTCCGTCCTTCTCTCACCCTCTCTCTCTTCCCCTCTCTTTCTCTCACCCCCAACCGGCCAAGGCAGATGCCGGCCCACCCTGAGCCATGGTTCTGCTCGAGGTTTCTGCCTGTTAAAAGGAAGTTTTTTCTTGCCTGTGTTGCCTAGTGCTTGCTCATGGTGGGAATTGTTGGGTTTCTGTAATTAACTTCAGAGTAGGGTCTGACCTGCTCTGTTTGGAAAGCGCTGTGAGACAGCTGTTGTTGTGATGTGGCGCTATATAAATAAAATTGAATTTAATTGAATATCAGATGAACTGTAGTCACTAAATTGACTGTAGGAGTTAGTGTGCATGGATGTTTGCCTGTCTCATGAAAACATGAAAGAACCCAAAGTCAACTGCCAATCAGTGCAGCATTGGCTAACCTGTGTAGCATTTGTGAACACAAATGGTCCAGTAACATACGTTTAGCCAAGGTCTGGGTGGCAGTGTTAATGCCGTGTCCTATCATTTGCAGTGTTGACATGTTATGGTGTAATGACATATTCACACTGATGATAACGATCTCTGGCATGTTCATTATTCCTTTCTTATGTTTTCATGGTACGTTCCAATCAATGCATATATGATTACAAGAAATTAATTTTATTAATCTATTTTAAAATACATAGGAAATATGTACCTAATTCACATGGAGTTGTTTGCACACACTACAAACACCCTTCTTAAAGGTTTTAATAGGTGATATATGAATAATTGCTACAACCTGAAGCTTCCTTGCTGTCAAAGATTTGACCTGAAGCTGACTAAAACATTTTTAAAAATCAAACTCTCTACATATGGAATCATAATTCATGATGACAGCAACCACAAATGGCAAACAAAGCCATTAATACAAATATACAACACAACATATTACACCCTGATGATAACTGAAACAGTCTTTCGACACTTAACTTCACTTCCTCCACTGTTGCTCTATCAAAAGGCATCCCCTTGGGTTCGGTGCAGGGCCTTCCACCGTTTATCCTGTACATGCTTGCCCTTGATTCCATCATTCACACCAATGATCTTCAATTCCACTGCTATGCGGACAATGTCCCAACTTCACATCTCCACCAAATCCATTACAACTGCAACTCACTCCACCCTGACCAGTTACCTCTGGGAATGTCCCAATCCATTTTTTTTCCCTCCCGATACGATTTTTTAATGATTACTCTTGCCATACCCATCGGATACCTATATATTCAAAGCATTAAAAAAAATGGAACAAACCTACTCTTATGAGTATGAGAAATAAAAATAAATAAGCTACAGTTTAGGAAGAAAAAAATCATGTAGCTATCTGAGCTTCACATTGATAATAACAAACAAATATTCTCTACCTTTTTTCCTTTTTTTAAAGTGCTGGAAGCGAACTTCATGAAAACACTCATATCTCACATTATAGATCAGGTAGTGCTTTGCCTGAGATATAGTGACGAGAACAAAACATCTATCAAATTGGTTGGTTGTCTAATGCAATGTATTTGACAATCTTCTGTTGGTTTTTTATGGACTTGTTGCAGTCAAGGTAGCTTTTCTTTCTTTGAAATGGCTCCTTCATTTTTGTATATCCCATACTTGGTTGGGTAATTTCTTTCCAAGTTACAAATCAAGTTAGTAGTAATAAATTGAGATGTGCTTTTACCACCATGAAAAGCTTCCAATCTGCAGATTTTACAAGGGACGGTTTGATCATCATACTGTTGCGCCTATATTTAAGGCTGTCATAAAGCATGATGACGTTGAAAACTGACGTGAAAACTGGACTTATTCCAATTCTACCACACTTTTTTTTTTAAATAGCCTCATCGGCAAGCGATACCAATACTGAGTGTTTGATCAGTACTTCCCTAATTGCCTCACCGAGATAAAACCATGGATGCATTCAAACTTTCTTAGATTCAACTGTGTCAAGTCAGACATCATCCTCAATGGTCCCAAATCCCTTACCAGGACCACCAACGACTTCAGTCTCACCATTAACAACGTCACTTTCTCCCTACACTCACATTTGCAACCTTGAAGTAATCTCCTCCTTTGAAAATCAAATCAACCACATGAACTGCCTTTTCTCATCTAAAAAATAGTGCTCGTCTCCACTCATCACTCCCCTTCTCGACTGCTGAAATCTTATCCATGCCTTCATTACCTTCAAATCTGATTACTGCAACAAAATTCCTCTGAAGTCCTCAAAAACTTCAGAACATACAAAAGTCTGCTGCTCGCCAGCTCATCCACACCCACTGGTCTGACCATATCACCCCAGTTCTCCAGAAGTTCCATTGGCTCCATGTCCCTGAGCTTATACATTTAAAAGTTATCAAGAAACTCTACATAACTAAGCCCCATGCAACCTCACCAATCTAGTCCACTGTCGCACTCTTTCCGGCAGCCTCTGCTTCACTGATGCCAAGCTCCTGTCTTCACCACTTAAAACCAAGCACCAGAACTGGGGTGACAGAGCCTTCTCTATAGCTACTCCCACCCTTTGGAACTCTCTCCCTATCTGTAGCTGTACGGACATTATTCAAATCACATTTCAAAAGTCCTTTTCAGCGCAGCTTTTAGTGCATGATTGATGTCCTGTTCTATGCATATCTTGTTTTTGTCTAGTTTGATGTACTTAAATGTTCTTTTTGTCATTCTGTTTGATTTTTGTAGTGTCTGAGTTTTTAAGAATGTTCTATACAAATACAATGTATTATCAGTATCATTATTATTATTTGTTTGAAATTACAGTCGACCTAAGCAATGATTGTCGAAATTTACATTACTCGTGTAAAAAAAAAGTTTTAATTTGCACAAGATCGAGAATGACAGCATTTCTGACAGCTGGACGTTCATGATGATGTTACTTTGTGATAAAGCAGTCAAAATACTTTGTGGTATGCAAAACCCGCAGTGAGTAGTCAGGTTTAATCTACCAGTACCATAGTACATTGGACCACGATGGCACATAAGCAGTAACGTCACCAATCAGGTCAATGAGTGACACTTGAAACCTCATCGGGTAAAACTCTCAAATGCCAAATATTCGCATTATTATGTTTTTTTTTTTATATGTACCACAATAATCAACGACAGTAAATTTAGCTAAAGACACCTAAAAACTTTGTTGGCGTTTAAATGAGAGTATCCTTAAAGCTGAGGTGTTTTTAGGTAAGTTCCCGGTAGCTGTCAATGGTATTGCAAGTCAGCATCAAGTATGGCAACCCACATCATAGTACCGTGCATTATTCATTGCCACCATTATTACTGTGTGGCCATGAACCAAATTGAAGAAAAAAAATACTACTGCTCTGCATACGGCACACACTGCCAAAACAAAAAGAAACAAACTTCCCAAACACAAGTCAGATGCAGTCCCATCCCAGAAGCCTTTCCACCAGACATATCCAGATATTGTTACATATCGTCTGAAAGCAATAATAACCTGTCAAGCAGCACATGCCAAATATTTGCCCACACTGATATCACGTCTTCTTGTTTGTCCATCCATCCATTTTCCACCGCTTATCCGGGTTCGGGTCGCGGGGCAGCAGCCGAGGCAGGGAAACCCAGACGTCCCTCTCCCCTGCCACTTCTGCCAGCTCCTCCGGGGAGATCCCAAAGCATTCCCAGGCCAGCCGAGACACATAGTTCCATCTTCTTGTTTGTATCTATGCTAAAGAAGTGTCGAGGCCCTTCAATCTTCACATAAATACAGTTATACAAAACAAATACAAATGAACACTTAAAGTATCTAAAACAGTAAAATATCTAGGAACAGAGGAAAAGAAGGTTATTCTGCAGCTAATGTCCATGTTACTCATTTTTTATTTGTTACATCATACACGTGTCTGTAAGTGGGGAAACAACAAAAACAAATTGAACCGTAAGTTCTTTCACGTGTCAGCTCCCCAGTTCTGTTTCTTTAATAAATAATACAATGTGAAGTAACTTCACCCTAGAAAGCAACATGTAGACACATGATGCTGAGAAAAAAAGCCTGCGCAGAAATACGCAAGATGCTGGTTTTGTCATGTTGGGACAAATAGAACTATTCATCCAGACAAGCCAAAACAAATCTGAATGGAAGCCCAATCAGAAAATAGCAGCATTGCCATGAGATAAGAGAAGTAGTACAGAGAGACAAAGAGAGGATGCAGCTCCAACCAGTTGTGCTTCCTGTCAAAGGGGAGTCAGATTACTAGTCAACCATGAAGAGAACTGGTGTTCACAGGGAGCAACTAAAACAAAAGAAAAAAATATTTAACTTTGACTTGTCTTTTTCTATCGAACAAAATTTCCAATCCAAACCTTTAGCATTTCATCAGGTAACTAAACAAACTAATTCTAAAAGTAGAATGGGAGTCTTAAGTTATGAAGCTCTTCCACAAAGAGTGGCCAAATAACTGTAACCCAGTTTGTATTCAGGAAAAAAAACACCCTCTCTAACTTTTATAATTAGGGTTAAAACCTTCTTTGATCAAGCTAATAGCTAGGGATGGCTCTGGTGATACTGAATCATGAGTGAATTTGTAGTCTTGAGGGGGCAAGTGAGTGGATGTGTTGTCTTCTCCAGCACTTCTAAATTACCTCAAAGGGATTAACGCCTGGACTCTGTAGTGACCAATCCAAGACCAAAAATCGGGTCTCATCATATTTGTCTTACTACATAAACCTAATAAATTAAACCACTAGAAAAGGTGTTCTTTATCTCATTCCAGTTGGAAATGATCATTTCCCATTTATTAATTAATGCAACGGAAGCAGCTCCATCATTACTGAAATACAACCATAAACTTTTATGAAAATTTACCCATAAAGAATTGTTTGCAATGTTTGCCGATGATAACCAAAAAATAACAGAGAAATGTATCGAACAACCATGTTCAGGGTTAATGTGTTAAACTTAGTGAATTGTGAATTGTTAGACGGTCAAAATGTTTATTAATGTTATCAATTACTATTATTTACAATGAGGCAGACCCTGCAGAGTGGAGGGTAAAGTGGACTTGAGTGGGTCACTCTCTTCATCAAAATACGTCCATTAGAACAGGAAAATTCACATTGAGAAAAAGAGACTCTCCGTGAGCCTCTCTTTTCGTACATATAATGAATTATGAAGATGTAAACTTAATGAAATAGTGCATAATGTTTCTCCTTTGCAATGAAGAAAACTTCTCCCCACTTCGCCAACACTCATCTGTAATGATAACTGTTAACATTGAATCGTGTCAGAATAAAAACTGCAGTGAGCACAGACAGTATCCACCCTGCAAGAAAAGTAGGTCACCATAACTGTTTCAAATAGAAAATACACACATTTTTTGTCTCTAGAAAACACTGTGTTTGCTGCTGTTGTGTGACACGAAAACTCAAGATAGCAAGAGGAGCTCAAAAGAGACGTGATGCTGATGTATGGATGCTGTGGACCTCACACAGGACAGACTGGCTAGCTTAACACCATGGTAGGGTGGCTTTTACTTAAACTAATGACAAAGAGACTGATGAAAACAGGATGCTTAGTCTTTTCCTGTAAAATATTATGAGTTATACCACAGAAGTAAAGACAGGCTCCGCCTTTAAGGGAAAGATTTATTTCAAAGCTGAGAATGCTTTTACACAAAAAAAATGAGAAACTATGTTCATTCATGATCAGGAAACCCCTTTGTAATTAGATCGCTGTTATCAAGAGAACCATTTATCTTCTTGCAGACAGGCAGCCTCTTTTCCTTTCCACAACTGTCAAGGAGATGTTGGATAATCCCTCTAGCAATTAAAGAAAGACAAAAAATCTAGTACTGGTGTGTATATGTAGTTTTAAAAATGATCTGCAGGGATAAGAAGATACATTTTGACAGGAGTCCAATGAACAGAAAGACAGAAAAGGTTTATTTATCTTACCTTTTACTGATCTCATCAACATGACTGAGTCTGGTTTCTGCCTTAACAACAAACAAACTTACTACATGAACTATTGTCCATTGTTAATCTGAAACTTCCGGTTTAAGTCATTAGCTATGTATTTTCTGTATGTTGTAATCATGAAATAGTTGCACACCATGCATTTTTGGTGTATTCTGACCATATGGTATTCTTCAAGTATATTCCCTCATGAGCCTCCTTTATTTATTTATTTATTTATTTATTTATTTATTTATTTTTAAATCATAGGACAGGCTTTATAGAGGGCTTTATTACCCCCCATAATGACCAATGGTGCATTCATCAGGGGCTTTGCTACATTTCCCATATGGATCAATGACAGAGGCTGCCATCTGCTCATGAGGCTGTGTCAAGGTGACCAGCACCCACACTGCTAACCCTGGATTTGAAACACAGATATATAATTTACCAGAAAAAACAGCTTCAGCCCTTTTTTGCTGCTGCATGGGTTCTCGCGAAAAAACTGAGTCAACTTTCCTCAAACACACTCTTACACAGCAGTGATTTTGGCACAGATCACTCAGTGGATGATCTAAGCCATTTCCTCCTTTTACTTGTCACCTCAGCATGAGGAGCAGCAGATTTGTGAAACAGAAGGAAGCCTCGTGCAGTCAGCTCTTCAACTCAGCTCTGATGGGTGCTTGCCCTGTACGCCTTAAGCTGACTATAGCAACTACATTTTGCAAAAGCCTCAATTACTAACTTTAGCTCAGCAAATGAGCCACTTTTCTTTGTTCACAGGTTAAGCATCATGCCTCTATTGCTTTGTTGTTCTGTAGAATAATCCAAGCTGTACTGCATCTTTTCATAAAATGAGTCGTTCAAGACAAACCACAAAAATGTCCAGTAATACATATTTGGGAAACGGAGTAGCTTCAGAGGGATATAAAAAAGGCTTTCCAATCCACAGCCACTTTATATATGGATTTATATAATAAAAAGAGATATTCAATGAAATAAGGAAATAAAAAATTCAAAATAATGTGGAAATATTCATTCCAAAGCAGTAGGTGGTAATAGTGTCTACTTTAATAGCACATCAAAATGCAAGTATTTAGAGTATTGCTGGTGAGTCGATTATTTTCTGCTAAACACGTTTAAATAAAAGCAATCATTTCTGGTATGGTACAACTAAAAGACAAAAGCCGTTTGTTTGTGAGGTCAGAGGACCGTGTGGACTTGTTGCTCAATATAACCTTCAAAAGCCCATGAATATAACATAAAAAACAGAACACAAGCACAAAGTAGGCCCAGACTTTGGAGAGCTAAAATGACAGTTTGCATGTGGATGCATCAGCTGAAATCTCTTCAGGCTCTGACACATTGTAGAAGATGCACCAGGCTGCATGTTACTTGATGTTAGTTAGCCCAACACCGTCAACAAACTGTTTTTTTTTTTACAAAAAATACATTCTGGAGAAGATGGTTGTCACTCATCAGCTTGGCAGTGTTAAAGTCAATCACCAAATGACCACCCCAAAAGTCTTTGGTCGTATCTGCCAACAACTTGAATTTAGAGCTGCTTAATAAGTTCAAATAAAGACCAGTGGGACCAAATGAACAGCAAATTCTGACACAAAAAAAAACAGCCGGGACCCTCAGTTTCACCTGAAGACCTCACAGCAAGAGTGAAGAGCAAACACTTTAGCTTTAGATTCAAGTACCCTATGTCATATCACTCACTTCAGCAAAACAACTATTAGTCGTGTGCGTGTGTGGGTGTGTGTGTGTGTTGGGGGGGTTCAAGTAAATCCATTTACATATTAATATACCAGAGAGACGTGTACACAGGCTGAAAGAAAGAAATTAGCTGAGCATTCACGGTGCGACCTAAGAATATTCACTGTCCCGATTCATCACTTGCCTCTTTATACACATTAATATATTTTAATCAAATCAAACTTGCTGTCACCGAAGTCCTACAAACCCAGCTATTACACCTTCAGACGCCGTCTGAAACAAGACACATTCACCCCACATCTGGCCTCACCGAAAACAGACAAACGTGAGCCGTTGTGAACGCAACCCCGCGTAGCATCACAGCGCACACTGCGGCAGCTAGCTCGGCTTTAACGGCACCGAAACGCTGTTAATTGGACACGACGCGGTCTCCTGAGTGTACCTTCACTGGCGCCGCTGACAGAGGGAGGTTGAGGTAATAACTGCCAGAAATCCTCCAACAAGCAGGTTCTTTTTTTAATGCGGCTTTGGCAAACAGCCGGGCATAGTTTGTCTGACAAATCGTGCTTTTTTTACCATTTAGTCCGGGCATCTGCGCTGCTCTAGAGGATTACCAGTCTAATATTATATAAACACAACCGGAACCCAAATCACATTAGCATGTCATCCACTGCAGCGCCAAAATAACACAGAAAACACTACTCACGGCGAGCGGGGAAGGAAAGTCGGGTTTTTCGGATATAATGAAATCTTCTCTGCTGCTTTAAATCATACACAGATGTGAGTTTTCCTCCGTGTCGTCGCTGTGCTGAAGAAAGGCGAACATGGGCTGTGAGCGCTTGTACGGTCGCATGCACTGCAGTGCTCAGAGCCTGCTGTCGGCCCCTTCTTCTGCTTAATAGTTTGTTGTTGTGGATGAAGGAAATTCACCTCTACCGCCGCTGTGTGGTGTGGACCCGGAACGGGCGCTGTTGTTCCTGTGCAAAGCAAATATACGCTTCTGATTCTCTCTCTCAAATGCTCAAGTACATATC
>JABUIW010000214.1:11236401-11284353 GCA_013363375.1 Menidia beryllina
GCGGAGCTTTAATTCCCACCTCCGGGAGAGCTTCAAGCACTTTCCGGTGGAGGCGGGGGACATTGAGTCTGAGTGGGCCATGTTCCGCGCCTCCCGGAGCTGTGGTCGCGGGGCTGTCGGTGCCTGTCGTGGCGGCAACCCTCGAATCCGCTGGTGGACGCCGGTGGTGAGGGATGCCGTCAGGCTGAAGAAGGAGTCCTATCGGGCCTTTTTGGCCTGTGGGACTCCGGAGGCAGCCGATGAATATCGGCAGTCCAAGCGAAGTGCGGCTCGGGTGGTCGCCGATGCAAAAACCCAGGCGTGGGAGGAGTTTGGGCGGGCCATGGAAAAAGACTTCCGTACGGCCTTGAGGCGATTCTGGTCCACCATCCGGCGTCTCAGGGGGAGGAAGCAGTGCCCCACCAACACTGTTTACAGTGGGGATGGTGTGCTGTTGACCTCAACTCGTGACGTTGTGGGTCGGTGGGCGGAGTACTTCGAGGACCTCCTCAATCCCACTGGCAATCCTCAATCCTCCATTGGAGGGGCAGAGCCTGGGGATCCGGAGTTGGGATCTCTAATCTCCGGGGCTGAAGTCACCGAGGTGGTCAAAAAACTCCGCGGTGGCAAGGCCCCGGGGGTGGATGAGATTCGGCCGGAGTTCCTCAAGGCTTTGGATGTTGTGGGGCTGCGTTGTCTAACGCGACTGCAACATCGCGTGGACATCAGGGGCAGTTCCGCTGGATTGGCAGACTGGGCTGGTGGTCCCCCTATTTAAAAAGGGGGACCGAAGGGTGTGTTCCGACTACAGGGGGATCACACTCTTAAGTCTCCCTGGGGACGGTCTATTCAGCGGTTCTGGAGAGGAGGGTCCGTCGGATAGTCGAGTCTCGGATCGAGGAGGAACAGTGTGGTTTTCGTCCTGGCCGTGGAACGCTGGACCAGCTCTATACCCTCAGCGGGGTCTTGGAGGGTGCATGGGAGTTCGCTCAACCAGTCCACATGTGTTTTGTGGACTTCGACCGTGTCCCTCAGGGTATCCTGTGGGGGGTGCTCCGGGAGAATGGGGTACCTGGCCCTTTATTACAGGCTGTTCGGTCCCTGTACGACCGGACTCAGAGTTTGGTTCGCATTGCCGGTAGTAAGTCGGACTCGTTTCCGGTGGGAGTTGGACTCCGCCAAGGTTGCCCTATGTCTCCGGTCCTGTTCATAACTTTTATGGACAGGATTTCTAGGCGCAGCCGAGGTGTTGAGGGTGTCAATCTTGGTGGCCTTAGGATCGCATCTCTGCTTTTTGCAGATGATGTGGTCCTGTTGGCTTCATCAAGTCGGGACCTACAGCTCTCGCTGGAGCGGTTCGCAGCCGAGTGCGAAGCTGCGGGGATGAGGATCAGTGCCTCCAAGTCCGAGACCATGGTCTCTCACCGGAAAAGGGTAGAGTGCCTTCTCCGGGTCGGAGCGGACGTCCTTCCCCAAGTGGAGGAGTTCAAGTATCTCTGGGTCTTGTTCGCGAATGGGGGTAGGGAGCGTGAGATCGATAGGCGGATCGGTGCGGCGTCTGCAGTAATGGGGGCGCTGCACCGGTCTGTCGTGATGAAGAGAGAGCTGAGCCTAAAGGCGAAGCTCTCAATTTATCGGTCGATCTACGTTCCCACCCTTGTCTATGGCCACGAACTTTGGGTAGTGACCGAAAGAACGAGATCGCGGATACAAGCGGCCGAAATGAGTTTCCTCCGCAGGGTGGCTGGGCTCTTCCTTAGAGATAGGGTGAGAAGCTCGGCCATCCCTGCTTCGGCTGCTGCCCCCGCAACCCGACCCCGGATAAGCGGAGGATAATGGATGGATGGATTTGTTTTGCGTTGCCCATGTTGGATTTCTGTTTTCTGGATAACAACCTGGTTTCTGCCTCTGGACTTCTGCCTCACCTCTGGATCTGGACAAAAGTCTTGTTTCTGCCCCTGGACTCCTGCCTCACCTGCCCCTCTGGTTTTCAACCTGAATCTGACTAACTGGTTTAGGACCCTGCCTGTCTGGGATAATCCAAGCTATTTCAAGCCACTAACCTGTCTCCCCATTCCCAGTGGTTACTGGTCCATGGTTGGTGACCTCCTGTGTTCTGAGTTTCAGTCCTGAATTAACCTTTTAGTAGCTACACTGTGTTTCTGGCTGAAATTCCATGTCCTCTGTCCTGAGCATTACAGAATTCTTCTTAGCTTCCTTAACCACCATCTCTATATCTGTCATGATCTTGGCAATTGTGCTGTTCTGGTCAATCATTTGACACCCCTGTGTAGCTCTGCCCCATTCTCATCAGCCTTCACCAGATCCACCCAAACCTATTGCAGCTCTCAGACCAGTCACTAGTGCCAGATTATTACGAGTCACCAGTTTAAACCAGCTGATTGTTGTGCCGCCTGAATCTCTTACCTGTTTCTGTGCCCTGACTCTACCCCCAGATTCTGCTTCAGATTTGACTTAGATTTGATCACCTGGCTCTGGATTTGCTTTCAGACTTTAGACCATTCCCTCCGATCATCGTGCCTGTCTCTGCCGCCATGGGTCTGACCCTGTACCAGTCCTGTGATCACCGATTGTCTACAATAGTTTATGCCTGTGCTGTTTCGCTATCTGATCTTGTCTGGCTGAATTCTGGGTCCTCTGTTCCCATTTGTTACAATTTGCTGCACCCACCATACTAGGAAGAAGGAATTATGGGATCTGGCTTCTCGGGAATCGTGGGTAACTTTATTTGGGAAATTGCATCTGGTTTCCCATAACAGCTTCGGTGGGGGTAAATGAAAAGAGAAAGAAATTGCAGATGAAACGGGGAACAGCATTCAGGTAAGGATTGAGTCGCCTCTAGATAGGCAAAGTTTTCTTCGTCCGCCTATATTAAAAACAGTTGTCTGCAGCCTTCCAAACGGTACCGCCCCTCCTGCAGGGCAAGAACCACAGCCAGCAACTCACAGCTGCCAACATCATAGTTCCTCTCTGCTGGGCTGTCGACAGGGCAAAAAATGCAAGCGGTGGAAGTTTCTTTGATGTATATCTGGACAACACTGCTCTCTCTCTAGTATCAGACACATCCACCTCCAGCACAAACTGGACAAAAGGATCAGTGTGCTTGACGATAGGGGCACTAGTGAACATGGATTTGGGCTCTGAGAATAACTTGTCTTCCTCCAGGGTCTATTTGATGGTGGTCTTGGTGGAACTTGGTTTGGTACAAGGGGCCGCTACCTTGTTGTAATGCATAATGAATTGGCTGTAGAAATTGGAAAAACCCAGGAAGCGCTGCAGCTCTTTGCGAATATGGGACAGTGGACATTCGCAAACAGTCTTTATTCAGCTCTAGCAGTCCTTTGCTGCTGTATCCCAGAAAAATATCCGAGGTTTCACGTACAGTTTGTTTTCCAGTAGACGTTGGCACTTAAACCTGACATGTCACAGATGCTCCTTCAAGGAATGGGAGAAGATGAGGAGGTTGTCCAGATGGATGAACACAAACCGCTGGTGCATATCTCAATACATTTCATTCGTCATAGTTTTGAAAACAGTGGGCGCATTAGTGAGGCTGAAAGGCATTACTAAATACACCCAGAGGTGTGTTGAATGCTGCTTTCCATTCATCGCTCCTGTATGCGGATCAAGTGATAAGCGGTACAAATTGGCAAAACTGCAGCTCTCAGAGTATGGGGTAATGGCCATTCTGGACATCCAACTATATCGTTCAAACCACAGTAATCTATGCAGTAACATAGAGGGGCCTCTTTCTTTTCCACAAAAAATAAACGTCCTCCCAGAAGTGACGACGAAGGGAGAAAAATGCTTGAGTCAAGGGACTCACTTTTGTAGGTTCCTTCTCAGGTAGAGACATGTTAAACAACTGGCTGATGGGGAGAGGGGCTCATGGGAGAAGATTTAAGAAGGCCAAGTGCTTTAAGAAAAACAGGGCAAACTCTTTGTATTCCAAAAGATCTGGAGTTGGCAGAGGAGGTGGAGACTGGCGGGGTTCCGTAAGGGCAGACTTGAGACAAAGCATAACAGGAGACGCTCTGGCTGAAGATTGATGCAGTTCTCCAATCAAGGAACACAGGTCAAAGTCTGTTTATTTGTCAATTTGTTTACATGTACTAGACATACAAAGGAATCAAAATTACGTTCCTCACCATCTCAATGTGATAAGACATGGACACAAGTAACAATGCTGTCAAAGCAGACCTATCCTAACGCTAGCTCTAATACTGCAGTGACATTTGGTAGGTAAGGTGCACAGTGGTAATTTAACTACACAAAAAACTAGATTTAACTTAGGCCTCATAAAATAAAAAAGCTACATTAACACACAGACTAGGAAGCTAGTTAAACTATTCAATTCAATTCAATTCAATTTTATTTATATAGCGCCACATCACAACAACAGTTGTCTCACAGCGCTTTCCAAACAGAGCAGGTCGGACCCTACTCTGAAGTTAACTACAGAAACCCAACAATTCCCACCATGAGCAAGCACTAGGCGACACAGGCAAGGAAAAACTTCCTTTTAACAGGCAGAAACCTCGAGCAGAACCATGGCTCAGGGTGGGCGGCCATCTGCCTTGGCCGGTTGGGGGTGAGGGGAAAGAGAGGGCAAGAGAGAGAGGGCGAGAGAGAAGGACAGAGGGAGCAGAGAGAGGCAGCCAACACAGCAACACGTAGACTAGATGAAAAATGGCAATGATATTAATACTAATGATGATGGTAGAAGTTATGACGGCAACAGAGCAGGAACACTGGGGCAGCAGGAAACTCCCAACCACAAACTACTCAACAAAGACTAAGTACACAAACAGACATAGTATTTCACAGTGTGGGTAATTTCAGAGGTAGTTACAATAGTGCAGGACATTCAGTTAAGTAGCAGTGGATTCTATTCAACAATGACATAGTCACTGTCAACAATGGTACAGATAGTGTTCCCTGTTGCTGGAGGGCGGGTAGTGCAAGGGGGTGGGGGGTGGGGGGTGATGGAGTTCCCTTGAGTTCGAGTTTTCTTAGCTTCTAAACAACTTTGATGGAGCTGAGGGGAGGGAGTTCAGCATCCTCACAGCCTTGGGGATGAAGCTACTGGAAAGTCTGGTTGTGCGGGATAGAGGCTCCTGTGCCTCTCATGTACCTCTTCCCAGAAGGCAGGACCCTGAACAGCTGGCAGGAGATTGGATGAGATATAACTGCATCATCTCATTATGATTGTTGGAAATTGTTAAGGGGAAGGGAGCAGTGCTATGAGTGATCTTGGAGATAAGGCAGCAATTCAGGGCATTAACAAGTTTGGGGCCCACAAATGGCCCACCAACAATCTGCAACCAGATTACGAAACTCAATAGTAAAATTAGCTTCAGTTCCATACCCTTGCTTTGAAGAAAAAAGACAGTTCCTGTTCTCTTGTACCCTAACAGGGTGATCAAAAACGTTCTGTAATTCGGCCAAAAAACTAGCATATATGCTCAAAACAGATGAGCTGCCAATCCACAATGCCATGGGCCACTGAGCATCTTTTCCTCACAATAAATGAACACAAAAGGCTATCTTTGCTTTATCCATGCAGTAATTGGAGGGTTGAAGATAAAAAATAAATTATAGTTCAACAAAAATCTACTGAATGGACCAAGTTCAACAGCATAAGGTTCAGGTGTAGGAACCATAAGTACTTTAGGGCTTATGGAGGAGTTTCTGGGTTTACTCACAGGTGGAGCGGAAGCTGGAGTAATGATCCAATTGAGAAGCTATCTTCTGCATGCTCTGGGATGGGGTCTGGAGAGTATCCATGTCACCCAACATCTGGTCATGTCTCCCAATCAACAGTCCCTGTAAGGTGAGAGCTTATTTTAGGTTGTCCAGATTCGCTGAGTCCATTTTGGTTCGGCACTGTATTCTGTCACGGATTTGGTGAGGCTGGACCCAACACCAAACCAAAAAATGTGGGATGAAGGATTTAAAGGGATTTATTTAGGTTGTGGGGAAGTGGAGGCAGCAGGAAGCTCAGGGGGTATTTTGTATCCAGTAGAGAGGAGAGTCCAAGGGCTTTAAAGGTGGGCTGCTGCTCTGGGTATAGGCAACACTGAGTTGGCACGAGCGACCAAGCAAGTTCTGTAATCATCTACGACAGGCAATACTCTAGCATTGGACTCCTGAATGGTGCAGGCTTTAAACAAACCGTGATTGCCAACGATCAGTAGGTGTGAGGCTGGCAGACTTCCACACAGACATTCCCAGCCAGAAACAGAAATGACAGCAGCCAGGGACCAGAAACACAACTACTACAACCTTGATAAATTCTGAACATCGCAACAGACCGTTGGAAGTCTTTCCTGACTTTAATTGTGGTTTTTTAGTGGTTCAGGTCATACCTAACAGGAAGAAGTTTTAGTGTCATGATAAATTAACTTTCCTCCTCGTCAGCTCCTTTGACCTGTGGTGTGCCACAGGGTTCCATTCTGGGCCCTGTTTTGTTCTCCCTGTACCTGCTGCCATTAGGGTCAATAATACTCAAACATAATGTCTCCTTTCATCTATATGCAGATGACTTACAAGTATATCTGCCTGTCCTGCCAAACTCTCCAGATGCCATTGACTCTATCCACAAATGTCTTAGTGACATCAAACTCTGACTGTCTCAGAACTTTCTTTGCCTGAATATCTGCCTTGTTTGGTAAGGCAGATATGCATATGTCACCTAGTTTTGGTTCTCTGACCCCCATTGTTCTCATGTGATTAAAAATCTCGGTGTAAAATTCGACCCCAGCTTAAAGTTCGACCAACAGATTAATGCGGTCGTGAACGCAAGCTTTTTTCAGCTTCGCCTTCTTGCTAAGGTGAAACCCTTCCTGAGCCGCTGCGACCTCGAAAAAGCCATCCACGCCTTTGTTAGCTCCCATTTGGACTATTGCATTGCTCTGTACTTTGGACTAAGTCAAACATCCCTCCATCGCCTTCAGCAAGTACAGAATGCAGCTGCCCGATTCCTTACTAACACCCGTAGACATGACCACATTACACCTGTCCTCTACTCCCTACACTGGCTCCCAGTACAGTACAGGATTCATTTCAAAATACTCTTGTTTGTTTTTCGAGCAGTTAATGGCCTTGCGCATTTGTATACAAGTGAAATTCTGAGGTTTCACCAGCCTGGCAGATCACTTCGGTCTGCTGATCAACATCTTCTGGAGGTCCCACGGTCCAGGTGCAAGCAGTGAGGTGACCGCTCTTTTGCAGTGGCAGGACCTAAACTGTGTAACTCTCTGCCCACTGAATTACGTTAATTTACTGACCTGCATCTGTTCAAAGCTCAACTTAAAACGTATTTGTTCAGAATGGCTTTTTGCAAGTAAAATCTCTGTATACTGGGTTCTGTCACCAATTTATTTGTCTTTGTATATTTCGATAGTTTGATCTGTTTTTATTCTGTAAAGCACTTTGGTCAGCTCCGGTTGTTGTTAAGTGCTATATAAATAAACATGGATTGATTGATTGATTTAAGTTAACTCCTAAATACCCTTTTTTGGTAAATTACGCTGATATGATAAAATACTTTGGACCTCTGGTTTTTGTCTGGACAATGCTCTTCAAGACAAAGCATCTTCTTTTTCAAATGTGTTGTCAGACACAGAGTTTCTCTCTCACCACAAAGCACCAGATGATGGGAGCATGTCATTTATATGTGTCAGGGAGGTGGGTGTTGACGGAGGACTCAGGTGCGGAGATGAGGGGAAAACAAGGTTTATTGGAACAAAAGACCAGAGTCCAGACAAAGTACAAAGCAAAGCTGTGGAAAACTGTGATCAAAGTATCAAAGCGAGGCAAACAAGACTGTGGCAAAACTAAGACAAAGTAATAAAATAAAGATTAACAAGACTATGACAAAACTGTGACTATGGCTGTGGCAAAAACTGTGACAAAAACAAACCTGGCGTGGGGGAGACGACGGACAAGACGAAAGACAAAAAGACAAGAACGCACCCGCGCCAGACAAGGGAAAACAGGACTATTTAAACACATGAGGGAGGGAAACCCCAGGTGTACACAATAGGTAATCAAGACGAGACATTCCCCCAGACGTGACAATATGTTGACACTTCGAAACCATTGTGTGTGAGTAAATAAAACCAATATTCCATTGGCATTGCATCCATTGGTATACTAAACACAGTGGAGCTGACAAATGCACTGTCATATCATGAAACCGATTATGCAGTTGGGATGATTTTGCCTTATGGTCTGCCCTGGTGGTCTGCCCAGTTTGATGGAGATTTCACAAATTGTCATTGTAGACAGTGATCTAAATGTCTCGAAGTTGCTGGTATTATGAATATTTCAGGGGGTTGTTTGGGAGCAAGTGATAATTGATCATCATAGTAAGAAGCTCACTCTCTCATCAGAGATCTCATATACAGTGGGGCAATTGTATAAACTGTGAAAGACACTTTTCAGATCCATGAGGAACTCGCCCTTCATTATTTGGACAAAGACTTTGGGGGTTTCTTCATAATTTGTTTTCCTAACAACTTTAAACATAAGAAGACAATAAAAGGGGTTATCATTCCATCCATAGTGCTCAGGTTCAAAACACCAAAGACTGAATATGTGGCACATGCAGATAATGCGCTTAACACACCTGTTCCACTTAAAAATATGTTGCCTTCACAGTCATGTTGTGGTTCTGCAGAATACCTGTCAGATGGCACATCATCATTGTTATCGCAAAACACCTCATTGAGAATTGTGACCAAGGGAAGCTGAGATTCCACTTTTCTCAATTTCTCAGATTAATATTCTACTCCAGGTGTTTTACTTTCTCCCCTGTTTATATAATGGTAATTATTTTCCCTACATCTATTTGAATTATCTCTCTACTCTTGCATTCAACACTAGATCATATACCTCATACTGTCTTGATTCATCCACAGTGTGTCTCAATCAGCGGCATATATAATTTTAACACAATCTACAGCAGATCTTACGCTGTAACGACGTAGACGATGTAAATAAGTTATACAGACATTATAATAGCTTAAAATAATAATAATAATGATATGTTAGCTTTTTATGTGGTTACTTACTACGAAGATTAAAACTGTTTTAAAAATATCAGAATTTTTAGCTTAGAATTCATTTTGGATTCCCTTGTATTGTATTCAGATGGCCCTGCCTGTCACAGCTACAGTTCTCCATGGTGCTCATGTTCTCCACATAAACAACAACAGTAAACAACAACTTCAGTGGACTCACGTGCTACTTAATCAAAGCATGCTAGACACAGTAAGGGCTATAGGGGAGATCAGTCGTACAGGCAAACAAATACGATAAGGGGCAGGCAGGCGGGAATCCAAAGTCGCAGAAGAAAAACGTGAAGTAAGAACAAGAAGGCAGAACAGGAAATGTGGGAAAGCCTGGCACGGAACAACACAAGACAATATGGCAGGGATCAAGTGGAAATGGAGTGGTATTAATACTGAAGGCCAAATGAGCTAATGAACAGCAGGTGAGGAGATGGGTGGAGAGAACCAGGTTAGAGGAATGAGTGATTGCATGGCAGGGAAGAAGGGCCAGATCTGAAATCACACGAGGATTAGTGACTAAAACAACAACAATGAACCTAGTGCTAGAGTAACTACGTTACGTCACAGGAATCAACTCAGTACAGAGTTCTCATTTTGGCGTTAGCCTGTCATCAGACTTAATCCCGAGTTGCTACTGTAGAGGCAGTTTAGCAAAAGTGCTTTTTATTACTAAATACACCAAATCTCCACCCACCATAATCACACTTAATAATTTAGCTAGTTTAAGCTAGTTGGCTATCCACACAAATTTTCCTGCTATTTCATTCAACGCGTTGACAATAATGTACTGTGATATAATTGGCCTGATGTTTAAGAGTTTGCGGCTTCCCTTAACACTGTCCTGACTGATCACAGGGGAGAAGTGTCGTAGCAATAGACTCACCTGATTGGTAAATCTCTTTTTTTTGTCATAAAGGGACCCAACTTAGCCTGGAACCCCCACAGACAATAGAGTGCAGTATTATCATATTTTTCAATATTTTCAGCATTCATTCACCATGAAACATTTGTAGCTTGTTTCGAGATGAAAGCATCCCTGGCCAGAATGACAACATGATGTGTGGTGTTTCTCTAACAGTATCTCTTTTAAATATCCTATTTTCCACAACATAAGAGTTTTCTGATTTGATCTTTATTGGCACTTCCATGCAGTACGTTGCACAACAGAAGTTGCACCTTAGCATCATAAATTTTGCATAGGAAACATTTGTCCCACTCCTTGTTGTACTTAAGATGTTCTATTTCTTCTCGGACATACCTTGATTTGTCGCAGTTTATGATTTTGTTTCTTCCTGATAGACTTTTTGGCTTTTTTCATTGATGGGTTGAAATAAAACTCCATTTTTCTCGCTTCAAAAAAACACTTCTTTGAAGCGCACTTCGTCTACCAACAGACTGCTGACAGACACGCTGGAATTATGGGAATTTATGTATATTATATGGCCAATTGATATAATTACATTTAGAAATCACAATTGACCAAAACAACTATGTAGCACAGTGACATTGCATGGCTCGCAAAGCTATTGAAAAAGTTCTATATATAAAAATACAGCAGCAAAGAAGATGATGCTGCTAACAAATGACTGGTAGGAAATCTCCAACATCTTGCAACAAGTGCCTGGCAGCAGGCCCCTCTTGTACTCTTATACTCGTGGTCAGTGACTTCATCTGGTGGACGACTGAAGAAACTGCAGAAGAGAGTGAGAATACTCTCAAACCCCAACACTATCTGTCTATCTGTCAGTCTGCCCGTTCCTTTTGAGACAATTCCTGGTCGAAACATGAGAAGATGTTAGGATTTTTTAAATAACAAAATGTGTCTTGTTTGAATACAGTTGTTAGGTTGTGACCTTTTGTGGTTTTCTCTGCTGGCAATCCCAGCAGGGCTGACACCACTTCCATCCCCTAGTTTTCCGGATGTTCTTGGGTCGCCGCCACTACTATCCTTTCCTGATGTCCCTCTGCCCACCCATGGTCTTTCTGTTTATTCCTGGCTTTTCAGGAACATTTGGGATCTGGTTGTTGCTAGTGATGTGTCCCTCTGTATCGTGGCTTCGAAGCGTGTGTGGAGAAATCCAGGAGAATTTCTGTGAAGCCTGTATCGAGGCTTGTGTTGATGAGATACACTATATTGCCAAAAGTATTTGCTCACCCATCCAAATTATCGGAATCAGGTGTTCCAATCACTTCCATGGCCACAGGTGTATAAATTCAAGCACCTAGGCATGCAGACTGTTTTTACAAACATTTGTGAAAGAATGGGTCGCTCTCAGGAGCTCAGTGAATTCCAGCGTGGAACTGTGATAGGATGCCACCTGTGCAACAAATCCAGTCGTGAAATTTCCTCGCTCCTAAATATTCCACAGTCAACTGTCAGCTGTATTATAAGAAAATGGAAGTGTTTGGGAACGACAGCAACTCAGCCACGAAGTGGTAGGCCACGTAAACTGACCGAGCGGGGTCAGCGGATGCTGACGCGCATAGTGCGAAGAGGTCGCCAACTTTCTGCAGAGTCAATCACTACAGACCTCCAAACTTCATGTGGCCTTCAGATTAGCTCAAGAACAGTGCGCAGAGAGCTTCATGGAATGGGTTTCCATGGTCGAGCAGCTGCATCCAAGCCATACATCACCAAGTGCAATGCAAAGCGTCGGATGCGGTGGTGTAAAGCACGCCGCCACTGGACTCTAGAGCAGTGGAGACGCGTTCTCTGGAGTGACGAATCGCGCTTCTCCATCTGGCAATCTGATGGACGGGTCTGGGTTTGGCGGTTGCCAGGAGAACGGTACTTGTCTGACTGCATTGTGCCAAGTGTAAAGTTTGGTGGAGGGGGGATTATGGTGTGGGGTTGTTTATCAGGAGCTGGGCTTGGCCCCTTAGTTCCAGTGAAAGGAACTCTGAATGCTTCAGCATACCAAGACATTTTGGACAATTCCATGCTCCCAACTTTGTGGGAACAGTTTGGAGCTGGCCCCTTCCTCTTCCAACATGACTGTGCACCAGTGCACAAAGCAAGGTCCATAAAGACATGGATGACAGAGTCTGGTGTGGATGAACTTGACTGGCCTGCACAGAGTCCTGACCTCAACCCGATAGAACACCTTTGGGATGAATTAGAGCGGAGACTGAGAGCCAGGCCTTCTCGTCCAACATCAGTGTGCGACCTCACAAATGCGCTTCTGGAAGAATGGTCAAAAATTCCCATAAACACACTCCTAAACCTTGTGGACAGCCTTCCCAGAAGAGTTGAAGCTGTTCTAGCTGCAAAGGGTGGACCGACGTCATATTGAACCCTATGGATTAGGAACGGGATGTCACTTAAGCTCATATGTGAGTCAAGGCAGGTGAGCAAATACTTTTGGCAATATAGTGTATATGGTGTTTGAAGCCTCGCGAACCGTCCGTACCACGTGACTGATTCAGGAAGCGGTTCGCGGTTTGGCGGTCTTTCTGAAATATAAGGGCCAGCAAAATGCAATGAATCTCCCCTCACATTTTGTGGACTTGGGACTTAATTACAAGTTTGTTAGCGATCTATTCAAGCTTCCCTGTCATTGTATCATAAAGACAGACACCATATATAAGTTTATAATTTATGTATAAGCATCACAAACATCCATCCGTCCATTATAGTAACCATTGATCCCCTAATGGGGTCGGGGGGGACTGGAGCCTATCCCAGTAGCCAATGGGGAGAGGCTGGGTCACCCTGGATGGCAGCATCACAAACATCATTGATTAATTAATTAAATTCTTCAGACACCAAAGCCAGAATCTCATTATAATCACGCTGTACGGTTTACATTTATTGTCCACTTGATGGCACAATCGAGCAAATGAAGCACCATGAAGCACATGAGTGAACCAATTGGATGGAACGCCTCAATGCTTTATGAAGCTTCATCTCGCCATCACTAGTTCTTGCCTTTGTTCTAGCGGGGACGCTGTGTTGCAGCAGAGGTACTGCCCATCTTCTGCCTTCCAGTGTTCCACCCAGCAACAGTCGCTATTCTCAAACATTCAGGTTGAGCATTTGCCGCTTTCTGGTCCAGTAGTGCAGCTGTCATCACTATCAAGCCTTCAGGCGGAACAATCTGTCATGGGAGGTGGTTCTTGGAGGGAGGACTCAGTCGCGGAGTGAGGGGAACAAGATTTATTTTAACAAAACGGTGGAAGTCCAGACAAAGTACAAAGCAAAGCTGTGGAAAACTGTGGTCAAAGTATCAAAGCAAGGCAAACAAGACTGTGGAAAAACTATGACAAAGTAACAAAGTAACGAATGACAAAACTGTGGCAAAACTATGACTATGACAAAAAACAAAAGACTATGGCAAAGCAAACCTGGCGTGGGGGTGACGATGGACAAGACGGACGAAAGACGAAAACGCACTCGCGCCAGACAAGGGGAAACAGGACTATTTGAACACATGAGGGAAGGGAACCCCAGGTGTACACAATAGGTAATCATGACATGACGAGACACCAGACGTGACACAATCACTGCTCCCCAGTCCAGCAGCGGAGCTACCCTCACTATCAAGCCTTCAGGCAGGAACGCTGTCTCTTCCAAGCCTTCCGGCAGAATCGCCGTTGCTTATCAGGTTAGCCAATGGGAATCTAGTTAGCCCATTCAATATTCTGGCTGTTTCACCCTAGCCTCCTGCCCAGGTACCCCCTCCCCTACCCCGCCCTTCCCATCCCATCCCCATACACTCACACGCACACACTCCTTCTGTCACCACTGTTGCCTCTGATTTGAACGGTCATTCTCTTCTCGGTAGCTTATTGTCAGGTTGATGCTAACTGTAATGTTGTTTCTGCATATTCCGCTTTGGATAAAAGCGAATTCTAAATATATAAACATAAACCTTCTCAGTTTCAGATTATTCCGTTTCACTTGGTCTGAGCCTGTTTTCTTGTGGGCCAGATAATTCCGATCCTTTCATTCATTCTTTTGACAGTTTTACTAAGTGCTTGATTTTTTTACCCTAGGTAGTGTATTTGGTTAAATCTGTCCTTTGTTCTCGCAATGAATTTTGAATTTTTCTTCTGTTTTCTCACCATGAATTTGGTTGTACTTTCCATTTCCACAAGTGGAACTTAGTACGGTGGGCCATGACAACACTACCTCAAAAGACTAAAAAAATTATTATTTCAAATAATTAGTGTGTTTATTTGAACTATTAAAAGTTTATTTTCACAAGGGACATAACCTAAAGTCACAACATCTCTTTTCAGTATAATCTATTCTAAGTTGAATCAAGGGATGCTTTATGCTACATCATCTTTTAACAAACATAAATGTTCTTCAAGTTTTCACTTAAATATATTAAATAAAATTGATCATCGGAAACAAACAATTGGGAACATAATGTAGAAAATACTCCCCGCCCCCACTCCCACTCCCACTTACTTCCCAAAACAGCCCATATTACTTATATGTAGTTTTTCTAGTGTTTCTCTGATCGCCCAGGTTTTGAACATGACAACATTTTCAATATAGGTTTTCTAATTTCTGGTAAGTTTAAGCCATACACAAGAGGATTCAAAATGGGAGGAATTACAACAAACTCAAGTGAGAGAATTATTGCTACAAATGGATTTAGCTCCTCAAGATCAATCCTGCTGAGTGCTACGTCACAAAACACAGTAATAGAATAGTTGACAAAGGTCACAATGTGTGGCAAGCAGCTTTGCAAAGCTTTTCTTTTAAACTCTGAAGAGTGTTTTCTACACACAAGTAGAATACGAACATATGTATATAGGACAAAAAACAGTGGCAGAAATACTGTAATTGTACTAACAAACATGCCAATTAAATTATTGAGCAATGTAGGGACACATGACAGTTTTACAACAGGCCAGTTGGCACAAAATATCTTTGGTATAGTATTGCCACAGAGTGGAAGTTTGGAGGCCAGATAAACACAGATGAAAATAGAAAAAGCTGGATAGATCCATGCCAATGTGAGCAATTTAGTGACCATCCTGGAGCTCATTTTGTTGTAGTAATGTAAAGGTTGACACACAGCAATATAGCGATCATATGCCATTATGCTCAAAATAGTGAGCTCATACGATGCGTACGTGTAAATGACATAAATCTGAGTGAAACATGATGGCCGTGAGATCAGATGAGTATGAGAAAGAAGATCTATTAGAAATCTGAGGAAAAATCCAGCAGAGCCATACAGAGAGTTAAGAGAGAGACACATAATGAAAATGTACATTGGCTCATGTAGACCTTTCTCGTGTGATATTACAACTATTATGACTATATTTGCAGAAATAATGAAAGCAAACATCAAGAAACACAACACAAAGGTTGGATAACTGTACTTGCCTATGTTCACAAACATCGTGAGATTAAAATAAAGGGGATTAGAAATGTTTTCCATTTACCCCATACACAGTTGACAATGATGTAGCTGCAGAATAATGTAGCCACAGCTAATTTTTGTCTTGTTAGTTTGGTGTTAACGAATGAAGTCACAGCTATAAATGAAACATCAAAAACATAGAAACCTGTATTGTCATAAGACCCAAAGACAGCAGAATGTCTCACTTGAGTTGAGTAAAAAATCTGGGTTGTAAAATTTCACTGTAGGCTTGTGTTCTCCATGTGTGGTTGACCACAGAGAATTGACAGGAGTTTCTTTGGGTGTATTTAATTTGCCAAATTATATGATGTAATCATTGTTATTTCTCCACTGGGCATTAATTAAGAAGTACAGTTTTACAATAGTGAAACTTCAACATAGGAAAGAAACAAAGGAGAAATACAGAAAGATTTTGGCCTGGGTATTTGATTATTTGTGGACCCTAAAATAAAGACAAATAAGCAAACTTTCTGTGTTTTCCTGGTGTGTTTGCATTATGTTTCAACATTTTTTATTTTACTTAAGCATTTATTTATTCGTTAACACAAATCCAAAATCGGAAATTCTCAAAAAAAGGCTCTTCTTGTAGCACTGCTCTTGTTGTAGAAAGAGTAGAGGAATGAGATGCATTGTAGCTCTTTTGGTGGGATTAGTTAAATAAACATTTCTGTCCAGTATTATTGATACGATTAAAAATATTCACAGAAATAAAGTGTGGAAATATAACCACAAACAAATGATAAATGAATAATAATTATAATAAATAACTATCAATAATGAAAACTGAAAAATAAAGAACAAAACTAAAGAACAGCAGGATTTTTATTTTTTGCCATTGAATATGTTTACAAATTAATGTCTTAAATTGTTTCTTTGTTTTCAAAATCTTACCTTATTGTAAATTTTACCTCCTGCAACCCTGTTGGGAACAAGCGGTATAAAAAAAGGATAAATTCTTGTACATTTTTTAAATTTATGTATTTAACTGGATTTGTTTATCGTCATTATTTTTAATTTTGCTCTTTAAATGCAATGTCTAATCATATTTTCATATCCAGATTAGTTGAGTTGGAAGGCAGAGTAAGTTAATTTGATTGAGTTCCTTGAATTGTTCCACTCCTCTTAAGTAACTGCCATATTAGGAAACTGCTTCTTTACCTTATTTGACCCTAATTCATACATTTGTTGCAAGAATATAGTTCTAATAGCTGAATATACTGTTTATTATGACTATTCCTAGACTTGCTCTAACTGTGCCATCAGGTGTACTTGCAAATTCTGTCACATTAACAGAGATTTTCCCTGTAGTGCAAGATTTTGATGAAGAATATGTGATATGAGTGAATATTACATTTTCGGGATCTATATTAGGGCGGCACGGTGGTGTGGTGGTTAGCACTGTCGCCTCCCAGCAAGAGGGTTCTGGGTTCCGGGGGAACCAGGACCTTTCTGGGTAGAGTTTGCATGTTCTCCCTGTGTCTGCGTGGGTTATCTCCGGGTTCTCCGGCTTCCTCCGACCGTCCAAAAACCTGCATGTTAGACTGATTGGAGATTGGGGAAATTGCCCTTAGGAGTGAATGTGAGTGTGAGTGGTTGTTTGTCCTTGTATGTCCTGTGTGTGGCCCTGCGATGGACTGGCGCCCGTTGACCACTGGGTTAGGCTCCAGGTCCCCCCGCGACCCCATCAGGGAATAATTGGTATTGATAATGGATGGATGGATTGATGGATCTATAGTATGTGACTCAGCTTTGAAAATGTAGGCATAAACCAATATTTTAAACTAAAAAGTATGTTTAAAAAAAATGTTGTATAATACTACATTACATATTTCAAGTAACTGGTGAAACACACGTGCCAGAAATGATGTAAAGTCACTGTAATGATTTTAATGAGTCCCTTGGCCCCTTTTAATGTCCACTTCCACTAAAATATTATGTGTTTTTGGTACACAGTGTCTTTGTGTACCAATTATTAAGCTTCAAACAAACGGGGAAAAGAAACTAATGTCTAATTAAACTCCTCTGACAAAATGCTTAATGCTTTCTAACTTAATTAGTGCCCATGGGAAGGCCACTTTTTTATGGAAATGGTCAACAGGTCATTATTGTCATTGTCCCTCATGAGCAATTAAACACATTTCACCATATTCTACCCTAGAGGACTGTCCTGGGTAACCAAGGCGGAGAAGTTTTTCTTTTTGGCAACAGTCTGATCATGTTTGTTCTGATTGCTATGTGGGTTAAAGTTATATGAGTTACTTTTACCTTTTGTGCACTGTACTTGGTATTATATTTACGTCCATATCTCAATTCATTTGCAGGAAGTCTTTCACAGTTTGTGTAACAGCAAGGTCACATGCAGTGACAAATTGGCTATCTACATCCAGTTCTCGCACCTGACCTTTGCTTTCTCATTGTGATCACTGTCACAATGCAATGTCATAGTTTAACTAAGACTGACATATGCATTACAGGCAGAAAAATTTAAAGTTTCATCGATTACGTTTGAGATAAAAAAAATCTAAGCAGTAGGTCAGTGCATTGTGATGGTAAAAAAAAAGAATCCATATCCAACCCTGATTTCCCTGAGAAGGAAAGTTGTCAATCTAGCCATTTTCTTATATTACAGCAATTTGGACTTGAAGGGGCCTGGAGCACTAGAAAAAAAGGGTCAAATGAAACGAATAAGCAGCATGCTGATCTTAATGTCAAAAAGGGAAACACACGCAGAAAATCTAAAATAAACAGAATAAAGCTGAAGATGTGTCACTGAATCTATATATAGAAGTTAGAAATTGTCATGTTGGTTTATATAACAGCTGAATTGCAGTGTTTTATTTTATAAGTGCAAAACTGACATCTGAAACACATTTAAAGACAAGAAAGAAGAATTCTTTTGACATGGGTCAAAGTTAAATTTAATCAGTAAAAATACTGTTCTGACCTGCTGAATGAAGGTACCAGAAGGTTCCGAGAAACTGGGCATATCTGTGAGAAGAACAATAGTTCCAACAAAATGGAAGCAGCAAATAAAAGTTGAAGGTCAGAAAAACAAATTAAAGGATGTGGAAGAGAACTTGAATAGAAAGATTAAAAAATGCCAAAGACTATTGCAACACAGAGATAAGGAGTATTCATGCAAATGTCAAAGGTTAAAGGAATGAGCAGAATTCACAATGAAACACCTGAAGATGATAAATTGCCACTGTACTTGTCACGATCTGGAATCAGGGACAGGACGCTGATGCAGGATTCAGAAAAACAAAGTTCTTTATTGATTAGAGGTCCGTTTCACAAATGAGGTTCAACAAACTCTGTGTTAGATCATTGTCTCTGAGTCGATTTACTCTAAGCTTCTCGGTTTGACAAAGGCTGTTGTGAGTTTGTTCACCTGGAGGCAAGCGCATGTGTCACAAGTCACAAAAAACCATCCTCAATGGAGCCCCAATTTGAAAACTCACCACGACCACAGTAAGCGGAGTCCGCTTATTTCACCACAGTAGAACTAAAAACTTTAATGCGGGAGTATGGGGAGTTTGAATATGTTTTTGAAAGAAGGCGCTACAGCTGCAAAAGAGAAGGAGAAGACTGATTCTGCAGTTAATGCGTAACTTTACGATAACATTTCAGGGGAAAACCAGTTTGTGGAGGGGGCGTGGCGCTCAGCTGCAGGGGGGAGGGGTGGAGGAGGCTCAGGTGAGCAGTGCCAGGGGAGGTGATTAAGCACAGCTGGAACCAGTTGGCTAATCACTCTCCCCTCTGTAAAAGAGTAGCGTGCTGGACCTGGGGAGGACTGGTGTAAGAGGAGAGCTGGAGCAGGAGACAGGCCACCAGCTCGGGGACACAACTGTCAACAGCATATGAGCAAAAGAGCGTACATGTGAGTGTGTGCTCGTGTGTGCACACACGCTCTGAATAAAAAAGCCCATAAAACCAACGAATCCTGGTCTCTGGAACTCTGTCGGGGCACCCACAGTGGCACAACTGCCACACAGTTTTTCTGCCCAAATGGAAGTGTACATTGTAGCACACATGGGATGAAGAACAAAAACGTTGTTCAAACTGGTGCATCATCTAATTTGGATTCTATTTTACATTACACAGTAAATATGAGGTGGCTCTCTGACTGTGCAGTTGTTTTCAATGTGCTCTCAATATCTCAAGTTCTGTTAAATAATGAAAACTTTTTTAACTTACACAGACTTTTTCTCAGCCAACAAAAAGAAGACAGAGCCCAATAAAACAGGTGAAGCTCCACCACCTCCACCACAGACGAAAGCCTAGTCATGGCAATAACAGTTACCTATTAAAAAGCTGTACAGAACTCTCCTTCTGACAAAAGTACAAAGAGCATATATGGGTGAACTTTGTCCACCAGATTGGAAGGGCAGATCTGCAATAGGAATATAGTCTAGCCAACTCGAGTTGGCGGGTGGGTACACGGACTCAGGCGAGTCATGTCAACTATTACAATGATACAAACACTAACATTTGCATTTGAATTTTAGGAAATAAGGAGCAAATTAAATGTGTATTATGTTTTATTGCTGCTGCTGTGGTGGTGATGACGGTGACTTAAAGTGAGAAATTACCCTGGCAGGTGGTGTCTCTATTCTCCCATCCTGGATAGCTTGCAGTTGGATGGAGTGGTCATCAGGGTCTGCAGTTTGAAGGACAGGGTGCTGTTCGCTTTTAATGGAAGCAATATTGTGATTGTATCAAAATTATATCACATGTTGGGAAATCCTAAAAGGAAACTAATCCAAGTCTGAGGTATAATGTCATTAAGATAATATAATTTCAAAATAATCTAACAGATCTTTTACCTACGATCCAGTTGAACTCCTGCTTGGTGGCTTGGATGGGTTTATTCCCCAGGAAATTAACAAGGCAAGGAAAAAAAAACTTTCAAAGGCAGGCACACCCTCCGTACACTGTTGCCTCACTCAGAAATTCACCATCTCCCACATTATATAAAAAAATTTTAAAAAATTGCAAAAATCCCCAGATTACTATAAACCTGGGGTCCATGTTGTGAAGCAGGTTTTATAAACTGTTAACTGAGTTTCGAAGAAAGGTTACTCCACCTCTGTGTCTGTTGTCGTACTACAGTCCCCCAAAAAAATCGAACAGTCTCCCCAGAACTAATCTGGTTAGGATGAGGTTTTCCTCGATAAACTCAGTTTCCTCTGTCCCTGCCCTCTAAACCACTCAATGATAGATTTTTTTCCAAATATTAGGAATTTGTCTTATTTACAGGGACTGTTTAAAAATATATTAAAACATCCTGCCAAGTTTCTTTGCGCATATTTTTAAAAGTCTCCTTGAAATAAAATCTGGGCCGGGACTTTTTTATTAAATTTACTTTTCCCTAGAGTCTCTCCTAAAGTTGAAGCATTTCTTTGACTCTGAAAGTCACTGCACGAATTCTAAAATTGTAACTGCTTTGATAAGTTTACCTACTTTTCAAGTAATAAAATTGTTTATGAAAGTTGAAGAATGTGAAAATAGGCTGAAGATTCTCCTGAATGATCAAATTACTTTGATCTGTGCAGAAATGTCTGCTAAATTGTGCTAAATTCTTCCCATAGGAATGCATTGAAAAATGTGTAAAGAGCAAACATTTTTATGATTTTTTATTTGTAATATCTTGATATCTTATGGAATATTTTGAAGAGAAAAGTCAGTTGGTAATATTTAAATCCTTTGAGACCAGTTTAAAAGTTAAATGTTGTTCCTAGCTTAGAGTAACCTGAAGTAGTAATCCTATCTATGGATCGGAAAAAATCTCCATTTATTTCAAGACATCGAAAGTTCACTTAAAAAAATAATAATTCAAAAAGAGAAAACAGATGTAAAATGTTACCTATTAGGTTTTTAATACATTTGTAAATAACATGATTGGGTGTGAAATTTTAGAAAGACAGATCCTCTTATAAGTGAAAATGAGCATAGTTTCTACAATCTGCAAATAGAGTAAAAAGTAATCATTTGTATGATTCAGATGCAGAAATTCTGGACATCAGTGGAAGGGAAACAGCTGAAAATCAATTTGAGATACCAATGAAAGAAGACTGGATATTACACAGATTTTCAGACCATGAAATGGTAAATGAGTTAACCTTTGAAATATTATATGTTTTTATCACATTCAGCAATGGATATGCTTTTTAAAATTTTATTGACAAGGTCATTGTAGTCTGTTATTTACATTTAATTTACTACTTTTTTGGAACTGAGATCACTTCAAATTGCAGCAAAGTGAAAACGTAGGCCATGAAAGGGTTAAGATACAGGCCCTGCCTCTGTGACACCCTCTGACACACAACTACGCTGTAGCTCTGCAGAAGGAACAGGATTCCTGACATCAGGCAGCTTTCCGCTACTAAAAATACTTTTGCGGCATTAGTTGTGTTTTACTTTGCTTTATTTGGCTCCCCTCACAGAATTGTCAATGTCCATAAGCTCTGTCAACTGGACTGCAACTTCATCTGCTCTGTCACTGATTTTTCAGTTCACATACTGTTTTCGTCTGGGGTTTTTTTATATTTAGGAAGTTGAAGTTACATGCCAGCAAAGGTTTAAAGTGCATGAGTTCCTGGACAGATAACAACATCAAGAAAACAAGCGGATTGACAATAGGAGCCATGGTATGAAGAGGTAAACATTTTGTAGAAGGGAAGGATTCAAACAAAGTAACTGAGAGGGACAAAGTTTGCTCACTAAAGAAGGCCGCTTTCTTTGATAGGTCAGAGAAGCCACAGCTGGCTACATAGCAACAGAAAACTTAAAAAAAACCCCCACCTCAATGGCATACCAGCTTTTTGAAGGGAAGGAACATGCTTCCATCTATCAAAAGAATCGTTTTACACCTCCAACTGAGCTGAATAACATTATCATTCAGTACTTAGATAAAAAGGTAAGCTCTCCCTGAAAATAATGTGATTGGCCAAAAACAGTTTCCATGAAAATCTGCAAGCAATACTGACAGGCCTTCTTTCATACACAGAAAGGACAACCACATGTGCTGGCAGTGGATTTGGGATGTGGAACAGGTCAGAATACTCGATTGCTGGCACCGCATTTCAAAGAAGTGGTTGGTATCGACATCAGTGAGTGTCAGCTGGAGGAGGCCAGAGCGCTGCCAGGGTACCCCAACATCACGTACAGGTGAGCAGATCGAAGGGGTTGTGTATGTTAATGTAGTTTATATAAAATATTTTGTAGATGTATTATTACTGCAAGGGCGGACTGTTGCCTTGTAACAAGAGGGTTTTAGACCTTTCTGTGTTTGCACGTTCTGTCTGTGTGGGTTCCCTTGGCGTACTGGCTTACTCCCATTGTCCAAAAACATGCATATTAGGTTAATTGACCATTTTAGGCAAGGCAAAGCGAGTTTATTTGTATAGCACATTTTGTGTACAAGACAATTCAAAGTGCTTTACAAAGAATGAAAATGAATCAACAAAATAAATTAGATAGATAAAAAGTGAAGGGTGCAGATAAAAATACATTCAATTTCCATATGCACAGTTAAACAGAACCGTTTTCAGCCTGGATTTAAATATTGTCAGAGTTGGGGCCTGTCTCACCTCTTCAGGAAGACTGTTCCAGATTTTAGGAGCATGGAACTGAAATGAAGCTTTACCTTGTTTAGTTCTTACTCTGGGCTCCACCAAGAGACCAGGACTTGAGGTTTTCAGAGTCCAAGCTGGTTTATATGGCTTCATATGGTCAGAAATGTATTTCGGTGCCAGAGCATGAAGAAACTTGTTCACAAGCAAAGCTGTTTTAAAGTGTATTCTCTTAGTGACATGAAGCCAGTGCAGAGACCTGCGCACTGGACTGATATGGTCATATTTCCTGGTTCTGGTTAGAACTCTAGCAGCAGCATTCTGGATGTTCTGCAACTGACTTACATTTCATTTAGAGAGCCCAGTGAGAATGTCGTTACAGTAGTCTAACCTGCTAGAGACAAATGCATGGATTAGTCTTTCTAAGTCTGGTTTAGACACTATTCCTCTGATTCTGGCAACGTTTTTGAGATGGTAAAAGGCTGCTGATGTTATTGATTTAATGTGGCTGTTGTTGTTCAGGTCTGTTTCCAGTTTTACCCCAAGATTCCCACCCAGTGTTCTAACCTCTGTAATAAAATCCCATGGTCCACTGTGTCAAAGGTAGCGCTCAGGTCCAGCAGAACTAGGACCGAGACTTTGCCTATGGTTGTCGATGGTCCCCCTTTGTCCGACCTTTCTCAGTGCTGTGGTGGGGCATAAAGCCTGACTGGAAGGCATCAAAATCATTGTTAAACAGAAGAAATTCAGTCAGCTGTTGATATACAACTTTTTCCAGGACTTTTCCTCCTAATGGCAGGTTTGGTGTGGGCCAGTAGTTGTTCAGTACTGTGGCATCGAGACTGCTCTTTTTTAGAAGAGGCTTAATGACAGCAGTTTTTAAGGCCTTTGGAAGTGTTCCCGTCTGAAGTGAAATGTTGACTAGATGAGCTCAGCAGACTTTAGGAATCGAGTGGGTAACTCATCCAGGCAGGAGGTGGATGGACTCAGGCTGCACATGATCTCCTCGATTGTTTTGTTAGTGACAGGTGTAAACTGTGTCAGCTGTAGACGTTTAACTGGGGGCAGAACAGTTATTTTTAATGCAGTAGGAATAACTACGATTGCGTGTTATTGTTTGTCTCTGTGTGGCCCTCTTAGCGAGACCTGTCAACGGTGTACCTTGCCTCTCACCCCATGTCAGCTGGTATTTACTCCAGCATTTTTTTCTACTAAGCTATTTACAAATGTAGACAGTGTGTGGTATCTGATTTTTGCTGATGGATAGAATATTATATGTAGGACTAAAATATATGAGGAAAAATATGAATGTTAAGGGTCATGGATTCTCCCTTCCTTGTACCCAGTGACTGGTATTAAAGTTAGAAGTGCACAGTTGTTACAATGACTCCTCAAATGACTAAGCTTTCCTGTGCTGCAAACTCATTCAGTTTAGGGTTAGTATTAACCCCGACAATAAATGTTTTGTACTATTTACCTGAAAGCTGTTGGCTAAACCTTGCTGAGTTTAGAATGGTCTGTATGACAGCAGGGGAAGACCAAACAAAGCTGAGAGGTTCGGGAGTGATATAGGAGTGGTCAGTTGGAGATGTTTACACCTATTACACGAATCAGTTATATAAGGGTAGATTTAGGACAGTCTCAGATTGTTGTAGTGGGCTCTTGTGTACAACTTTAAACCTCTTATTAATCTCAGTAGGGTCCGAGGTAACTTTGCCTGAAATGAATCTGATCCTTGGGATCAACCTGGATTGTGTGGCCACTTGCGCCTAGTATGCTAATAATCTCCCTGCATTATCCCCAGTCTCAAAGAAGCGTTGTTTTGTCTGAAATAACTGTTTCTGTGTTTTACTCGTGGAGAATATGTTCTTTATAAAGAACAGGAGTGGGAGCAAACGCAGGTCCTATCCTTTTTCGCTGCCCTCAGGAATGCTGATTATCCAATGGTTAACTCTTCCCTACCTCTTATTCTCTTCATTGTCATGGTCATCGGCTAGAGTCTCTGCTGTTGTGAGGTGACCATTAAAGTGGTTCACCATCTTACATAGTGAATCTATGTAGCGGTTTGATAGACTCCTGGATTAATGTTAATATGTTGTTCCAAAGCGAGGTTCCTTTTTTCTCCAGTTCAGAAACCAGCTGGAGCCAGTCATTTCATGGCTGGGTAAAAACTAAGTTAACAATCTGTTGCTTTTCAAAATAAAACAACTGTGGTGTTTATAGGAATGGTAACAGTTTATCCGGGAGACCTCTTTCGAGCGGCCTTCACCTACATCGTCCCCATAGAAAGTCTCTTGACAAAATTCTTTACAACTTTTAGCTAAAAAATAGCTGTGCATTTTGGCTTACTCTAAATTATTATTATTTTTTAAACAGGCAATAATAATAATAATAGTTTAATTTCCTTTGCATCCTGTATGTTTTTGTAAAACAAATAATTAATTAATCAGATCATTGATGCACCATTGAGTAATTTCTATAGCTAGAAATAGCTATAGCTATTTCTAGCAATTTACACTGATAAAATGAAATCATCTAACAATTGAGACATCCATCCATCCATCCATCCATCCATCCATCCATCCATCCATCCATCCATCCATCCATCCATCCATCCATCCATCCATCCATCCATTATCAATACCGCTTATTCCCTCATGGGGTCGCGGGGGGAACTGGAGCCTATCCCAGCGGTCAACGGGCGAGAGGCAGGGTACACCCTGGACAGTCCGCCAGTCCATCGCAGGGCCACACACAGGACATACAAGGACAAACAACCATTCACACTCACATTCACTCCTAAGGGAAATTTTCCCAATCTCCAATCAACCTAACATGCCGGTTTTTGGACTGTGGGAGGAAGCCGGAGAACCCGGAGAGAACCCACGCAGACACAGGGAGAACATGCAAACTCCACCCAGAAGGGACTTGTGCTAACCACCACACCACCGTGCCGCCCACAATTGAGACATGTCATATAAAATTAATATAAGATGTATATACTTGTGGTCAATGTTAGGTCCAGAAATTTGACCAGGGAAAAAGCAGAATCTCTATCCATTATCAATACCGCTTATTCCCTGATGGGGTCAGGGGGAGAACTGGAGCCTAACCCAGTGGTCAACAGGCAAGAGGCAGGGTACACCCTGGACAGTCCATCACAGGGCCACACACAAGGACAAACAACCACACACACACACTGACTTCTAAGGCCAATTTGGAATGTCCAATCAACCTAACATGCAGGTTTTTGGACTGTGGGAGGAGGCTGGAGAACCCAGAGAGAACCCACACAGACACAGGGAGAACATGCAAACTTCACCCAGAAAGTCCCTGGGTCCCCTGGGACTTGAACCCAGAACCTTCTTGCTGGGAGGCAACAGTGCTAACCACCACACCACTGTGCCACCCAAGCAGAATCTCTTAATCCAAAAATAATATTTATTGAATAACAAGAAAAAAAGAAAAAAAATCATGCCCTGAAGAGCAAGGTAAAAATATAAAGACAGAGGTTTATGGAAAAAGAAAAAGTTACACGCACAATGAAAAAAAAATCACTGTTTAAAAACCAGAGAATGTATAAAAAAGAAAAAAGAGAATGGCAATCAGAAAACATACAGCACAAGAAGTAAACATCAATGGCCTAATTTTGGAAATTTACAACAGGCTTTACAATGGGAAGTTTGCAGGTAGAATGAGTTTAAGACCAGATGACTGGACCAATAATTTTTTTTTCTATTCAACAGAATTAGACTAAACTCCTATGGTAATTTAAAATGTTCAACACCATAGGACAAACAATATGATCCATGATGAAAAAACAAAACATTTGCAGGCCTTTTTTATTTTTTAGAATTGTGTAAATTTGCAACTGTGGGTCTTGCACGGTTACCATGTAGTAATCAGTTACTGGTGAACCTAAATAGTCAGGTGTGTGCTATGAAGTCACACTTATTAAGGCTCAAGCTCAGCCTTAATACCTAGACAAAATAATAACACAGAAAGTTTAGGACCTAACAGAACACCTGTCGCTGTAAATAAAACTAAGCAAACTTGGAACAAGGGGGGGCAGCAGTGATGAAGATCTGTTGCTGAATAACAGAAAACCTCATGCTAAGAATAGGGCGATGCAAACGCAGGTGAAAGATTACTGTTAATATTTATTGATGCCTCCTGTAATGATTGCCAAGATCTGCAAGTGTTGATTGACACTAGCATTGTGAATCAGTCACTGAAAGCAATCTGGTAGCAGTTTAGTGAGTTTGAATAGTTCCAACAAATAAATAAGGCACAGGAAATGCTATATGTCACCTGAAGACAAACATTATTGAAGGTATTTAATTACAGTGTTTTAGGTTGTGAAGCTTTTATTGTCTGTCAATAATTAATCTCAAATCTCAAAATACATTTAAACCTGAAAACACTGCTCTAAAAATGTTTTCACTGAAGAAATTTTCATATAAATATTTTGTTTTAGGATTTTTTAAATAATGTTAGGATATCACTTACATTATGAAATGAAAAACGGAGGAGTTCAACTATAACCAAACTCTGGATCAAAGTAGGAACTCCATATCTGATCTTTCTGTATCTTTCAGTAAGGGGACAGCGGAAAAGCTTCCGTTTCCAGATGGCTCTGTAGATTTACTTACAGCAGCTTCAGCTGCCCACTGGTTTGATCAGTCCAAGTTTCTGGCCGAAGCAGATCGGGTGTTGAAGCCTGGGGGCTGCATGGCTCTGCTTGGGTTCATTGATACAAACACCTGTTTCATCTACAAGGACTGTGGAGAACGACTTAACCACATCTATCAAGAGGTACGACTGTCTGAAAGCCTGCAGATTGCTGTTAGTTCCAATCATACCTTCCAGTTATTGGTATTGATAGAATTTACTAAAGCACTACAGCAAGAATGTCTAATTGTTGTGCATCAGGCAGATTTCTGGCCAGATTTCTGGCTGATGCTTACTCAATCCTTGTAACTGTTAACGTAGATGGTTACTCCCCTCTTCAGTTCTGATATAGACAGACCCTTTCCAAAAAAACATATGTTGCTTTCTACTGGACTAAACTTCTTTCAAATTCTTCTTTTCTATTTTCTTTTAATCTGGGAATCTTATAATTATTTTCCTCCCTACTATATTTACCAGATTCTACAATTTATTTCATATTAAACTCTCTCCTACCTTCTACAGCCCTATCTTCATATTTCCCTCTCCATTCACATCACATGTCCAACTGTGTCCCTCTCCCCACAGCTACATTGCCCACTTTGATGTCTTCCAATTGCCTTATATATATGATTCACTTTACTCTGTCGTGTCCTTATACTACTCATAATTACTTGTTCTGTTCTGTCCTAACACCCTCCCTCTCCTGCTAACCTTTGAAATTTACATAAATGTTTTTCTTTTTCTGGATTCTTCAAATATTGATTCTACTGTTTGTTTATTTCTTTCCATACTACACTTTTCCCCTCTGTTTTTTGTAATTTTCCACCTCCCCTTCCTTTTCTGCCCCTTAGCAGCTTTTTCTCCGTTTTCATTCCCTTTTATTCCTAAATGAGATGGTACCCACATGAACACTAACTTCCTGCCAGATTATTCAATCACATGGTTTCTCATACAACTGTTAATTCTGTTGACACCCAGCTCTATCACTTTCACCTGATGACCACACGGTCTCAGCACACATCTCAGACTGTCTCTCTGTCATACCAAATTGCATTAACCTGGATATTTTTAACTGTATTTCATATTCAATTTCATGATACGTTTTTGTTGTTGTATTTTTAACACTTAAAAGTGATTAAAACAAATCAGTATATATAGCTATTCTCCTATCCCTAACTAATCAGAATCAGAATCAGAAATACTTTAATAATCCCAGAGGGAAATTATTTTTGTTACTGGCTCCATAAATAAAACAGCGGCATATACATATATACATGTCTGTACATATATACATATATATATATATTTATATCATATGAGGAATTTTGTATATATATATATATATACAAAATTCCTCATATGATATAAATATATATATATACATAAAAAACTATATGTATATATATAGGTCAAAATAAGTGGTGGGTAATGTCAATAATGATTAAGTTTGACTCTCAGAGGGAGGCGTTGTGCAGATTGATGACCACAGGCAGGAATGATTTCCGGTGGCCCTCTGTGGTGCATCTGGGTGAGAGGAGTCTTCTGCTGAAGGAGCTCATCTGCTGGGCCAGTGTGTCGTAGAGGGGGTGTGACACATTGTCCAAGATGGACTTAAGCCTGGACAGCATCCTCCTCTCTGCCACGGTCGTCAGGGTGTCCAGCTCCTCCCCTACGACATCACCGGCCCTCCTGATCAGTTTGTTTAGTCTGTTGCTGTCTGCGATCCTCAGCCCACTGCCCCAGCATGTGACGGCAAAGAAGATCGCGCTGGCCACAACAGACTCATAGAACATCCTCAGCATCTGACAGATGTTAACGACCTCAGCCTCCTCAGGAAGAAGAGTCGGCTTTGGCCCTTTTTGTAGACTTCCTCTGTGTTTCTTGTCCAGTCCAGTCTATTATTTAAGTACACCCCGAGGTACTTATATTCCTCCACAGTGTCCACAGGAACCCCCTGGATGGAAACAGGGGTCATAGGTGTTTTGTCAGTGCAATAGCTGAAGTCTGAGGTGAAGAGGAATGGAGAAAGGACAGTCCCCTGAGGGGCCCCGGTGTTGCTGATCACCCTGTCAGACACACAGTTCTGTAGGCGTACATATTGTGGTCTGCCCGTCAGGTAATCAACAATCCAGGACACGATAGGGGCATCCACCTGCATCGCCGTCATCTTCTCACCCAGTAGAGCCGGACGGATGGTGTTGAAAGCACTGGAGAAATCAAAGAACATGATCCTCACAGTGCTCGCCAGCTTGTCCAGCTCTGTTCAGCAGGTAGATGATACTGTCCTCAACTCCCAGGCGGGGCTGGTAGGTGAGCTGTAGTGGATCCATGAAGGGTCTGACCATAGGCCTTAGCTGTTCCAGAATTAGCCTCTCAAAGGTCTTCATGATGTGGGCGTCAGTGCCACCGGCCTGTAGTCCTGAGGGCCGTTAGGACGCGGCGTCTTAGGCACAGGAACGAGGCAGGACGTCTTCCACAGCACGGGGACTCTCTGGAGGTGCAGGCTCAGGCTGAAGACCAGACTAAGGACTCCACACAGCTGGGCGGCACAAGCTTTAAGCACCCTGGGAAATACACCATCGGGGCCTGCAGCTTTGCCGGTGTGGAGTCTGGTCAGTTGTCTTCGAACCAGGTCAGGTGTGAGGGGCACTGAAGAGGTGACAGTTTTGGGAGGGGCAAGGTCCTCAGGTTGTGGAGGACACGATGCAGAGCAGGGGGGAGGGGTGGAGTAGGTGGGTGTGAATTTAGGTGGTGAGGAGAAGACAGGGCGTCTGAAAGGAGGGTGAGTGGGGGAAGGTGGAGTGGTCGTCGTTGGGTAACCAGCAGCAGAGACTTGTGGGGGATGGGCCTCAGTATCAAACCTATTGAAAAATAGGTTCAATTCATTGGCCTGGTCCACTCGGCCATCCAACCCCATGCCGCAGGTCTTCTGGAACCCGGTGATGGTTCTCATGCCACTCCACACATCCCTCATGTTGTTATGCTGGAGTTTATTCTCCAGCTTTCTCCTGTACGTGTTCTTAGCCTCCTTAATTTTCAGTTTGAGTACCCCCTGCACTTTCCTCACCTCGTCACGTTTGCCATCTCTGAAAGCCCTCTTCTTTTCATTAAGGTTGGCCTTGATGTCCTTGGTGATCCATGGCTTGTTGTTAGCATAGCAGGTGACAGTCCGAGCTGGGACACTGCAGTCAACACAGAAGTTGATATAGTCCGTGACGCACTCTGTGAGTTCATCGATATCCTCCCCATGGAGCTCACAGAGTGCAGTCCAGTCTATCACATCAAAGCAGGCCTGCAGTGTCTCATAAGCCTCCTCCGACCACTTCCTCACAGTCCTTGTGGTAGTAGGCACCCTTTTCACAAGAGGCACATAGCAGGGTGTGAGGTGGACCAGGTTGTGATCTGACCTGCCCAGAGGGGGGAGAGAAGAGGAGATGTATGCGTCCTTAATGTTAGCATACATCAGATCCAGGGTCCTCTCCTCTCTGGTTGGACAACTCACATATTGTTTGAGAACTCTGTTTATGGTGACATGGTTGAAGTCTCCCGACATGATGATAAGGGCATTGGGGTGTTGAGTCTGTAGTTTGGAGATGGAGGTGTGTACGATGCTGCGGGCAGATGTTGGGTTTGCAGAGGGAGGGATGTACAGAACAGCAATGATGACGTGAGGGATCTCTCTGGACAGATGGTATGGACGGAGTCCAACGGCAAACAGTTCCACATCCGGCCTACAGAGGTGTTACTTAACTCATTCGCTGCCAAAGACGTCTATAGACATCTTTTCAAATCCAACCGCTGACTGCCAAAGACGTCTATAGACGTCTTTTATGTTTTTCAATGCGAGTGGCTTGGGGGACGATCGGCGAAAGTTTTTCCGTAAATATCGGCTTCTAGACAGAGTATGGATTAACAAATTAACCCTCTAGGTAGCTGTGCCACTTTTGATGGGAGATTAGCATAGATTGTAAGCAAATAAAAACAAACGCAATGGTTCGCTATGAGAGAAATGGCGCCGGTGAGACGCACGTCGAGGAAGAACGGAATAAGGTAGAAACAACATTTTTTTTCCTGATGATAGAAGAGAGTCTACTCTTTCTTTTGGTGTGTTCGGTGTTTACATAGTCATAGCACAAACTATTCTGTGGCTCTTGAAAAATCAGTCGAAATTCTCAAAAAACTCTGGCAGTGAGCAACTCTCTGTTCTGAAAATGGCTGGCAGTCAATGAGTTAATAGTGATATGACCCGGATAACACCATCTGCTGTTTACTAGAATGGCAAGTCCCCCTCCTTTCCGCTTGCCACTCTTAGTATCCCGGTCAGCCCGGATGGTGTGGAAGCCATCCACGGAGACAGTCTGGTCCGTTATGTCCCTGTGCAGCCATGTCTCCGTGAAACACATTAAACTGCACTCTTGGTACTCTGGGTGGCCCCGCGTCAGAGCCGTTTGCTCGTCCATCTTGTTGCCAAGAGACCGAACGTTGCCCATAATAACAGAGAGGAGAAAATGCTTAAATCTTCTTGTGACAGTCGCGTCACCGTGGGTGCCTGACAGAGTCTGAGACCAGGATTTGGTGGTGCAAAGGGTTTTTTATTTGGAGCATGTGTGCTGCCTGCACACACACTCATTCATACACCCACACACACTCACACGCTCATGCACGCCCAGCTTGGGCTTTCCTTTTGTCACACTCCTGTTCAGGGTCGTGATCGGGCTCCACATACCTCCACCGCCTGACTTAGGCTGGGGAGCCGTCCGGCCTAACCAACTCCCCGCCCCCCTCCCAATGGGAACGAGAGAGGAAGTCGGCCACAACCATCTGCGTCCCCGGCCTATGGACCACCCTGAACTTAAAAGGGTGTAAAGCCAGATACCAACGGGTGATCCGCGCGTTGGCATCCTTCATGGGGTGGAGCCACTGGAGGGGAGCGTGGTCCGAGCAGAGGGTGAATGAGCGCCCCAGCAGGTAGTAACGCAGAGCATCGACCGCCCATCGGATGGCCAGGCACTCCCTCTCCACAGTGCTGTACCTGGCCTCCCGGTCAGAGAGTTTCCGGCTGATGTAGAGCACAGGGCGATCGACACCCTGCACCTGCTGGGACAGAACAGCTCCCAACCCTCTGCCCGACGCGTCAGTCTGCAGTGTAAAGGGGAGACAGAAGTTAGGTGTGTGGAGAAGAGGCTCCCCACAGAGGGTCTGCTTTACCCTCTCAAGCGACACCTGGCACTGCTCCGTCCACTGGACCGGATCTGAGGCACCCTTTCGGGTGAGGTCGGTCAAGGGGCTGGTCAGCTCAGCGAAGTTGGGAATAAACCGCCGGTAATAGCCGGCCAGCCCCAAAAACCGCCTCACCTCTTTTTTCGTTTTGGGTCTTGGGCAGGCCGCAATCGCCGCCGTCTTGTCCACCTGTGGACGCACCTGCCCGCCACCCAAGTGGTACCCCAGATACCGTACCTCCCTCCGTCCAACCGCACACTTCTTCGGGTTGGCCGTGAGCCCGGCCTGCCTCAGGGACTCAAGCACTGCAGCCACCTGCCGCATATGCTCCGCCCAGGTCTTGCTGTGGATGATCACATCATCCAGGTAGGCGGCAGCATATGCAGCATGTGGCCGCAGCACCCGGTCCATGAGGCGCTGAAACGTGGCTGGGGCCCCGAACAACCCGAACGGAAGTGTGACGAATTGGTACAACCCGCACGGAGTGGAGAAGGCCGTTTTTTCCCTGGACTCTGGCGATAGGGAAATCTGCCAGTAGCCCTTGGTTAAATCCAGTGTCGTGAAAAAACGAGCCGTGCCCAGGCGATCCAGGAGTTCGTCGACCCGGGGCATAGGATAGGCGTCAAACCGTGACACGTCGTTCACCTTGCGATAGTCCACACAGAACCGGATGGACCCATCCTTCTTACCCACCAGAACGATGGGGCTGCACCAGGCACTGTTGGACTCTTCTATTACCCCCAACTCCAACATTGTTTTCAATTCAGCCTGTACCACTTTTCTTTTGTGCTCAGGCAACCGATAGGGCCGTGAACAGACTCTGAAACAGACTCTGCCTCTCTCCACGCTTTAAGGAGGTTGAGGTGATAAATCTGTGTAGCCCCTCCCCTGTCAGATCGCTCAAGCTCATAATCAACGTCACCTACTCGTCGTGTGACCACAAAGGGCCCTTGCCACTTGGCGAGTAATTTAGAGCTGGACGTTGGGAGCAATACAAGGACTTTATCTCCCGGTGAGAATTGCCTTAACCTGGATCCTCTGTTGTACAGCCGCTGTTGACGTTCCTGGGCCTGGAGCAAATTCTCTCGTGATAACTGCCCAAGTGTGTGGAATTTTGCTCTCAGGTCCAGGACGTATTGAACTTCGTTTTCACTGGGGCTTGGACCTTCCTCCCAGCTTTCTTTAACCAGGTCCAACACCCCACGTGGTTTCCTGCCAAACAATAGCTCGAAGGGAGAAAATCCCGTGGAGGCCTGGGGTACCTCCCGCACTGCAAACAACAGAGGGTTCAGCCATTTGTCCCAATTATGGTTATCCTCGTGTAAAAACTTACGGATCATGGACTTCAAAGTCTTATTCAGACGCTCCACGAGGCCGTCAGTTTGAGGGTGGTAAACACTGGTCCGAATAGACTTGATGTCCAACAATCTGTAAAGCTCTCTCAGTGTCCGTGACATAAATTGAGTGCCTTGGTCAGTCAGGATCTCTTTCGGGATCCCGACTCGGGAGATGACCTGAAACAGTGCCTGCGCCACACTCTTTGCAGAAATGGTGCGCAGCGGAACTGCCTCCGGATATCGGGTTGCGTAATCCACAAGGACTAACACAAACCGATATCCGCGTGCGCTCCGGTGGAATGACCCGATCAGGTCCATCCCGACCCGTTCAAACGGGACCTCCATCAGAGGAAGGGGCCGTAGAGGCGCCCTCGGGATGGCCAGTAGATTGACCAATTGGCATTCAGGGCAGACCGCACACCAGCGGCGCACGTCTGCCCGAATGCCTGGCCAATAAAATCGGGCCATTATCCTGATTAACGTTTTGTCATACCCCATGTGGCCAGCCATTGGGTTATAATGAGCCGCCTGAAAAACAATTTCCCGGCGGCTTTTAGGTACCAACAACTGGGTAATCACCTCACTAGTCTGAGTGTCACGACTCACTCGATATAACCTATCCCTGTGCAATGAAAAATGGGGATATGTCAACGGTGTGTCAGGGTGCACCATGTGACCATCAATTCTTATCACTTGGTCAAAGGCACAGCGTAGAGTATCGTCACGAGACTGCTCGAGTGGAAAATCTTCCATGGAGTCGAACACAGGAACTAGCGGAGCCCCACTAGCTTATTGAACCCCGGCCAATCAGTACCCAGAATCAGGGGGTGCGCCAGGCGGGGTCTAACCGCCGCCTTTATGTTATGCTTTTTCCCCCTGTACCGTATTTCCACTGGCACCACCGGGTATCTGTGAACGTCCCCATGCACACACATAATGTCCACACACTGTACGTCCCTCTTGAACCGGGGGAGGGTGCTGGAGGGCCGACCACCCGGATCACCTGGCCCACCTCCATCAGGGGGCACTCCCGGCGAAAGTGGCCGGGCAGCCCGCACCTCCAGCACGCCTGCCCTGCCGCCTGAGGAACCTCCTGTGGATCGGGAGCAGCTCCCGTAGCGGCTGGGACCTGGACCTGGGAGGGGCCAAAGAGGCGAGTACGGGGGGCAGGAAAGGGACGAGCAGTCGTGGGGGCCCTCGGACTGGGTGCGGGCGCCGATCTCCGTCGGGGTGCCAGCGACGGTCGGGCTGTCAACACCGGCTCGCCACCCGGCGTCTGGCGTGGCGAGACAACCGCCAGATGGTCTTTCGCCAGTGTGACAGCCGCCGCCAGATCTGCCGGGCGGTGGCACCGCACCCAGTCCGAAGTCGCAGTCGGGAGCCCCGCCACGAACTGCTCCTGGACCACCGTCTCCACCAGCCGCTGTTCCCCCGCAGCCTCGCCGGGCTGCAGCCAGCGGGTCGCTGCATCCCGTAGCTGCTGGGCGTAGGTGAAGGGCCGGTCCTCCGGTCCCAGCTGGGCTTCCCGGAACCGGCGCCTGTGGTCCTCCGCCGAGAGCCCCAGCCTGTCTAGGACAGCCCTCCTCACCTCCCGATACCGTCCTCGGGAGGAAGCCGGCAGACCCAGCGCCACCGTCTGGGCTTTTCCTGACAGAAGGGGAAGTAGCCTCACCGCCCACTCCTCCTCCGGCCACCCGCACGCCGTCGCCGTGGCCTCAAACATGCCCAGGAACGACTGCGGGTCGTCCTGGTCGGTCAGCCGGTGTAGCTGAATGCCCGCAATCGGGCCCCCTGGTGGAGCCGCCGTCCTCTCCACCACTGCCTCCAGCAGTTGCGTCTGCCGCTCCGACTGGGACCTCAGAGCCTCCAGCTGCTGCCGGCTCAGGGCAGCCTGGTCCCGGTCCATCGCGGCCATCTCCGCCAGAATCTGGGCCAGCATTAATATGGGCTGCTGTGGCTCAGCCATCTTGGCCTCCGCACTCCTGTCAGGACACGTTGGGCGCCAAATGTGACAGTCGCGTCACCGTGGGTGCCTGACAGAGTCTGAGACCAGGATTTGGTGGTGCAAAGGGTTTTTTATTTGGAGCATGTGTGCTGCCTGCACACACACTCATTCATACACCCACACACACTCACGCGCTCATGCACGTCCAGCTTGGGCTTTCCTTTTGTCACACTCCTGTTCAGGGTCGTGATCGGGCTGTTCGTCCCGGCTCCGGCTCCCTGAGCCTCCTCCACACCTCCCCCCCTGCAGCTGAGCGCCACGCCCCCTCCACACTTCTCCTCTCAATGAGCCCTTGCTGTCTCGACCCTCCTTTCATCCCCCGATAATGTTTTCCTCCTCCACAACCTCGGCGTGTTTTCCTCCGTAGTTCGGGTGGTATCTCAGCTGGTCTGGTCACTACGCCGGCCGGCTTCAGTGCGATCAGCTGTTCCCCAGAGTAAACAATGGCAGCGTGTCCCGTTGTAGGCGGCATTTAAAAAAAAACACGATTTAGAGCTACAAACTTTCTGAAAACTATCTCGTTAGAGAGGACAAAACTTCACTGAGTTACAGTAAAGCCACGGAGCAAACAGAGAGACAAAAAAGTTAAGAAAGTTATAAAAAGCAAACATAAAGTTGGAGCGACGTAACAGGCAGCCTGCAGCTTTCTCGCACGCATGCACCAGGAATTACATTCTATTGTTAGAAATATTGGACATAATGTTGGTGTTTATGCATAAACATTTTATTTGATCCAAAGTGACTTACAAAGTAGACACAATGTTACAGTTATCATCAATCTGACAAGAAGCTCTCTAGAGGAAAATCCCTAGTCAGAGTCAGTGGTGACAGTGAAGAGATAGAGGGATGTACAGAAAGAGTAGTAGAGGGGGTATAGAGGTTTGGGTAAGAGTTAGGATAGGAGATTTTCTTCCAAGAGGTGGGTCTTTGAGAGTTTCTTGAGCATAGACAGGGACCCTGCTTGTAGCGCTTGGTAAGTCATTCCACCATATTGGAACAACACACAAAAACTGTAATGATCAGTGTTCGGACCCACAGACACCCAAAGCCAGTCAGTCAGGTAAACAACGTTTATTGACGGATAATCTGGAGGCGTAGTCAGGGAAGTCCGGGTTCGGTAACGGGTAATCCAATAATCCAGCGACGGTACCAGGGATAATCCAATAGGAGGTCCAGGTCCGGTTGCGGGTCAGAACCAGGGAAGCAGTCCAAAGGGGCAGGCAGGAACTCCGAGTCACGGGCAGGCGGGGTCGGTACACGGGAAGGCAGACAGGATCCAGAGACTGGCGGACTCGGGAATCGTAGGCAAAACAGGTCGGAATCAGGCAGGCAGAATACTTGGAATAACGCTGGAAGTTCTCACCGGTAGGCTCGAGATGTTCTGGCACTGGAGACTGGCTGGGATGGAGGTTAAGTGCAGGTGGAGACAGGGGGAAAAAATTAGAGCTGATTGCGGGGTGTGGATACTGAACAGGAGTGCAGACAGAGGGTGGAGCCAGCTCCAGTGCCAGGAACGTTACAAAAACAGTCTGGATTGTCTCAAGCATGGTGCAGGTACTGCTAGACGACAATCCATTGATGACCGGAGTGACAGAGTTGTAACACAGGCCTTTACAAGAGCCTTGCACTTTAGCACTTTGCAGGATAGAAACAGGGATTTGAATTTGATGCGGGCAGCTAGGGGTAGTCAGTGAAGCTCAATGAACACAGTGGTGACGTAAGACTTTTTGGGCTGTTTGAAGACCAGATATGTTCTGGATAATTTGTAAAGGTTTTACCTTACAGGCTGGAAGACCAGTCAGGGGTGCTTTGCAATAGTCGAGGTGGGAGATACCCATAGACTGCACCAGGATCTGGGTAGCATGTTGGGATAGGTATGGCCAGATCTTTCTTCTGTTTAGTAGTGTGAAGCGACAAGATCGAGAAACGGAGATAACATGATCTTTAAAGGTAAGCTTGTCATCAATCATGGCACCAAAGTTTCTTTCTCCCTTTGATTGAGTCAGAGACAGGGATCCAGTCTGGATGTGAATATTGTGGTGTATGGTTGGTTTGGCTGGAAAAACAAGCAGTTCAGTTTTTGAGAGATTCAGTCTGATGTAATGGGCTTTCATCTATTTTGATATGACAGAGACACAGTCTGAGATGAGTGCAGAGACCGTGTGGTCATCAGGTGAAAATCATAGAGCTGGATGCCAACAGCACAACAGTGGTATGGGAAACCATGTGATTGAATAATCTGGCCCAGAGTGGTGGTGTATATAGCAAAGAGAAGAGGTCCAAGTACTGAATCTTGAGGAACCCCTGTGGCTAGGTGGGGCACTGCAGAAGTGTGGCCAAGCCAGGGTACTTTGAATGATTGACCAGTGATGTACGATTCAAACCAGGTGTGTGCTGCCCCTCTGATGCCCATGGTGGAGATTATAGGCAGAACGATGTCATGATTGACTGTGTCAACTGCAGATGATAAGTCAAGCAGGATAAGTACTATGCTCTTGCCTCTTTTAAGGCTTCTGACAGAGACAACAGAGCCGTGTCAGTGGAGTAGCCACTTGTTAAACCCAGATTGGTTTGTATCAATTCCACTTCATATACACTTAAAATATCTGACGTTCTTCTTGAAATTGTTCCAATATAAATTGGAAACACCCTTGCTGCTGCTGTAGCTCCTTTTGCTTGTTCTGACATATTTTCCATAGTTTATCTCTACATAGTTATAAAATTCCTGTACCAGATCCACAGTTTTGTCTCCACATATTTGAATCTACATTTGTCTTTTGAAACATCCATTTTGGTATCATTGTCCATTGAACTGTTGTACTGAATTCCAAATGTTGTATTTTTAGGTGTTCTGCCAAACCTTCACTGACCCGCCCAAAATGAAAGCTGTTTACTCCTTATAAGTTATTTCCAAACTAATTCAACTTTTTTATTTTCACTCATTTTCGTTTGAGAAGAACATTACTTTTCTCAACTGAAAATTTCAAACCCCACTTTCTCCCAGTTTCTCCACTTGATCTAGCGCTGTCACTTGGGAATGTGAACATGAATCGTAAGAGGAAAGCACAAATTACAAAATTAAAATCATTCTTGAGAGGAAAAATAAATTACGAGACAAACTAGAAGCAAGACTGTAACTTGAAAAAATCTGGAACTTGATGTGGACCAAACGCTTGGTTGTCTAAGTCAAGGACAAGACGAACTAGCACAGGACAAAGGAAAATGTAGACTTCATATACAGGGACACTCAGCACACCTGGGATGGGGAAAAGGTGATACAGACAATCAGACACAAGAGGAAGGGTAACTGTCCTGAAACAAGAGGGAGGACCCCAGCAAACACGTCCATGTAGGGCCCATATGGGCCTCACTTGGGCTAGTTGGGCTTAAGCTGGGCATGGGCTCAGAATGGGCTCTGTTGTTGGGACCCACCTTGATCACCTGCAAGCCTTCAAGTTACTCACCTGGTTCTCAGTACTGGCTGACAGTGCCAGTTACTCCTCCTTGAAGCCTGCCTGTATTTGAACCAACGCTCACCCTCCAGTGTGCCACTTCCCGTATTCTTCCAGTTCACCAAAGTCTCTGTGCCAAACTCACCTCCTGGATCATCTGGTTCAGGTACCTTTCTCGTGTGGACTGAAATCTATGACCCCACTTGTTCCTCTCTGATGGTTCTCATCACTCCATCTTCCTGGATCCTTGGCTTCCATCTTCACTCCTTTTTCAATAAACTCTTTAAAACCTATTCTGTTTTCTGCATGTGGGTCAGAGCTGCAGCTAAAACCATGACAGAATACTAAGGCCAATTTGACCCAGCACATACTCAGGAAAGCACTTTCCAATCAGCAAAAACAACACAAAACCCATGAGTAAATATTCCGAGCAGTCCTGGATCAGCAACGAAACACCCACAACAATGATGTGATGAGCCTAAAACCTTGAACGAACTAATTTCCCTTGAAACTCAAATCAACAAAAGAATTTGAGAGAGAAAGAGGTCAAAATTAGAGAGATCTGTGGTAAGACCTCCATCCTCTTCAGTCACATTTATTTCTCTACAGTCTTCTCCAAGTTCATCAAGTTCAGAACTCGAGCCTATGCAGATGAACGGACTCATCTAACTCCTGAAGAAAGGCAACGCAGAGGAGATTCTTATTAATGTATTTACTGTGGCTGGCACTAGTCGTAATAGGGGGGTGTAGTGGCCCGACTAGCCTTAAACAACCCCCCCCTATTTCACCTTACCTGCTGTGCTCCACTTCAACAACAATGAACTCGATTTTTCACCATTAATTGATTCGGGGTGCGAACAAAACCTGATCCATCAGCACCCAATATAGCAGGCCAAGATTGAGGCTGTACCACTCTCTACACCACTACTTGTACCTTTATATGGAAGGGTGCTAAACAGAGTACACACTGGACAAAACCTATGGAATTAATCATTTCAGGTTATCACAGAGAACTCATCACTTTCTTAATTTTTCCTATTTCTCAGTCACTTTTTGTTTTGGGATTCAACTGGCTGCAACTATATAACTAGCACTTAAATTTGTCTGAGCCCTGATAAACTTGTGGTCCACTACCTGTCTCTTCTGTCTTCCGTAAGTCCAAGCCCGCCCCCGGTGTAGGTGGATTCCATTGACCTCTCATTGGTTCCTGAAGAATATCGCACATTAAAGCAAGTATTAAGTCAAAGTAAATCTCTGTCTTAACCACCTCATCGACCATACGACTACGACAGATCTACACTATCCCCATTACCATCTATTAGACTGTACAATGTATCCCATCCTGAACGTCGAGCTATGGAAACCTACATTAATGAATCACTTGCCGCTGGAATAATTTATCATTCCTCATCATCGCTTGGGGCAGGCTTTTTCTTTGGATTGATATATATGGATCCCTCCGTCCTTGTTTTTATTATAGAGGTCTAAATCCTCCATGCCTGAAGCCTCCAAAGTAGGATCAGTACTATCTCAATGTTCTGATTTTGATGGAAAGCTTCACCCTTGTGACTAAATTGGCTCTAATGGAAGGCCCTGCCCAGTCTCCAGAAAAATCCCCAGGGTGCAAATGAATATAAGAACTATTAGAATTTTGGACCAGCCTATTACTTTTTTAATTAAAAATGATTTCAATCAACTCTCCTTTTCCTTCCTTACCAGGTCAGAACACTTCCATACCTTCGTGCTTTATCCCTGTGTGTAAAACCAAACCTGCCAACTCTATCTCCCAAGACCTTGGTGGTTTTAAGGCTGGACGCTATCAGTCCAGGCTGGCCAAAGCACTGCATGGTTCCGGTCAGGAAAAAACAGTTGTGGGGTCCTGTTCATGACACCATGCTGTTGGGGATTTTTTTTATTTAAGGGCATTAGTCCGGCTGAAGAAGGAATATAAATTTATCTTAAAAAATAATTACTTAAAATGAAGTGAGGGCGACGCAGCAAGACTGCACATGAATCGTATGATATACTGTATCAAACTGCTCTCCCTGTACAGAAATTTGCATTGCTATTTATTAGCCCCAAAATCTGATTACCAAGGCCTAATCTTCCTTTACCTGTGAACAGTGAAAACTAATCTATTCAAGGGGTACATGTGTCATATCAAATCATATCTTAACAATTTGCTCCTGTATCTGTTAGGACAATAAACAGTAGGTGCTGTGAGAGTACGTGAGTCATATTTAAACTGTTAAGGTAATAATTATTTCCTATGGTCCCTTTTTGGTAGACATTCCATTCACACAGTGGTGCTATTGGTCACCATTCTCAAGTCTAAGTTATTTTTCCAACACTCACCATGGGCCGTTAGCCCATATTCCTCACTCTACTCTGTGTCAGTTACCTACCTACTTTCTACAACCTGACTCTACTCCACCACCAAAGCAGCGTAAACTGAATCATTCTGAATGCCCAGTCCGGTTATCGTCACACAGCCTCGCCGGTCGGCTCACCCTGGATATCAACTGATTCATTAAATTATTTGATGTTATCCTATTTTCTTTTTTTTCTGCATGAAACATAGAAGTAAATGGGAATTTCTTCACATTATCCAAATCTTATGAATTCTTGTGTTCGTGGGTTTTATAAGCTGAAAGCCCAAATTATGTAACAATAAACAAATACTTGCAATCATTTAAATGCTACACCCTGGATCGATGATCTATGAAAGTTTAAAATTTTGAATGGAATTACAGAAATGAAACTTTTCCACAATATTGACTCTCATTCAACAGTACATTTCAACCCACAGAATGTATCGTTTCTCTTCTGGGGCGCTCACTCGAAGCGCCCCAGAAGTGCAGCGAAATAACCAATTGAATAATGTTCCTAGGGAAGATGAATAAATATTTGGCCAATCAGCATAGCTGAAATTAATGGCTTTGGGGCGTCTGGAACCGGCGCCCCAAAGCCATAGACATATAGCTAGTGATCAGTCAGGCAGTGACGTAGAGATGACGCTGACGACGACAGTTAAAGAGCTGCTTTCACATTATTCTGTGAGATCTTTACTGAGCTCCCCTTTCGTGAGAAGGACGATGGTGGAAAAAATCCATGTAAAAGAGCTGGTGTCACAGTTGTGCCCATTTTTTCCCAGTCCATTCCCCTTTTTTTTTCCCTCAGCCACCTTTTGTTTTACTTGAGTCACCCATTCCAGTCCACCTTTTATCTACGGCCCTGTTTTCCCGCCCTGCTATCTTCACACCTGAGTTCACAGCTGTAACGCATTCCCACCTCATTTGCCCAGTATTTTAGCTCCCTCAGTTTTTCCCCTTCTTGCTAGTTCGTTTCATCTGTGAGACTCGTGGTGGATATCGGCGTAGCTCCTCAGCCCTTTTGCCCCTTACTGGACCTATCCACAGTGCCAGCACGTGGTAAATCTGTTTGTGCCTTGCGCACCCCTTTTTCTGGTTTAGTGGACATTGCTTTTGTTTTCGTCGCCCCTGCTTGGCAGTTTTTTTTGTGTTTGGATTTTTTGAAGACCTTATAATAAAGACTGTTGAATTGGACTGCCTGGTGTGTTGCATTTGAGTCCTGGAACACCTGCGTGACAGCTGGGACCTGACAAGCCCGAAATAAAAGTAACACAGCTAACCAATGACAAAGCTAAGTCCTACAGCCGGCCTTTTACCAGGAGTTGGTTCCAGCGTAAGTCCTGGCTGACAGCCTGTGGGACGGCCATGCACTTTTTTTTTTCCCGCATCCTTTTTAAAAGTGACCGGAGTGATTTGACGTGGACACAGTCTGGACAGACAGACTTAGAAGACCTCTCTGAACCATTAAGAAACATGAAATATCACAAATTCATATGGAAAACTGTGTTAAGCTAACCGTGTTAAGCTAACCACCTGTGAGCCTACTTTGTGTGTTTGGTGACAAATAGTGAAATTGAGTGTTGTATTTCATACTGTTCCTTTCCAAAATAAGACCTAATATAGCTTTAAATGTTTAACTGTATATGTAAACTTCTGATTCTGAGAAGTGAATTAAATGCTTATTGTGAAATTGTAGTAATTTTATGACTTTTAACTTGAGTGTATGTACTGGGTTAGGTAGGGAAATCTATTGGTACACCAGCCCCACAAGATTTTTTTTCACCAGCCGCCACTGCATCTAAATATATCTATATAATATAAGAAATCAGCTTGGTACTGTTAGAATTGGGCTTTAGTTTCCCACTTTAGCATAGTATGTAAGAAAACTGATTGTCTTATTACTTTTGAACTATACACTGGTGTTAAACTCTCAACAGGTCTCAAAGGTCAACATCCACCAACACACTTTTTTTTTATCACCTTCCAATGAAATCTGCATGAATTAGGAGCTGCCCTGTTCATGTCAGAGGTAACTGGCCAATAACACTCGGTTGTGTCCAGTCCCCATTTTGTAAGGGGCAGTCCCAGCCCAGAAGATAGATATCAATCACACCTGGATTTCAGGGCTCTTGCCAATTGACATCCTCAGTTAGCTTTGTCTGTGAGAGCCCAGAGATGATCACTTTACCTGTGACCAATAAATGTCATCTTTGTACTCTTGATCTACTGTGGTTTATTCTCAGGCTCCCAGGCTTTCTTAAGAATCGGGTTAACAGTACATACGGAAGAAAACTTTCTACAGTCATGGCGAAAAGTATTGAAAATGACACAAATATTATATTTTCACATGATCTGCTGCCCTCTGGTTTTCATGTGTGTATATCAGATGTTGTCATCACATACAGAAATATACACTCACCGGCCACTTTATTAGGTACCCCATCCTAGTAACGGGTTGGACCCCCTTTTGCCTACAGAACTGCCTCAATTCTTCGTGGCATAGATTCAACAAGGTGCTGGAAGCATTCCTCAGGGAGTTTGGTCCATATTGACATGATGGCATCACACAGTTGCAGCAGATTTGTCGGCTGCACATCCATGATGCGAATCTCCCGTTCCACCACATCCCAAAGATGCTCTATTGGATTGAGATCTGGTGACTGTGGAGGCCATTTGAGTACAGTGAACTCATTGTCATGTTTAAGAAACCAGTCTGAGATGATTCCAGCTTTATGACATGGCGCATTATGCTGCTGAAAGTAGCCATCAGAAGTTTGGTACATTGTGGTCATAAAGGGATGGACATGGTCAGCAACAATACTCAGGTAGGCTGTGGCGTTGCAACGATGCTCAATTGGTACCAAGGGGCCCAAAGAGTGCCAAGAAAATATTCCCCACACCATGACACCACCACCACCAGCCTGAACCGTTGATACGAGGCAGGATGGATCCATGCTTTCATGTTGTAGACGCCAAATTCTGACCCTACCATCCGAATGTCGCAGCAGAAATGGAGACTCATCAGACCAGGCAACGTTTTTCCAGTCTTCTATTGTCCAATTTCGATGAGCTTGTGCAAATTGTAGCCTCAGTTTCCTGTTCTTAGCTGAAAGGAGTGGCACCCGGTGTGGTCTTCTCCTGCTGTAGCCCATCTGCCTCAAAGTTGGACGTACTGTGCGTTCAGAGATGCTCTTCTGCCCACCTTGGTTGTAACGGGTGGTTATTTGAGTCACTGTTGCCCTTCTATCAGCTCGAACCAGTCTGGCCATTCTCCTCTGACCTCTGGCATCAACAAGGCATTTCCGCCCACAGAACTGCCGCTCACTGGATGTTTTTTCTTTTTTGGACCATTCTCTGTAAACCCTAGAGATGGTTGTGCGTGAAAATCCCAGTAGATCAGCAGTTTCTGAAATACTCAGAACAGCCCTTCTGGCACCAACAATCATGCCACATTCAAAGTCACTCAAATCACCTTTCTTCCTCATACTGATGCTCGGTTTGAACTGCAGGAGATTGTCTTGACCACGTCTACATGCCTAAATGCATTGAGTTGCCGCCATGTGATTGGCTGCTTAGGAATTAAGTGTTAACGAGCAGTTGGACAGGTGTACCTAATAAAGTGGCCGGTGAGTGTAATCAATGCTTGAATTTTGTCAGAATTCCTAGGTTTTTGTTTTTCCACCCGTCTCTTGATGATTGACCACAAGTTTTCAATGGGATTAAGATATGGGGAGTTTCCAGGCGATGGACCCAAAATCTCCATGTTTTGTTCCCTGAGCCAGTTAGATATCACCTTTGCTTTATGGCAAGGTGCTCCACCATGCTGGAAAAGGCATTGTTCATCACCAAACTGCTATTGGACGGTTGGGAGAAGTATATCAGTCTGTCCCTGATGTTTTTCCTGGAGAGAAGTGGCTTCTTTGCTGCCCTCCTTGAGACCAGGCCTTGCTCCAAGAGTCTCCGCCTCACAGTGCGTGCAGATGCACTCACACCTACCTGCTGCCATTCCTGAGCTAGCTCTGCACTGCTGGTAGCCCGATCCCGCAGCTAAAACACTTTTAAGAGACGGTCATGGCGCTTGCTGGTCTTTCTTGGGCGCCCTCGAGCCATTTTGGCAACAATGACGTTGAAATGTGTTTTGGGGGATAAAGTTAATTTTCTAGGCAAATATTGACTTTGCAATTAATTGCTGTTATGCTGAACACTCTTTTTAACATTCTGGAGTATATACAAATTGCCGTTATAAAAACTGAAGCAGTAGACTTTGTAAATATTAACATTTGAACCATTCTCAAAACTTTTGGCCATGACTGTATATCAACTAACTTTCAGGTGAAGCAGGTGCTGTTCCCATATACAAGCAATCCAGTTGCAGTATCTGAGAGTAAGCTGGAAGATTTGTATTCTGCCATCCCATTTCCAGACAAAGAGAGGTAACAGTGTTGAAAAAATCAGACTGATTTTAAATGTCTAAACAGAAACATTTTCAATGTATTTAAATATTTCTTTGTTAATAAAAAGTTGATTTGTTTGTATATATTCACTGCTTACATTTCTGAGCAGGATTACCTATCGGTGCAAAAGTCAGTCATAGAGTTAATTAAGAAAATTTGAAAATGGATTGTTAATTTTTGTTCACCAAATGCAGTCACCATGGCTATTTTATTTTATTCTAATATATTTTTTCATATTTTACAGGATTGAGAGTTTTCCAGATAAATCTATCATCACTGTGAAGAATTTGGTTGGTTTCATTAGTAGCTGGTCCATGTTCCAAACATTCAAATTGAAAGACCCCCAGGGTGCTGAGGACCTCCTGATCAACACTCAGAAGAGGTCATCTACACACACCTGCACATGCATACTCATACATTAAAGTACTGTTGAGACCACATCGACAGATCTGGCATTATGAACTAACATTTACTTTTCAGACAAAGGTTTTTGTGCTGTAAATTCTCTTTTTGTGAATAATTATTCCTGTCTTGACAGGTTTCTGGCTGAGATGGATGTCAACTCTCCTGACACTGAAATACAACGGGAGTGGGAATATTTTTGTGTTTTGGCATCTAAACCACGTTAACACAATGGTGCACATTATAGTCGCTTAGAGACTGACTCTGACTCAAACATTTTGAAACTATAAATTTCTGAAGAATCCTACAGCATTAACAGTTTGTCTGTTGAATGAGGACATTTTAGAATTAAATGATTTTTCTCTATGTAAATGTTTTACTTTATGTATGTATTAAGCTTTCATAAAGAGCAAGTTTCCTCTCATTAAGCTTTCTAATATACCAGACAATTAATTCAGCTCAAGATGTTACATGATTGCAAAGGCAAATGGAACTGATCTTATCAGTTTCCCTTGACTCTGAGATAAGAGTGAGCTTTTATAATTAGCACTCAGATCAGGTGTATTATTAGCAGCAACACTTACTTTAACAGATGTTCATTATGAGCTTCTTTTTCTGTAAATACTTACTGTAATGTAATTATCACCACTGATAGCTTTATGGTTAAAATTATTCAATTACATGAAAGTTTAGTTAAGATAGGAAGTGATTACAAAAGGAAAGGAAATAAATGTAAATCCAGTGTCAAGTGATCTTTAAAAATATCAAATACAAAACAGTGCTTAGGGTTTTTTTTGTGTTCTGTCATAATCATAATCTGTGCTGTTCAAGTGTTTTAGGTCCAGCACAGTTGGTAGAGTTTGAAATCATAAGAGGAATGATTCAAGTTATGAGAGTCACATTACGTACCCAACTGGTCAAACATTGTTACTTTCAGTGGAAATAAAACCACTTCCATTCTGTCTGTCTGTCTGTCTGTCTGTCTGTCTGTCTGTCTGTCTGTCT